>WOAB01000741.1:0-417500 GCA_027886185.1 Rheum nobile | reverse complement strand
TGTGGACTTTGTGTTTTAAGTATTGACTTTATTGTCGTTAGGGAAAGTCATGGATATTATGAACTTGCTATGCATAACGATCTATTTATAACTTTGTATTAGTCGAAATAGTTCCCTAATACTTTTAAGGTCATGACCATTGATTCTTATCCACATGTTAACGATAAGAGGTGTTTTAAGCACCTTGCTAGTGCACTTAGGTTGGTCGTAATGTCACTCTGTGTTGTTCTTGTTTTATTTGAGACTGTGTTAAAAGCTTTTAGATTAAGTGTGGTGTGGTGAAATTAATTAAGATAAGTGTTACAAGCACATAATTAACGAACTAGAGCGAGAAGTATAACTTAGAAATCGCTCTTTCTCCAGTCTAAGTGAGTCGTCTTTCCAATCTGAATTCATACAACATGTATGCGGTGAGGTTGGTCGGAGCCAATTATTCAATGAAGTTTTTATATATGTTGTATGATGATTTTCAAACGTTCCCAAATAAATCATATGTTCGTATCAATGGAAATATTGTAGTTACCTATTGATGTGACCTTGTCCGATGGAAAGACCACAAATTGTTGTCAAGGATCGCTTGAATGCGTATTGGGGCGAACAACTCGTCGGGAGGGACTGAAGTGGGTGTTCGGTGGACTGTGGGGGCGCAACGGAAGGATGACCGGCGGCTGTGGTGGTGGTGCGGTGGCGACGGAGGAGGCAGCGGACAGTGGTGGTGAGGGGGTGGCGGCCGAGAGGGTGAAGGTGGATGGAGGCAGCCGTGAAGAACTAGGGTTAGGGTTTATGGAGTGTTGGTTGCGGATAGTGATGGATAGATGTGGGTAACCTAATTAATGTGCCAGGATAGTTCGACTAGGAACGCGTTAATTTTGTGACGTCAGGGCCCGGGTTTTCAGGAGATTACTCGACTGAAAAATCAAAGCTCTCTTTCGACGTGCCTGAAATGAAATACAATAGTTCCTATTTATACTAGAGAGTGGGCCTAATGGGCCGGACTCTCTAGTTACTAAATCTGGCGGCCCATTTAACATAAATGGAAACCACCCAGACATAACAGCTACTAAAAATAGAAATACTATAAATAGAAAGTACTAAGGAAGTAATGTCTCAAAACCGTAAGAACTAGAAATAGAAAGTCTCCTAAATCTAGGTCGGGGTAGATGTAGCTGTAGAGGAGTCTCAAGGCGGATTTCTCATGGCGTCTTCCTCCTCTGTAGCTGATATGGAGGGCAAGGTCACATCACCCTCCCCCACTTGGTTGTGAAGCGTCCCCGCTTCACCCTCATGAGGCTCAGGCTCAACATATGGCGCTAAGTCCGCGACGTTGAACGTCAGATGCACCCTATACTTGTCCGGGAGCTCGAGCTGGTTGGCGTTGTCACCAATTGCGCTGACGACTCCGAAGGGACCATCACCCCGTTGGTCGAGCTTAGACTTGCAGTCGGAGGGGAATCGCTCCTTCCGCAAGTGAAGCCAAACCAAGTCGCCCGGGGCAAAGATCAAGCGTCGCATGCCCTTGTTTTGCGGGGCTGAGTACTGCAGCACGCGTCGTTCCAGCTGTGTGCTTGTCCTCCATCCTTGCAGCTCCGGGGGATGCCTGTCCACCCGCAAGTCCTGCAAAAAAGACAAAAAACTCGGCGAAAGGGCAGGTTCTGATAGAGTTGTGGGACAAGGAATAGAACTATCAAGGACACAAGGAAACTTGCCTGGAGGATGTACGCAAAGTAGTGATCTGCGCTCACAGGTGCCACGCAGAGGCAAAGCAGGAGGCACATTGCCGCCTAGACCGGGAGCTCGTTTGCCTGTCGTGTTCGTTGTTGACTTCGCAGGAGTAGGCAAACTGGGGGTGTAGGAGTTGCCCGTCGGGTCTAGCGCATCAGGTGGCTTTCTTCCCGAGGCCTCAATCGCCTTCTAGCGCTGTCGGTCAGCCATATCCTGCAAAATCTCATGTGGAGTCATAGGTGAGAGTGTCACGCGCTTCCCGTGGTAAGTGAACATGTAAGTGTTCAAATACCCGTCGTGAAGCACGCGACGATCATATTGCCACGGACGTCCCAAAAGCAAATGGGTAGCATCCATGGCGGTAACATCACAAAGCACAGTGTCGCTATATGGACCAATGGAAAAAGAAATAAGACACTGGTGTGATACTTTGTTACCTGATCCGTCAGAGATCCACTGAAGGCCATATGGAGCGGGGTGCAGTGTAGTCGGAAGGTTGAAATGTTGCACAACCTTCTCATTGATGATGTTGTAGCACGACCCCCCATCAATGATCACACTCAGCGATGCATCCTGAAGGCTGCACCGAGCATGAAACAAGTTCTACCATTGCTCAGTAAAGGCGCCCTCCTTGACGCTTAGCACGCGTCTAGAGAGCAAGGCAATGCGATATGCCTGGTCATCATGGTGATCGGCAGTGCCGACCACACAGCCATCAACATCGGCTGTATAGACAGCGGCAAGAATAGGCTCGATGTCGGTATCGGCGTCGTCATAACTCTCATAACCTATAGACTGGGTGGAGAAGAGGACCTTCTTGGCATTAGGACAGTCTCTCTGGTAGTGTCCTCTTCTGCCACACCTGAAGCACTCCAGATCTCGGGCTCGGTCAGAATGAACGGTCTCTGAAGCTGGCGGCTGCGAGCGGTGAGCAGGAGCAGACGAGGCTGATCGCTGCATAGCTGTAGCAGATGATGTACCTGTGCTTCTTTGGTCCTGTCTAAGCACACTAGAAGTAGGAGTAGCATGAGTACCTAAATCAGAAGGAAAGGGTCTAGAACCATACCTGGAAGGTGCTGCGGACTGCCATGGTCGCTGCCTCTGGCGCTATTGCTAGAGGTAGAACTTCTGCGCAGTGTGCACGACATTGTTGAGGTCCCGAATGGGCAGGACGTCAACCTGATCCTGGATAGGCTGGGTAAGCCCAGTAATGAACCTCGTGCGCAAGGTGCCCGGAGCAACACTAACGCTAGCCTTGAAGTACATGTCCTCGAGGCGAGCAAAGAACTCTTGAGGTGAATCTGTGCCCTGTCGCGCACGAGCGATCTCAGTCCGCATTTGCTCCTTGTAAGTGGAAGGCACATACTTCCGAGTCATGATGTACACGAGCTGATGCCACTCAGTAATGGGTGCCCAACCCATCCGGTAATGCTGCTGCGTAATATGTTGCCACCACGTCTATGCAGCTCCCTCAAAATGTACAGTCACGAGATCTACCTTCTCATACTCAAGGACAGTCAACTGACGCAGGACGTGCTCTATGTTCTACAACCACTCAAGAAAGACAGAAGGATCATATAAGCCATAGAAGTTTTTTATTTTTACCTTCTGGCGGTCATGAAACCGAGCTAGAGGGTCCGCCAAGGGTTCGGCATGACGAGCGCCATACTAGGGAGGAAAGCGGGCAGGTTGTCGCGGATGCTGTCGTCCGGCAGCTGGGCGCTGAGGCTGGTGAGCTTGCTGGTGGCGCCCGGGCTGGACAGCGTGCCAATAGGTCTCCTGATTCTGAGGCAGCAAAGGAGGCGGCACATAGTTGGTACGCTGGTGCTGAAGCTTAGGGGGATCTTGGAGAGGCGGATGAAAGCCGTCAGCATATCCGAACTGACCCTCATCCTCCTCAAGGTCCTACTCATCAAACTGATCCTCCTCATCAGAATAAAGAGGAGTGCGGACACTCTGATGATCCTGGTAAGCATCAATATCAAACGGCACAGAAGTTGTTGGCCGTTGACACTGACGTTGTCGCTGCTGCAGATGTGAACCAGACGGCTGGTTTTGGGGACGACCGATAGTACGCTGTAATGTCGGTGAGCGGCCTTGCCTATGTCGACCACTGGAATGAACCTGACCGTCCTCACGTTCCTCTTGGGAACTCTCATCATCGGCCTCTGCAGCTGTAGGGTTCTCTTCCCGGACCACTTGCGCAGACTGTCGTTGTCGACCACACTGCGGAACTATAGTGCTTTCTCTGTGCGAAGCCAGGTGTTTCAGCTGACCTGGTCCCGATGTAGAGGGAAGCATCACAGCTTTACCCTTCGCCTTTTCCAAGGCTAAGGCGGTCAACTCATTTTCCTTTAGTTGATCCTGAGCAGAAGCTAGCGTAGTGACTAGGACCGGTTGCTGGCGAGCTAAGATTTCTTCATACTTCCGCTGGAGTTCAGCGACTGCGCGTCTCTGGCTTTGTCTCTAGCAAGCAGCTCTCGGAGCGTTTGTTGTTCAGCAGTCTCTGCGCCTATCTCACGGGTTGTATCACCTTCTGACATGGTACCTGACAGCAAGAAAAGGCAAACCACAGAATCAAAGCAAACAACAACAGCAATAGAGAATCAACAAATGGGTAAGCAGAACCGAACTCAACAAGCAATCACTCGGTAAACTAATATGGCTGGCCGTGTAGGCGGTTACGAGCAGGCTTAAGGCAACTCACACAACAATCAACAAAATCAAGGCAATGCTCAGCAAAGAAAATGTCGAAAGTAGATATGCAAGGATATAAGCACAGAAGTAATCACAACACAGTCAACCAAGATATGCAACCGAGACGGTGAGAGATAGAGAAGACGGTAAATGAATCACTTGCGTCGATGGAATTTGAAGGTGCCGAAATCAAGACCGGGTTCTCCCTTCGTGCTGCGTAGAGATGCACTTGCCTTATTTTGGCTTCTGTGGTCTCGAATTTTGTTTTTTGTTTTTGTATACAACGAACAACTGCTGTAATTTTTTATTTTTTTTCAAATTTGTGTACAGCTACAGTAACGCACAGAACCGCACAGAAAGTTTAGCGAATGCCCAAAAAGTTTAGCAAACGCATAGAAATATGCAGCAAACGCACAGAAACGTTCAGCAAACGCACAGAAACGTTCACCAAATGCACAAAAAGTTCAGCGAATGCCCAGAAAGTTCAGCAAATGCACAGAAACGCACAGAAATTCAGCAAACTATGCACAGAAACGCACATAAATTCAGTAAACGCACACACACGCGGCACAAAAATAAAATAAATGTAGTGATTCAAGTGGGAGAAGAAGGAGATTGCGAAGATGTAAATTTTTGGCGCAAACAAGGCAAACAAAGTCGCAAACGAACTATCTAAGCCTATATGCAAGCAGATCTACAACAAACACAATCAAAAACCAAGAAACACCCAGAAAATTGCAAAAAATTCGTGAGTAGTGGTTCGGATCTGCAGAAATAATTTTTTTTGTTGTGTTTTTTTGATGAAGGCTGAATTGCTCAATACCAAACCTAGGATTGTTTCTGTTTTTTTTTTTTCAGATTCGAAATGCAAGATTTTTTTTTTTGGTTCCTAGAACAAGATCTAGGTTTTTTTTTGTTTTGATATACAGGAATTGATTTGCGGAAGCGAAGGAGTGATTGAACGAAGAGTTGGAACGACTTACGCGATTCGAAGGCTCTGATGCCAGTTGATGTGACCTTGTCCGATGGAAAGACCACAAATTGTTGTCAAGGATCGCTTGAATGCGTATTGGAGCGAACAACTCGTCGGGAGGGACTGAAGTGGGTGTTCGGTGGACTGTGGGGGCGCAGCGGAAGGATGACCGACGGCTGTGGTGGTGGTGCGGTGGCGACGGAGGAGGCAGCGGACAGTGGTGGTGAGGGGGCGGCGGCCGAGAGGGTGAAGGTGGATGGAGGCAGCCGTGAAGAACTAGAGTTAGGGTTTGTGGAGTGTTGGTTGCGGATAGTGATGGATAGATGTGGGTAACCTAATTAACGCGCTAGGATAGTTCGACTAGAAACGCGTTAATTTTGTGACGTCAAGGCTCGGTTTTCAGGAGATTACTCAACTGGAAAAGCAAAGCTCTATTTCGACGTGACTGAAATGAAATACAATAGTTCCTATTTATACTAGAGAGTGGGCCTAATGGGTCGGACTCTCTAGTTACTAAATTTGGCGGCCCATTTAACATAAATGGAAACCACCCAAACATAGCAGCTACTAAAAATAGAAATACTGTAAATAGAAAGTACTAAGGAAGTAATGTCTCAAAACGTAAGAACTAGAAATAGAAAGTCTCCTAAATCTAGGTCAGGTTAGATGTAGCTGTAGAGGAGTCTCAAGGCGGATGTCTCATGGCGTCTTCCTCCTCTGTAGCTGATATGGAGGGCAGGGTCACATCACCTATCGTTTGTCGACTTTTATTCGAGACAAGACACGATGGTAGTAACTAGATATCACCACACAAAATCTCGAATATATATCCTTGCTTAGTCGTTCATTAGACTAACCAACCCCACTTTTTACTTGCATGGTTGGTTGGTGTTATCCGTCCCATATGACACAACAATTAACTTGTCCCGGATTATCTATAAGTAACAAAATAGAGAAGAAGAGCTATAGTTGAAGTTAATTTTTGAAGTATATTTCGAAGTGGTTTTAAATGTAGAATTTGATTTTCATAATTAATGTAATACGTGAAAGTATTAGATAACATAGTCATGTAACTAGGATTTAATTAAAGTCTTCCGCTGTAATTTTATATCGTCTTGTAGAACATGTATCTCCTCAATTTACGAGGGAAATTGTAATAAATTTTAAGTATTTGTTTAAGAAGTCTTCTGATAATGTTTCTATTATATATTATACATGTATTTACGCATCAATTATTCGGTTAAGCCTTGGGTGACTTTGGACAATAAAGTTTAAGGTCACTCACATGTGGCACATTTGGCATAAGTTAGGGGTGTTACAACCGCCTCTACCACCCCACGTAAAGATCGTGAGCAACATCTCCGGTGGATCGGAAATTTGTGGCACAACCGTACCGGCCGCCAAATGTCACTCCATGGAAATGCGATTCGATTACTCGATCGCGAACACGTACTAGGAGGACTGGGGACAACATGCCAATCACGTTCGATGAAGTTGATGATGAGGTCCCCATCAGGCATCACGATAGCCTCGTCGCATCATTTACATTCAGAAATTGTCTGATGAAACGCGTGATATGATCACTCCACGTTAGTAGTGTCACGCTCGATTGTGGTCGCTCGTGTCTAGCCAAGTATCCAACGTTGATAAACGAAAACTCACTTTTTCCAACTAACGTCAACATGATGGCAGAAGAAGTATCTCATCCCGTTGTGGAATACTCTAACTTGTTTTGAGATTTCTTGCAAAAGATCAACGCGATGAGCCATCTTGATAAACACACGTTAGTGCTCGATTGAATCGTAAGATAGGGCGAGTCTTTGACTCGTTGGGATGCCCAAGGTGAAAACAATTAGATTTATCGACTTTAGAATATAAACCAAAATTGAACATTCTTTATTAAATGACATAAGATGAGTACATATAGAGAAAAAGCAACTAATAGGCTTGAACTAGCAGTCCACGACATGTGGTGCACATTCCAAGCATATCTACTAATATAACCTCAATATGCTAAATATGGCAAGAATGTCTAGATAACATAACATAACCTCAAAATAACATAAAGTATTAAAACTAAGATAAGTGGAACCACAGTGGGGCGTGTTGCAGGGTGTGCAGCGCATCGCTGGGGCGCCAGAGGGCGCATGAGTGCTAGGGTGCCTGGACACCCAGGGGCATGGGCACGCCCGGGGTGCTGGCGCACGTGTGCCTATGTATCCACAACTCCGCCAATGGTCAACGGTGTGACCAAAGGAGGAGGCTGGTGGTAACACCAAAGCAGGCTAGCATCCTTGTGACAAGGGATATAGTGGCTTATGCAATGCTTTGAACGCATTCCTTAATGACAGGTCCGGTGGAGCGGACACTCATCATCTCCTCTTGGTCATTTGCCATCAAGGGGGTAATTAGGAAGCTATCAACGCGGACTGATCGGCAATGGCAGTTCGGCAAACTTGATAATGATTGAGGCACTTCCTAGCCTCGGTTTAAACAAAGAGGACATCATAAAAAATTGACATCTTTGGTGCGTTTTAGTGACGAAGTCAGCAACTTGCTGTGAGAAATCACTTTGGCAACATACGCAGGAGGTGTCGACTTGCAAGTAAAGTTTCTAATCATGGGTTGTCTGTCACCTTTCAATGTGATCCATGTGCGACCGTGGAATAACGAGATGAGAGCGGTCTAGTCCACTTACCATCATACCATCAAGTTCCCCACAAAATTGGGGGAGGGGGTACTAGAGATCAAATGCGAAAAGAGATTAGCAAGGGAATGCTATAAGATCTTCCTAAAATTGACACCATGGTAGATGCCACAATCGGACACGAGATGCTCACTTTCATGAACTCGTTCTTCGGTTACCACAAAATCCATATGATCTTGGAACATATATAGAACACGACCTTCATCACCAACCAAGGATCTACTGCTATAAGGTGATGCATTCGGACTAAAGAACACATGATACATTTATCAACGACTCGTCAACAATATGTTCGAAAATCAAATCAGGAACACCATGGCGGTCTAGATCGATGAAATGTTATTTAAATAAAAAAGACAAATGACCATATCGAGCACCTGAAAACAGCTTTCGAGATCCTTAAGAAATACGATATGAAACTCAATTCTACCAAGTTCTCTTTCGGAGTTGCATCCGCAAAATATCTTGGATACATGGTAATGTAGAGAGAATTGAAGCCTGTCTAGATTGAATTAAAGATATCCTCGACTTACAGTCACTTAGACGCGTCAAAGATGTCCAAAAATTGAATGGGAGAATAGGCGCATTACACAAGTTCATATCAAAGGCGTAAGATAAACACATGTTGTTCTATGACATCCAAAAAATAACAAATCGTTCGAATGGACTAGTGAACACGCAGAAGCATTTCAAGACCTTAAGAGATATCTAATCTACCTAATATTGTTGTCTAAACCCAAGGAAGGTGAGGCCATGTACATGTACCTCGCAGTAACAGAGACGACAATCAACAACATACTAGTCCAATAACAAGATGGTAACTGATAAGCACTACTTTGTAGGGCTTAAGTAAGAGTCAATAGAGGTTTTATTGGTGCCATTCGGGTAGATTTAGACACATTCATGTGTATGGCATTTGGAGGCGAAGTTGGTGTATTTGGAGGTGTTTGAGCTATTTTGGAGATCATATGAGACACTGAGGAGGAAGCCACCAGTAGTAGACGCCAAGGAGTTATGAAGTATTGGCGAGGAGGTGCTGAAGACACGCTTTCGGGAGCTGAAGAGACAAAGGAGGAAGAAACGAGTTCACGGCGCCCGCCGTGCAACTTACGGCGACCGTCGTGCAACTTACGGTGACCGCCGTCAATTCCCATCCAACAGCATTGGCTACGATGTAATTACGGCGCCCGCCGTGGAAAGACGGCGCCCGCTGCGATTACGGCGCCCGCCGTGAAGGATGCAGCGACCGCCGCCCGTGTCAGAAGACCGCCGAGCCGGATTTTCCTTATATGTTATTTTGCATTATTTTATTATTTTTTATTATTTCGTTTTAGGTTAACTTAGCTTTATTTTCCTTTAGTATTTAAGGGTTGAGAAAAGGTTGTTTGCCAATCTTGGATTCTCTCTCAAAAACCCTAATTTCATTCTACGTTCTACGTTATGAAGAACTAAGCCTCCCTGGCTTAGTCAGACGCTGAAGCTTTCGTTTAAAAAAAAAAAACAAAAACCTGTTTTCAAATTGGCGTCGTTGCCGGGGAGGCAATTTCTATTTTTGTGTGATTTGTATGCCAATCTTGGTGTGAACCTATCTTATGGTTCACACCCGTGTTACTAATAATCTACCTCTAGCTTTTTATCCAGAAATCGAAAGAACTTTTCTTCAAGCTCGCAGGATGGCAGCTCGTGTTACACTTGAGTCTTTGACAGCTCCTAAATTGTCGAAGATAGATCAAGGACCCTTGATAAGCACTACTTTGTAGGGCTTAAGTAAGAGTCATTAGAGGTTTTATTGGTGCCATTCGGGTAGATTTAGACACATTCATGTGTATGGCGTTTGGAGGCGAAGTTGGTGTATTTGGAGGTGTTTGAGCTATTTTGGAGATCATATGAGACACTGAGGAGGAAGCCACCAGTAGTAGACGCCAAGGAGTTATGAAGTATTGGCAAGGAGGTGCTGAAGACACGCTTTCGGGAGCTGAAGAGACAAAGGAGGAAGAAACGCGATTACGGCGCCCGCCGTGCAACTTACGGCGACCGCCGTCAATTCTCATCCAACAACATTGGCTACGGTGTAATTACGGCGCCCGCCGTGGAAACGCGGCGCTCGCCGCCATTACGGCACCCGCCGTGAAGGATGCAGTGACCGCCACCCGTGTCAGAAGACCGCCGAACCGAATTTTCCTTATATGTTATTTTGCATTATTTTATTACTTTTTATTTATTTCGTTTTAGGTTAACTTAGCTTTATTTCCTTTAGTATTTAAGGGTTGAGAAAAGGTTGTTTGCCAATCATCATCATCTAATTTATCTCAAAACCCTAATTTCATTCTACGTTCTACGTTATGAAGAACTAAGCCTCCTTGGCTTAGTCAGACGCTGAAGCTTTCGTTTTGATTCAGTTGTGAGATTCTCGTTCTTAATCTATTGCATGGTTTTTATCTCTTCTCTTGCTTAAGTTGCTTATGATTGATATTGATAATCTCTAGTCTGATCATCTAGGGTTTGTTGTTATTGGTCTATTGCTAGATCTAGATTATTACTGGTTGAGCGTATCTATTTCAGAGTAGCAACTGCATCATACTAGTATCTGGTTGTGCTAGTCTTATGCAGAAGAGAATTGATTTACATTCTAGGATAAAAGCTGGTTGTTTTATGCTAGAATTGTATCCAACTATATTCTTATCCGTAAGGCTGCTGTTAAACTGAATCTTGATAGTTTCAGGGTTGTTTAATTAGTTAGTGCTAATAGTATCTGGTTGTGCTATTAGTTATATCTGAAAAGGAATTGGAATTTCCATTGCATGGGATTTTGAATGAGTATCTAGGATCAACTTGTCATACGAATAGCGGATGTTGTTTGACTAAGTGCTTTTCCCATCACTGATTTCATCATATTTTACTTTGTTTACTTTTGCATGCTTAGGTTACTAAAACTCACAAAACCCCCCTTTGGTTACTTTGGTTTGACATACAAATTGCGTATTAAGATAGAATTCGCCTCCCTGTGGATTCGACCTGTACTTACCTAGGACTACGGTTTAAGGTTTGTTTGGATACTTTGCATAGCAGTTTTTAGAACGACAAAAAAATCTGTTATCAGTAACAAATTCCATAATATTATGTGAGCAAACCACTCCTCGATGCAGAAACAAGGTATTCCCATATGGAAAAAATCACACTATTACCGCCCCGATCAAACTATAACCATACTATTTTGGGGTTGTCCCCGATTAAGAACATGAGGAGTTAACCGGAGATGTCAGCAAGATGACCGAGTGAAGAGCCCATGATGTTCATTATGAGTTCAAGGCGACAAACAAGGAGGCGAAATACAAAGCGTTAATAGAAGGCCTCATGATTGCCAAAGACACATGATTAGAGGAACTTAAAGTAGTATGCGAGTCTATGTTAATCTTAAATCAAATGAATGGAACCTACGCAACTCAAGATTCAAAGATAATTCTTATTTGGAAATCCTCCACAACGTCTTTTGCAACCATGAGAAACGCCCTAGGCTTACTCCAACACGTTGCTTCGGGATAAAGGGTTGATAACAGGTTTTTCTTTAAAAAAAAAAAAACTAAAGCTTCAGCGTCTGACTAAGCCAGGGAGGCTTAGTTCTTCATAACGTAGAACATAGAATGAAATTAGGGTTTTTTAGAGAGAATCCAAGATTGGCAAACAACATTTTCTCAACCCTTAAATACTAAAGGAAAATAAAGCTAAGTTAACCTAAAATGAAATAATAAAAAGTAATAAAATAATGCAAAATAACATATAAGGAAAATCCAGCTCGGCGGTCTTCTGACACGGGCGGCGGTCGCTGCATCCTTCACGACGGGCGCCGTAATCGCGGCGGGCACCGTAATTACATCGTAGCCAATGCTGTTGGATGGGAATTGACGGCGGTTGCCGTAAGTTGCACAGCGGGCGCCGTGAACTCGTTTCTTCCTCCTTTGTCTCTTCAGCTCCCGAAAGCGTGTCTTCAGCACCTCCTCACCAATACTTCATAACTCCTTGGCGTCTACTACTGGTGGCTTCCTCCTCAGTGTCTCATATGATCTCCAAAATAGCTCAAACACCTCCCAAATACACCAACTTCGCCTCCAAACGCCATACACATGAATGTGTCTAAATCTACCCGAATGACACCAATAAAACCTCTAATGACTCTTACTTAAGCCCTACAAAGTAGTGCTTATCAAACCACCCCATGCTTAGACCTTTGCTCGTCCACGAGTAAACCAAATAAGAGTCCACTCCTCCAATGCATCACCCAAGGTCTCAGGAAGCATATCCTCCAACTAAGAGTCACCTAACCCATGCCAAGCTCCTGGCACCAATCTCATTTACAACACATCCACAACTCAACAGCTTAAGGGGCAAGCAGAGTACTTCCCCCAAGCTAACCCGGACATCCAAAAGTGTGAGTAACCTCTAATCCTAGCCTCCATCTATTGCTCCTTATGTCTCCCATAGTGACCTACCCGACAATCCTTCTTTGTCTCCTCTTCTTATGACGCCTCGCCAAGAATAGTGAGAAATCCTAAAATCACTCTTCTTCTTTTTCACTCATTTTGCCAAGGCGCCCTTTTCGGGTTTTCACCAAGCCACTCATTTCATTTTCCAATAGATGTACTCACATAAGCTCACATCACTCTTGACCTCATATTACCCCAGCCTAATGCTGGTCCAAGCCACCTGCTTATTGCCTAGGCCGCCCTTTCGGGTTTTTGGCCTATCCCAGGATTTCAATGATAGCCTTTTTTCAAATTTTTTGGTTTTTTTCTCTTTTTTTCATTTTTCTCCTCAGCAGCGTAGCAAGTATAAAACCCCACCCCATGCTTAAACATTGCATTGTCCTCAATGTAATGAAAGACAAAAGAATAAATCACAGGGAAAAGCAAAAAATAACTCACAACGTTGCCGAGTTGGCTTGGACACTTCCTTGTCACTGGCGGTGTACTCATGAAAGTTCATGTCCTGGATGTCTGCATCAACACTATAACCTTCATATATCGTGCAATCAGAGGAAACCATTGTGAAGTGCGGTGGTTATTCAGGAAAGCAGGGCTGCACGGCCTTCTACTCCATCAACTCCTACCATGCAAACAAAAGGAACCACTCTGGGGAAGTAGTGGTTAATCAAGGGAACAGGGTTGTATGGCCTTCAAAAATGGGCCCAGATGTAATCGTGGTTGGGCCCTGGTATTCCTCCTCTACAGCTGTCGACTGCAGGGCCACCATCGTTGCCAAATGAATGTAGGGTGAATGTATTCATCCGTTAGCAACATGATGCGCACCTCTCCGTGGGGAATCGGGGCAGCTCGGTAAAACTTTTTTTTTTTGACTTTTTTCTCCCCGTTTAAGGTCTTTTCGGGGTATTATTTTTTTTTCACGAAAGAAAACGAACCTGAAAATGGCGGAGATCGCCGTAATTAAACGGCGGTCGCCGTCATTTTCGGCAAGCGAAGTGCCAGAGAAGGTGAAAACGGCGGGCGCTGTAAGGTCGGCGGCGGGCGCCGTGAACTCCTTCTTCACTTTGAAACGCTTCCTGCGGGTTAGTTCGACACAGAAAGGAAAAACTAAAAGGAA
Source organism: Rheum nobile (assembly GCA_027886185.1). Classification (NCBI taxonomy): domain Eukaryota; kingdom Viridiplantae; phylum Streptophyta; class Magnoliopsida; order Caryophyllales; family Polygonaceae; genus Rheum; species Rheum nobile. The sequence goes on along the minus strand of WOAB01000741.1, from coordinate 403,806 downwards.
AAAAACAAAATAAAATGACCAAGGGAAGGAAAATAAACTACCTAACATCGGGTTGCCTCCCGATCAACGCCTTAGTTAATGTCGTTGGCTCGACATACTACTCGAAAATCCTCAATCCATATCGTCAGGCTCTTTGGGAACCTTCTTAATCCATACCTCCTTCCTGAACCAATCATGGAAAGGTTTGAACCTTAGACCATGCTTCTTCTTCAGCGGCTTCTCCATCTTGACCTTCTTAGTCGCGTCTACCCCATGCTTAGATCGATCAGGGGGGTGTTTAGCCTTGACTTCAGGGACCTGCACCAAAGATGAAATGAGCCTCTCGCTCGGAGTTAGCAGCAAAGGTGATTTACCTGGAAGCTCCGGAGGGAGCTTATAGCAATCGTCCCACTCAGCAACACCTTCTTGCAAGTCAGCAGATATAGCAATATCCAAGCTAGAATCAACAATAGGTGGTGTGTCATCTAGGTGGTCCTCATCAAAAACATCTTGTACCACATGCTCAAGTACATCAATTGCACACAAAGAATGACCATCAGAAGGAAATTTCATGGCTTCATAGATATTATAATTAATGGTTTGGCCATCAAATTCCATAGTCAAGGAACCAGTACTCACGTTGATTTTAGTGTTGGCAGTTTTCAAGAAGGGTCTCCCTAACAGAATAGGGGCTACATGCATATCATGTTCCATATCAAGCACATAGAAGTCGGCAGGAAAAGTAAGATCACCAACCCTAACCAAAACATCCTCCACTATCCCTATAGGACGCACACTAGATCTATCACCTAGCTGAATGGAAATTTTGGTCACATGCATGGGTCCTAATCCTAAGGATTCACAAAGAGATGACGGTAAAACATTTATGGAAGCACCCAAATCTAACATAGCTTTATTGAACTTGGTACCTCCAATGGTGACGGGGATGGTGAACATACCTGGGTCGCCACACTTCTTGGGTAAGCGCTTCTGAAAAATAGCAGAGACATGTTCGCTTACCTTCACCTTCTTCTTCTTGTTCCTATCCTGATTCCTCTTTGTGGTGCATATCTGCTTCAAGAACTTCGCATAACGAGGGACAGACTTGATCAAATTTAGGAGAGGCATGTTGACCTCAACGTTTCTGAACATCTCAAACATGTCCTTGTCCTGCGCAAGTGGCTTGGTACGCTTCAAAGTAGACGGAAATGGTGCAACAGGCTTCCACTCAGGAAGAATTGGAGGTATATACTCCTTCTCAGCCTCAGCATCGGCTTCAGAGGGGCGGCGGGCGCCGTAGGAAGTGCGGCGGGCGCCGTGAACATCATCAGAAAGTTCGAAGTTTGGCTCACCATCACGGTGGGCGCCGTGATAAGTGCGGCGGTCGCCGCAATTTTTATCAGACAAGTCGAGAGCAGGGTCATTTTCACGGCGGGCGCCGTGGTCTTCACGGCGGGCGCCGTCGATGTCACGGCGGGTTTCGTAAGTTGCACAGCGGTCGCCGTCGCTGTTCTATTCCAGCTCCTGATCCGCTTCCTTGTCGACCTCAGAATCATCCTCTTCGAGCCTCTTCCCGCTCCTCAGAGTCATAGCACTGACATTCCTAATGTTCGGGTTCACTTCCGTTTGAGATGGAAGTTTACCAGAAATCTTCGAGTCAAGCTTGCTCACCACCTGAGAGATCTGGCCAAATTGTCTTTCCAAGTTCTGAATGCTGGATTGTGTAGTCTCTTGGAACTGCAACTGGTTCTTAGACAGCTTAGCAACATTCTCATTGAGATTGATGTGGCTCTACATCAGCATCTTCATCATATCATCCATAGAAGGAGACGGGTTCGAGCTCTGCCCTTGAGGTTGTGGCACAAATGGTGGCCTAGGTTGTTGAGGATGACCCTGTTGTTGCACTTGGCCTTGATTCTGTTCTGGGTCTCTCCATATGAAGTTGGGATGATCCCTCCAACCAGGGTTGTATGTACTAGAGTAAAGATCATGCCTGGGCCTCTGCTGATATCCTCCTACTGCATTCACCTCCTCTTGTAGAGTAGGACACGAGTCAGTAGGGTACAAGTCGTCATGACAAATCTCGCAGGCCTTAGCCTGCTGAGGCGTACCTTTCAGCTTCAGACGTCTCACCTCCTCTCTCAGCACATCAAAGTCAGCTTGATCAATCCTTGATTGAGAACTAGCAACTACCAAGCTTTGTGAACCTCTCCCACTGTACTGCCTAGAGTCATCTGCCAGAGTAGCAAATATCTCTTGAGCCTCTTCATAAGTCCTCTTCAGAATATTTCCACCACATGAAGAGTTCACCATTCGACGGTCATCTTCGCGGAGTCCTCCATGTAAATAGAGAATTAGATCATGTTTTTCGTAACCATGGTAGGGACAACTCTTCACCAGTTTCTTGAAGCGTTCATAATAGTCATAGAGAGACTCATTAGACAGTTGCTCCACATTGCAGATCTTCTTCTTGAGCTGATTAGACTTGATTGCTGGAAAGTATTTGTCAAGAAACACCTTCTTCAAATTTACCCAAGTAGTGATGCTTCCCGGCGATAAAGAATGATATCAGTCATTCGCTGAGTCCTTCAGAGAAAAAGAAAATACCCTCAACCTCATCTGATCTTCAGTAATATCAGATGGCCGCATGCTGGTGCAGACCTTAAGGAACTCATCCAAATGCTGAATAGGGTCCTCAAGGGGGGTTCCACTGAATTTCGGGAGTAAATGGACTACTCCTGTCTTGAGCTCAAATTTAACCCCTTCACCCAGAGCGGGGAATTGCACAGCACGAGTAGATTGCTCCAAGTTAGGAGCTGTCAAAGACTCAAGTGTAACACGAGCTGCCATCCTGCGAGCTTGAAGAAAAGTTCTTTCGATTTCTGGATAAAAAGCTAGAGGTAGATTATAGTAACACGGGTGTGAACCATAAGATAGGTTCACACCAAGATTGGCACACAAATCACACAAAAATAGAAATTGCCTCCCCGGCAACGGCGCCAATTTGAAAACAGGTTTTTTTTTTTTTTTTTAAACGAAAGCTTCAGCGTCTGACTAAGCCAGGAAGGCTTAGTTCTTCATAACGTAGAACGTAGAATGAAATTAGGGTTTTTGAGAGAGAATCCAAGATTGGCAAACAACCTTTTCTCAACCCTTAAATACTAAAGGAAAATAAAGCTAAGTTAACCTAAAATGAAATAATAAAAAGTAATAAAATAATGCAAAATAACATATAAGGAAAATCCGGCTCGGCGGTCTTCTGACACGGGCGGCGGTCGCTGCATCCTTCACGGCGGGCGCCGTAATCGCAGCGGGTGCCGTCTTTCCACGGCGGGTGCCGTAATTACATCGTAGCCAATGCTGTTGGATGGGAATTGACGGCGGTCGTCGTAAGTTGCACGACAGTCGCCGTAAGTTGCACGGCGGGCGCCGTGAACTCGTTTCTTCCTCCTTTGTCTCTTCAGCTCCCGAAAGCGTGTCTTCAGCACCTCCTCGCCAATACTTCATAACTCCTTGGCGTCTACTACTGGTGGCTTTCTCCTCAGTGTCTCATATGATCTCCAAAATAGCTCAAACACCTCCAAATACACCAACTTCGCCTCCAAACGCCATACACATGAATGTGTCTAAATCTACCCGAATGGCACCAATAAAACTTCTAATGACTCTTACTTAAGTCCTACAAAGTAGTGCTTATCAAGGGTCCTTGATCTATCTTTGACAAGTAACTTGGAGAAACATCCTTTAACATGTTTCCTAGCACGTTACATATGGAGACAAGGGAAATGCGATCCATTTTCTAGGGATGTGATCCATTCAATGCCGATGCAATCCAGTCGCTTAAATGTGGTCTACTCATACGAGGAATCCAACATTTTATGCCCGTATGAGGTACATTGTATCAAGTGCAAATGTGATGAAGCTCAATCGAGCTAAGTCATAGACACACTACTCTAAGATAAAAGGAAATGTTTTATAACTCTTCTGAATAAAAGGTCTATCTTTTTATTCAAATGATTCCTCATTACACAATGTTGCAACACAATACACTACAAATGCGATCGCTACTACATTACACTTAAGTCGACTCAATCTTCTCTTCTTTATCCAGCTCAGCAGCCGCTTTATCCCGATCGGCAATGACCTTCTCCCATTCATCCCTCAAGATTAAGATCTCATTTTTCGTGATCTTGATCTTCTCCTATTGGGCCTTGATGCTTTGACTCGTCTAAATTTTACTGGGATAGAGTATCCATCGTGCTTTTGTCCAGCTCAACCTTGCTCTTCATGTCCTCCATCTGGAGAGAAATATTTATCACCAACTCCGATGTACACAATATGGATTGGAGGCCCTAGAGCCCAAAGAAACATGTCTGATCAGTATGGGATACACAACATGACTGAAAAATAAAAACAAACGTATTAGAAACCTACTAGCCACTACATTGCCAATGACTCTCCGAGCATGTACAACGTGTTCGCTCCAACATAATAGTTCTTCATCTGAGGCGACCATAAAGTGTGACGCTTGCTCGGGGGGATTGATGTTGACGCCAAGTTTCCAGGGATCTTATCACGATTATCAATAGTTTGTAATGTCTTATAAGCCTCTAGAAGATCATTTTTTTGGGTAGGAGCAGTGACGTTCTTGGAGGAAGGTTCGCCCAATTCTTTCCTTTCCTTAGCAGCGATCTTGTCAGCAATGAACGTGGAAGAGGAGGAACGTCTCGATCATGCCGCTGGAAAATGCATGAGCAACACATTACAATAAAGTAATTCGCATTGTATAACTCAAATGTAATGAGGGTGAAGTACTTACACATTTTGGTTGAAACCGGATGATCAACAACTTCTACAAAAGAATCTACGAAAGAGACTTTGACGAAAGTTCTCTCTTGAGCGAGAATCGCCAAAATCCTTTTGGTGATTTCCTCTAACTCGTTTAAATGCCTCTCAATCCACTAGCAACATGATACAATAAGGAACAACTTAAATAGGGAAAAAGGAGTCCAAAATTCAAAACAACACGATGCCTTCTTTTCGCCATGAAGGACGCAAAAATCACAATCAAGCCCTAGAGAAGAATTCTCCACAAAGAAGAATATGTCAAACCATCCTCTATCTTGTTTGGTAGCATCCACAACAAGATATGGTATCCCTATTTTAGATTTTCAAATGACTCTCCCTTGGTCGCAAGTAGAGAGTCTATAACAAAAAACTAGATCTTTGGCGGAGAAAGGAATTTCATAGGCTTGGCTAACACGATCGATGGTAAGAGTAATTTCCATGTATGAGGAAAAACTTGGCCAATAGCAATTTCCATGAGTGAAAGAAACTGGCGAACTAGCTATGAAAAGGGCAAGAGGTGGCATATCTTGACGGGATACTCATACATGGCGATCCACCTTCGACAATGATAATCAGCAAAGACGCAATCATCAGGAACTCTGATCCTAGTTTGAGGAGGAAAACTTACGGATATGATGAAAGGGCGATGATCTAAAACAAAATTGGATTTCCTTTAAGAAACCATGAGAGTGTGGGTAGGAAGAAAGATGGGTTCTTCTTTGTCGTCAGAAGGAGAGTTTTAAGTAGGATGAATGTTAGAGGGGTTAGCCAAGAAAGTGAAATGGAATATAAGGAGAATTGAGAAGTAAAGGAGAAAAGAATGATGGGCATTGTTACTTGTGTAATGTCGAGAAGTGATGGGGAAGAAATGCAGGCACTTGAGCATGCCTTAATTAATGAGTTGCATGCGAGAATAGTTGGAGAAGATGTGATGTCATGTCTCTCTAATTTCCAAGGAATTACGTGAAACTGTCCCCAAGTAAAACACATTTCTCCAGCAAATGGTATAAGGGTATTGTTGGGGCCGTTGGGTGCAAGACACGTGGAGGCATAGGAAATATCGAGATGTGATGAAGCAGGTCAACCTTCAAGGATCGCATTCGGTTAGTGATACCTTGTACCAGAACATGATTGGCTGGAATTGATATTGTTACCATAAATAACATCACCATGTCTCCAAGTGCATGAGCAAAGGACGCATGGCATTATTTGGTACGCCAACAGGAGTCCACGATCGGATAAGATAGAACGCGTTTAGCAAAAATTACGTTTTACCTATTCAAGAAAGATTATCATATATTATCTTGTTACCAAAAGTATAGATATCTTGTCTTATGAAAAATCCTATCTTGTAATATGGAAATCAATATCTACTAGAAGACCTCCTACGTGTCTATATAAGAAAGGTGCCTTTGATTGTAAATTCATTCACACACATATTCAAGATATACAATCAAGAGTTCTTAAGGACTATATTTTTCCAATTTATAGTACTCGGATCCCACTAAAGTGTTAATTTTGTCCAAAATAGTCGCTATGTGAGTGGATGAATCCCGATAGGATATGATGTTGTGGCATTGTCGTTATTGTGACAATTTCGCTATGTGCTTTGATGAATCCCAATGGGATGAGCTTGCGCGACAATGTCATTATTGCCACAATGTTGCTATGTGAATTTTATGAATATGGATAGGATGGTTTGGTGTGGCAAGGTCATTACTGCGACAATATTGCTATCTGATTAAATGTGTCTGATAGGTTGATTAGGTTATGATTTAGCAATGCCATCCAAAAAAATGTTACAATGCCTACTTTGTCTCCATGATGTCATATGCATATCTATTGTAACACCCCGACTTATGTCGGAAGTGTCACATGCAATTGACTTCAAACTTTATGTCCCAAGACTTAACATTAAACAAAATTTTGTAAAACATGTAATAAAATAATACATATAAAGTAATAGCAGAAGCCTTTTTTAAATGAAAACTACTTATATAAACTCTCCTAGGAGAGTAAGGAGATTTAGTCTTAACAAAACATAAGACGAAGATTGTGGAAGACTTGATTAAAACTGTAATGCATACAATTAAATATTTTTATTAGTAAATAACCATAATGCATTTAAACACATACACTATGGATATTGGCCAAATCCAAGCTCATATTTTGATGTCCACATCTGTACAAATGTCACTTCCTCAAGCTTATGGTATGGTCGTACATACGTCATCGAATGCCTACTCTGAGGTATGAACCCACCACTACACTCCCATACCCGGGGTCGCCTTTGCCCATGATTCGGAGGGTGGTGCATCTGCACCGTCCTAATCACATGCCAACCTCCACATGAAAGGATGTCCTCTCTTTTTCTATTGACCACTCATATGAATGACAATACACATTTTACAACACAATTCCTTAAGTCAATCATATAACGAACAAGTCATGGAATCATTAAGAGATCATAAAACTACATGATATAATCTTTCATCCATGAGTCTCAATAACCATACATGCATCAATAAAGTCACACATGCAATAGTTATCATAAACATGGACACATCAAACATTGATCAAGTAAGCACACATAAATGACCAATCGAACAAGTATGTGAACTTGCCTTATTTATGACATCTGATCCTTTAAAATGTATCAATCAAGACCGTGTATCCTCAAAAAAAGAACATAGAATGCAAATTATATCACAATAAACACTTAAGTTTCATAAACCAAAATCTTAAATTTAACAACTTATTGTGCTATCAAAAACATAATTATATCTCGATCTCTAACAATTCAAAAACTAAAACAATATCTTATAATTAATTATGAATGATTCTAGGTCATTCTCCAAGTGAAACGAACTCTAAATATTGTATTAATAATTCATTAAAAATCAACAAAGTCAGTATTGCAAATCTTGTGCATTGATTTTCTAGAAAGCATAAACAATTCACGATAACCTAAAACTGAGTGATTCAAAAGTTATTTTATCTTAACTTTCACATTTTAATTAGAAAAGGAAATAGCCTAAAACATTCTATAAAATCCAACAAAATGTGAAAATATAGTTCATGTTCTGAAACTTAGAAACGCGAAACTAAATGTCTTTCAAATTTCTGGAAATTGAGAATTAAAAACACAAAAAATTAGTTTTTAGTATAATAAATGAATCAAAAACAACATTGTAAAATTTCTTTAATTTGAGTTCACTGAATCTGCAATGTCACATTGTAAAAATATTTAAAAATCCAAAACAAATCGGTTAGGGCTCAAACCAGTTCCAGACGCTCAAAAATATGTCTTAGTTTATCATATAAGATACCCATTAGGGTATGATAAACCATTAACAAGTTATAAACACAACATTTGAAGAACTAACGCTCAAATCAGCAAAAACAACTAGTTTGTTTCAACAATTTTTATAAATATCAAACGATGTCTAAAACGTACTATATTTGACACGCAACTACATATATATATGTCTAAAAAAACACCATTAAAGTTTCACATGAAAATAAGATCTATAAATATTTTTAACAACTAAACGTCTTAACATAGTCAACCAGAAATTTCTGGCGAACAATTTTCGTCCACCTAGCCTTACGATGGTGCATGGGGGCGTGTCCTTTTGATTAATGCGACTTTATTAATATGATAATGGAGAAGCAAAGATAAAAATAATGCACTTTGAATCGTCTAAATCCAACACCATACGTATAAACGAATGTGTTAGAAAGTTGACTGAGTTTTAGGGTCGCGCGAGAGAAAAACCAAAAGAAGGAGAAGAAGAAGAAATGAGAGAATGACTCTTCTAGGGTGTAGGCACTGTTTATAAAGAATAGAGGATATTGATTGAGATAAGATTTTTTTTTTACTTTTCGAAAAGGAAAATATTCTTGCTTCCATAAAAACATAAACTAATTTTGTATAGATATGAGAAATAAACTTAGACACCATGTAATCTCCTTTCATTTCAATTATAATTAAACTCTCAAAACATTATTTAAGAATTCTAAAACAATGTTTTTTTTCTAGGTTATAATTTAATTATTAACACAAAACAAATTTTATAAATCCTTAAAAATGAAATACATTTACAATAACAATCTTTTATGAGACTAGGAATGGGGTCAACAGTAAGCTAGAACTTTGGAGGGAGAAGCTTGAGTCAAAGGGCTTTAAGTTGAGTATGACTAAATCAGAGTATGTTGAGTTCACCTTTGGTAGAGGCGATGTGACGGGAGCAGAGGTTCAGCTTGGTGGGGAGGTCGTCCCAAAGAAGGAGACTTTCAAGTATTTGGGGTCTATTGTACAAAGCGACGACGGTACAGATGCAGACATTAAGCATAGAATACAGATGGGCTGGCAAAAATGGAGAGGCGCATCAGGAGTTTTATGCGATAAGAAAGTGCCACTCAAACTAAAGGGCAAGTTCTACAAGGTGGTAGTTAGGCCGGCGTTATTGTACGGTGCAGAATGTTGGCCGACGAGAAAAGATCAAGAACAGAAGCTGATGGTGGCAGAGATAAGGATGCTACGCTGGATGTGCGGACATACCCGGATGGACAGGATCCGAAATGATTCAATTAGAGAGAGGATTGGAGTGGCAGACGTTAGAGACAAGTTGCGCGAATCTAGACTCCGATGGTTTGGGCATGTGCAGAGGAGACAGCCTGATCCACCAGTGCGTAGATGTGAAGGGTTATTGTTCAGCGAGTTTCGTCGAGGTAGAGGTCGACCAAAAAAAAGATGGAAAGAGGTAGTTCAGCATGATCTGACTCTCCTGACACTGACAGAGGACATGGCTCAGAATAGAAAGCTTTGGAGGGAAAAGATTAGGGTAGAGGACTGATTTGGACAGGAAGTGTTTCTTTGCTTTGGTTTGTTTTTGGTTATTTTCTGCTTATTTTTCTGCATGTGTGTCAGTGTCTTTTGGGTCTATCAGAAAACATTCTCTCAAATTACTTCGGGGTATGGATGCGTACATCTGGATCCCCCAGACCCTACCGTTGATGGGACTTTACTGGGTCGATTGTTGTTGTTGGTTTGAGACTAACCCCGACTATTGTGGGGGTTGTATGTGTTTTATACATGGCAAGGTGACCCTTTCCTTAAGAGTTGTGTAGAGGTTAGGCAAGTTGGAAATGATACTAGGACTAACAATGAGGGTCATTTTGGGTCGTTACTACTTAATGGGTTTCAACTACTTAACTATTTGGCTCCCGTTGTTCTATAAGTTGTCCTTGAGAATTAATTTTAATAAACTGTTTTATTTTATTCATTTATAATACTTGAAACGTCCATTCTTCGAGGAACTCTTATTATATGATGTTAAGTTGATATCTTTAGATGGATTTAAAAATATTTGTGTTATCGACTGACTCAGCTCAATTTTAATATCTGGGTCATTTTCATATGTTGATTGGTTTGGATTTATCATCTTTAGCCTTATGGATCTTTCGATATCCGTGATACTATATCACATCAATTTGGGGTTATTACATAAAGTGTACTACATGGTTCATTTTCTACATGGGAAATACCGGTTTTACCTGGTTCAAAGAAACAATCGATTATTACATTTTTCTTGTGAAGTTGAGTATGTTGCTGCTACATCATGTGTTGGTCATGTTATTTGGTTAGGAAGCCTACTAGGAGAATTGAAAATGTTAGAGATAGAAGCAACGTAGATTCTTCTTGATAATAAATCATCCATTAATTTGGCAAAGAACTTGGTGTACCATGATCGAAGTAAACACAAAAAGTATCCATTTCTCTGTGAATGTGTTTCTAAAAATGTGATTGAAGTCAGGGACATGAAAACTCAAGACCAAGTTGCGGATATTTTTACGAATTTTCTCAAGTCCGAGACATTTACCAAGTTACATACAATGCTCGGTGTTACATGAGATTAAGTTTAAGGGAGAGTGTTGAAACTTAAACTTAATTCCATGAAGTACAAATAAAAAAGACATGCATGCATAAAGAAATAAGAATCAAAGTGGGTTTTTATGCAAATAAAGACTTCAAGATTCACTTGTTTCATGTACTAGAAATCCTATATAAAGATATGTACTTTTTGAGTTCAAATATATGTGAAGCAACATATTAAACAATCCAAATAATAAGAGAGTTTTTCTTCTTTAATGTTCATCTATCTTTCATATATCCTTCTCAAATTCTATCATTCGATTCCTTCATATTTTTCTATTTATGATTTAATTTTATAGGTACATTTGAGTTAGAAAGAAAGTAGCGTAGAAGTATTGAGGCGAGCCGGTTTTGAACCATTTCTAAAATCAAAGAGGGAATGAGAAGAAAAAGTTATATTATTTGGTAAATATGTTAGAACAATATTAATATCTTGCTAAAATGATTTATAATTTTGATTTTGTATAAGTATGGGAATTTGAGAAAAGATGATACTCCCTCCGTTCAGAATTATTTGTCATTTTAGCCTTTGATTTTTATTAAGAAATATTTGTCATTTTAGAGTTTTAGGTAATAATTTTTTGGTGAGTTACGAGTTATGTTATTGAAAATTACACATATTGATACTTTTTATGCAAATTATCTTCATTGGTTGGTTAAAAATAAGGTGAGTAATTATTAAATTATAGATTTTAGAAAAAATTGATAGTATATTAGCTTAATGATTGCATTCCTTAATAGTTGTGTCAAAGTCTAAGGGGGTGTTTGATTGTTGAGGTTGATGAATGAGGAATGGGGTTGGGAAGGGTTGGGGAATCCCAACCCAAAATCTAATGTTTGGTATTTACTATTTTGGAATTAAATCCATTCCCCAAACCTAGTCAAACCCAAGTTATGAAACCTCTCAATTTTTTTGGGGTTGAAATTGAGGAATAAGGTATGAGAAAAGTTGATAAAATGAGCTTTAAAACTTCATTCCAAAATATTAACCAAACAATTCATTCATCACTTTTCAAATCCATACCAACTCAACCCGATACCTCATTCCAACCCGATATCTAATTTTTATCAAATGCCCCCTAAAATGACAAATAATTCTGAACGGAGGGAGTATTACGTAAAATATTTTATATAAAAAACCGTAGGCCTTCTAGGGAAAAGTATAAGACATTTAGACCAAATTTTACTTTACGGCCCAATATAATGGCCCAATGCCTGTCATGGTCCTCTACCAAACAACTCCAAATACATCTAATGGTCCAAAATAATTTATTCCCAACAAAACAAAATTATAACGATTGTTAGGCAGTTCGAACCTCTAGGAGGGTCTGTTATTCTGTTAATGTTGAGATTAAATAAAACATAACTTACGGTTTTTCTAGTGTGTCCACGAACACATGATAAGAATTTAAGTTTGAAAAATATTTCCAAATTATTTCTAAATTAGAAATTATAAATCCTTCTAAAAATAAATAAACTAATGGATAAAAAAATTACTGTTAAATATGCACACACTATAAAAAATCTATAACTTAACATAATGCATTATGCACTTCGATTAAAAAAGAACCTTAATGGTGCACGATGCAATACGTAAATCAACAAAAACCGGTGGTTGTTAGGCAATCCTAAAAGGGTATGTTAATGTTGAGATTAAATGCAATATAACGTAACATAATGCTTTATGAACTTTGATAACCTTAATCGTGCGCGATGTACTATGTAAATGGGGAAAAACTTCCTATCATAGAGTGCACGCCAAAGATGCATATTTACTCTGAAACAATAAAACCTTTGAAATGAAGGGTGAAATTAATCGAATGCATTAAGCACTAATCTACAGAAGAAGTCAGATCGCGCATGAGTGATGACAGAAAATTGTTGGGGCGCTCCAGTCAACATCCACACAAAAGGAAGAATAAATTATTTTATTAATTACGGAGTAATTAGCAACTTAATAATAATAATTATTAATGAGAAAGATTAGAGCTTTAGCTTGAAGTTAAAGTCAGAACGAAACAATGATTCCACATGCTATTTTCAGTTTTTTGTCTTGTTATAATCTTATCCTATTGGGTTTGAGTTACGGGTCAATAATAAATCAATATATATATAAAAATTGGCTTTCTAGCCACCTTTAATGCTCTACTACAATCATCAATTCAAACAGCAAGTTTTTGGACCGCGCTTAATTGGGCCAGCCTGAACACGTTTCTTGGGCCCAGCATAGAACCATGCCATACGTAACATACCATGGAGAATTCCAGGAGGCATAAGCGTTCACTGCTTGCTGTGCCGGCCCTTATCACAATGATCATAAACTGATGCCCTTCCACCTACACAATTAAACCGTGTAATAGCAAATTAATTGCTACGTTAAGCACGACGTTCAAGCTGGCCTCAAAGGCGTTCGTGCAGGTACAAATTCCTTAAACATGCACTACGCCTAAAGGCCATACCATCTTCAACGCCTCTGAATCTCCCACACTTGTCGTCTCTTTTAGCATGTCTGCCTCCAAGGAGTCCGGGAAGAAGGCCTCACCTGCCGGGCCCTGTGATGAACCAGTGAAAGGGAGAGGTATCGCTCCCATAACTCCGCCTAACAGGCCTGGACGTGCTGTAGATGTGCCACCGACGGGCACTTCCTGTGTTGCTTTGGCGCAGTTAAGTTTTGGAACCGCTTGCACAATAAGGGTTATGGTTTGCCGCCAGTGGGACTCAACGGACATGAAAGGGAAGGCTATCAGCACCGACTACATCCTCTCCGATGAACAAGTATTTTCTCAGTTTTTTCCCTTTCTGCTTCACCTATGCGTATATTTAGTGGGCTTCAATTCCAGTTTCCTGCAGCCACATGTTCTAGCCTACATAGAGATTGATACATTCCGATCAAAACTATCAAAATGGACTCCTCAATGGGGGGGGGGGGTGCTAACCAAAACATTGTTTTCATAATGAAATGCTAAACAAAAGTTCTAAACAATAAATATAGTCCGCACAGGTGCGAGCTGACCACAACTTTAGAGCCTATTGGCCTAAACTCTTAGAACTACTATGCACTGTGAGCATTATAAAGCCTTTGGCTGGGTTAGGCCATCTGTTTAAAAACTTGCTTTCATGAAATTTTACTTGCCTGCATTAGCCATGAAATATGTGAACTTAATTGACCTATGTTCCCCTAAGACTTACTTGAATCTGGAAATCTGTTCGCTCTTAAAGTTTGTGCCTTTCCAATGTCCCTTCTAGGGTGGAGCTATACATTGTACTGCGTGGAGCGGGATCTCGCATCGTTTCGCAGCAAAGATCAAGGAAGGGCAATGCTATACGATTCAAGGGTTCACTGTTAAGCCAAACAAGGACAAATTCCGTGTACGAAACGGCGATAAACATTGCATCCAGATGGAAGGCCATACCATAATTAAGCCCCTTGAATGCGATGCTTCCCTCTTCCAGCGCTATCCGTTCCAGCTGATGCCCTATGATGATATTGCTCTGAATGGGTCCACCTACCTCCTTGGTACGCCTCTACACATAAGCATGCAATGTTGTATCTTCACCAAGTGAGTATTCCATGCTGAATTTTGCTTTGAAATTGCGCAGACGTGATAGGCATCGTGACCCGCATTGGCCAGATCAATTCAACTAGAAACAACTCGCACTTGCTGGATATTCATATTCAAAATGAAAGGTGTATTGCTCTTTGTCCTTACCACCACCACTGACTGTGCTTCTTGACCATGTTAACACTGACCTCCCATATCCTCCTACCCTGTGCAGAGGACGACAGATCCGAGTCACCCTGTGGGGTAGCCTTTGCCATGAATTTATTGAGAGAAACGCTAAGGCACACGAAAAGTACATCCTCATTCTGCCTGGAATGCATGTGAAAGAGTGGAAAGGTACAACTTAAAGAGAAGGGAGCAAAAATACCCCTTTACCTTATGCTCTATTAACTGGCTTCAAATTCCAACTCATTACATTGATGTATCTTCAGGGGAGATATACCTATCAAGCACCTCAGCAACCTTGATCCACGACGACGAACAGATCTCGGCAATCCGAGAATTTGGGGCATCACTGATGTATAATGTTTGCTGCTTTTGTCTGTTTTTCCTGCCACCTGGCCCCTTACTGATTTCGTAGTTGCTGCAGCCATGCAGGTCTTCCACCTATGGCACGGCCACTTGGGCCCCAAATCTCGAGAAAGGGGACACTCTTGGAGCTGTTGCAGCTGGGAAGGGAGCAAAAGGCAGACAATCAAAAGGCAAGTTCTTAATAATGCATACTATGACTTGCTTACCACATATTGTCTATCCCTTACTTACGGGCTTCTGGGTAATGCTAGGAATCTATAACCCTACATTGTAAAGTGAAGATTGAGAATGTCAGGACAAAGTTTGGCTGGTACTATTTTTCGTGTCCCATGGCCAATTGCAAGAAAGGAGTGAGAAAGGTCGGTGAACAGTTTTGGTGCGAGTCATGTTCGAAAATTTGTGAATTTCCACAAACAAGGTAATTTCTTGTCAAATGTCCTACCCACCCGCGCACCTTCACACATGAAGCAACTCTTACTTGGCATAACCAAATTACCCGCAGGTACCGGTTGCATTTAGACATATGCGACGAATCTGCCTCAGTTGCCATCACCATGTTCGACGAGATTGCGAACAGTTTAATTAAAAAAAAAGCAACCAGCCTGTTGGAAGAAGTCGCAGTACGCATTCCCCCCCATATAGTAAAGCAAAACGGTTTAAAGTACAACTTATGCTTCACTCTATGCTTTGTTTGCGTACCTTCCATGCAGGATGATGCGGACGAAAGCGCACTGCCGCAGGAAATACAATCCCTGATGAACACGATTCATGTTCTCGAGCTAAAGACCCATACCTACTTCAATCACGGAGACCATGAAAGCTTCACTGCGAGCAAGACAATTAGCAGCCTCGGAGATGAAAAGGTATCTTTTCCCTGCCAACTACAGTATAATTGCTTTTTAAAAATTTAAACTAGCTGTAGCTTACCTATAATGTGCTTGGCACTGGAGCAAAACCCAATGTGTAGGTTGCGTATTCCGCTGCTGGCGTTATGGCCGACGGGGCTGCGCTGCATGGAGGTGACAAGCCGCTTGATGCCACACTGCCACAGGAGCAAAAACGCATATAAGGAAACCTATTGCTTTGACTATACGTAATAACTTCCCAGGTGCATTATTCTGTTATTTCTGTTGGCTGCCTGTAATTGCCTACGCCTTTCGTTGCTTTGTAGGCTCGAAGAGGACATTACAACAGTTGCGCAGAACCCCCCCCCCCCCCCCCCCCCCCCCCCCGAAAAGAAGGCTTTTTGTTAATGAGGATGAGGATTGAGGGCATTTATTGATATTAATCATGGGTTACTTAGTCAGCTGGGAAAAACAATAGGCTACTCTTGAAATATATTCTTGTTTTAAATACTCTAGCTTTTCGTGTCTGGAATGTTTCTGCCTTTACAAACTATATCGTTTTGAAATAAAACCCGTATTAGCTCGCCAAATTGCGTAAGAATGCTTGGATGCCAAAATGCTTACCACAAATGCGTCTGCAACTAGGCAAAGGCACAGGATGCTTGCAAGAGGGGCTTCTCCCGACGTCATATCCCCTACTGCGACAGGCCTCACATCTACCCTTTTACATCGCTTGCAGTCATATCCTCTGCCAGAACTTGCTAAAAACCCGCCGTTACCTACATCTGTACATTGCAATAAAAAACCTTCAAACGGCGAGCACAGCTGAAGGGTAATGTGGGAAAAGCCACATAATATTCAGAATCTATAATATTCAAAAAACAAAACCTCATGATCCGAACTACTGGGGAATATTAAATAAGATATGACACAAAAATGCATAGAATAAACCTAGAAATGAGATGAACAGTCCAAAAGTCCATGGCACATAAACAAAGACCCATGAAGTCTAACATAACACCAAAATCACCGGAGAACCGTAAAATAAATTCAGGGAACATAGTTGGAAAACAGAAATAAACAAAGACCCATGAAGTCTAACATAACACCAAAATCACCGGAGAACCATAAAATAAATTCAGGTAACATAGTTGGAAAACAACAAAGCATATACGCTTTGTCAAACCACTGGGGAAAAAAATTAGAAAGTTTACCAATAACTCACGCATAAATAAACTTATGAGAATTCACCAGAAATACATACAACACTCTGTGAAACCCAATCAGAAACGTCGCCAAAAATACACAAAAAACCAACGCATGAACACAGAAACTAGCAGACACAAACAAGGAAAAACTTCCACCAAATATAAACCTAAAGTTATACCAACGCACAAAAACCTACAATCAACCAAACAGAAATAAAAACAGATAATACATACTCTTAAGACGAGAAACGAAAACAGCAATGGAAGAGAAACCAACCGAGCCAAAGGATGACATAATCCACTCCAAATTTTGTATTCACATCCCTACATGCCTTTCAAACCCAAGAGTCACGTATTGGACCTGTAAACCGATACAAAACAATGGGATTTAAAATAATTTCTCATCTCGAATCAAATAAAATTTAAAAAAATCTGATCTCATGAGCAAAATTACAAACTATATTTATTATATCCATATACTAAAGCATTTGGTAACTATTCCAAACTTTTAATTAAACTCATATCTCTCATCCATAAATGCAAGGAGATTACGAAATTTTGAATGTCATCTTACATAATCCAATTTTGTAATGTTATATTTCATGTATAAATCTTCATAGACAACCTCAAATAATTATAAATTGTACATCATAAGCATCCATGACTTGAAATAACCATAACAAATAAAAAAAACGGTTCTGTAAAAACAACAGAGCATCGCAACAGAAACCTAAAAAACAACCAGAACATTTTTGAATACAAGAAAATGACATTCAAGACCAATTTAGACGAACACAGAACTAAATAACTAAAACACGCACTTTGAAACGCTAAAAAAATGGCACAGAAACAGGATGAACAGCCAATAATTCAAAGGCAAAGACACAAGAGCCATGACGTTTAACAAAACCCCAAAAAACAACAGAGCACCGCAAAAAAAACTGGGGCCTAGGTTTGCAAAAACACATACGATTTGTCAAAACAACAGGGAAAAACATGACAAATTTACCAGTAACAAGCACTTCAGAAAATTAAGCCAAAAAAATAATAATAAAAAAAAACTCCACCAAAACACATATGAAACTTCGCATTAAATAGACAAGGAACTAGAAAACCCAACGCATGAAGACATAAAACCAACGAGCATAAAGAAAAATCAACTATTCAGCAAAGACGTAAATAAAGTTATAGCCAAATATAAAAAAACTACAACCAACACAACAAAAGACAAAGAACAGAAATACATACTCTAAAATAAATTCAAAAACATAATGTAAGAGATGCAAAGCCAGCGAGGGGATGACAGAATCCACTAGAACTTTTCACCTCTCATCCACCCAGGGACTTCCAACCGTAGGTTTCCTATCCGGCCTACAAAATGATACAGAAGAAGAAATAATAATTAAAACATTCACTCATCTCAAAAAACATATTAAACGAAAAACTGTTGACTACATCTATTATATCCATCTACTAAAGCCTTCTATTATAATGATTCCAGAGTATAAATTTAAATCACCAATATACTTATCATTTCAATGTAAAAGGTGGCATCCTTAAATGCTCCAATATAACATCATATAAATTTACTAATAAGACAGAGAACATGGCGTGTAAAATCAAAGACACATAATTCGTACAAATATGTTGAATCATTAGTGCTTAGTTGGCTAACTGATCCTATACAAACTCTTTTCCTCCTTCCTATAGTTTAAAAACACTGTAGTTAGAAGGAATGCAATAGGAAAATTATATAGTAAACAGAGCCATTTACAAAAGATTAAACAAAGATGAATGTGTTACACTTAATTTTAAAGGGAAAATTACTTTTACATATAATATACTACTCTATACATGAAAAATTGGAATAAAACATTATTTGAACATATATAATACACAACAAAGAGATATTAAATGCACCATTTTTACCCAATATATATCAGTAATGATTTTTCAATTTCGATTTGTGCAGGAGCATTGTGTGGGGGACCAAGAGGGAACAAACATATTCCAATTTATGTCTGCATTAAAACATTATTTACAAGCTTCTTGGTTTTATGCATGATAGATTACGATTCCCAATTTAAATTTTGTTGTAATTAGAACTCTCTTTTCAAATTATAAACTTAGAAACATAATAAACAGTAATTTGAATCTCATCTTCACTACGGTCAAGGTGAAGAGTGGTTTGTCTTCCTAATGTACTACTGATCCCAACAGTGAGTCAAAAAAGGGTTTACTGCATTTGGATTTGCACCGTTTCATCATGGATTTACTCCCATTTCCATATACATTTATCAGCCTACTAAACAATTTACTGTAAGTCAAATTGCAAGAAGTAAGTGATGGTGAAGAAGCTGCACCTTTGACTCAGCAAGAGCCACAACCAACTCTTAAGGCTTTTCTTTCCAGCTGCGCTTTTCATCAATATCTGCAGTCTAAAATAACAATGGGAGTCAGAACCTGGTCACTATACTCAATTACAAGCACCATGAACTTGGACCACATATTACCTTAATGCTGAATTCATACCCCATCTGAAGAAATATTTTCCGTCGTGCTACAGCATCAGACCCTAGTAGTAGCTGCAAATAAAAAAACAAATATCATTAACAAGATCTTTTTCTTAAGCTTTGAGAAATAAAAAATGTTTGTTTCAAACCTAGGTTCATCCAAAACATGCTCTGCAACCTAACAAAGCCAAAAACACAATTCTGTAAGCTAAAGTTCCATTACAAGAAACAGTATGGATGTACCAAATATGTCCTAAGTAGTGATCTAATACAAATATAGACATTTACAGCATGCATAATACGACATATGCCCAAAGCAACACTTCTATGCAATCCACAGTATTAGTCTCCAAACTCCAAATAGATGAACTTGGTGACTCCATTTAACAGCACACACATCCTACACTATAACATATGACTTCCAATGTTCCATCTCTACCACAATGCCAAAACTACAGCTTAATAACATAATAAACCATATCATAGAAAACAAAATGAAGATTCCAATCAAACAATAAGCTAATCAATCTTCCAAGTTCTTACCTTATAATACAACCCAGCATTGGATGCCGACCTCCCTGGCGAACCTCGCCAGCGTCTTAACCTCTTCGGATTGCAAGAACGTCTTCATCTGCTCCTTCCTCTCCTTATCCATGTCTCTGCACAACGTTCATAGTAAGATCTAGGTCTAAAGTCAGCAATGAAAAGAAGAAAAGCCAAATTCAATGATTGAATTCCTGCCCAAATTATTCAACCAAGTGCTAATGCAATGATCCGGGTATAATCAGCTAAACATTAAACCAAACCCTAAAATCTCCCCATCAATCAATTCAAACACAGAATTCAACCCTAATTTTCACAAAACCGAGAGAAAAGAGAAATTACGTGGAGGAAGAAGGGCCAAAGAGCGGATTCTCCATGAGAGGCTGGAACGAGAACCTCCGGTTAAGACTCTGCTCAGCAGCTATGCGTTCAGAGGGAATCGGACTAGGCATGAACATCACGAAGCTGAGCAGATAACTTAAGATTGTACAATCAGGTTTGTAAAGACCCTAGCCAGGGACAAAGAGAAAGATATATGAACCCTAGAAATTGAAAATCAAAGAATAAAGCTAAGAGAGTACTGAATAGATAGATCGATCAACCATAAATACCTCCTTTTGGCACTTAGGTGGCCTCGTCTGCACACCAGAGAATCAACCGGCAAATTGGATGCTCGAGATCGCCGCTGTCTGCTCAATATCGCCACATGCTTCTCCAAATTGAACTTCGTCTCGCCGCCTCCTGCTGAAAATCACTGGCATCTCCTCGCCGCTTCCTGCTCAAAACCACCGGCCTCCACTCGCCCTTGCCTGGTGGAAAGCAAAAACGCGGTCCCGTTTCGACCCACACTGGAAAACTGGATGCTCGTAATCGCCGCTGTATGCTCAAAATCGCGGCATCCTTCTTCAAATCGAGCTTCGTCTCGCCGCCGCCGGTTGGTAATCACCGGCACCTTCTTCGTTGGCAGCTCGAGCTTATAGGGTTTCATAGTCGGGGTTGGAGAACATCTTGGTTGAACATGAGCTTGGTTCTTTTTTGTACAAAAAAATTAAAATTGTGAAACACGACGCTGCCTTGGTCCCATCCCAGACGACATCGTTTGGCTAAAAAAAAATACCCCTCTATTTGATTTAAGAAAAACGAAAAAAACAAAACCATGCTCTCCTCCTTCGTTTTCCCATTTCTGGCCCATTTCGAACTGTTCGAAACTGTTACATTCAACACCGCCCGACCGGAACAGGCAGTCTTCCTCAGACGGCGACGATTCACCACCACCCACTGGCAGCCCCGCCCTCTTGCTGGCTGATTAACTGTGAGTTGTTCTTTCTAAAAAAAAACTGTGAGTTGTTCCCCTCTCTCTTATATGTTTTAATAGATGTAATTATTTTTTTGAGGTTTGAATAGATTGGGGTAAAATTGAATAATTTTTTACTTGATTTGCATTGAATTGATTTTGTTTAGTTATGTCGATTTGTATACTATATCTTGAATTTTATTGATCATTGGTTGAAAATTGAATTTGAAGTTTGATTTGTCTGAAACGGAAATTGGTTGAAGATGAAATGTGAATTTGGGTTTTTTTCCCCTTACTAGGGTTATGGGCAAATTAGCTATTTTGAGTCAGAAATCAACAATTCCAACTATCGAGCATTTGAACAAAGAAATAAGAAATACACTATATCCATTTTAAATTTACATAAAAGTTACTTTCATTCTTTTGCATAGATTTTTTAATACAAATGTGAATTAAGATTTATTAAAAAAACAAATGATATTATTCAACTAATAATATACTTATACATCTAATTGAACATAGCAAAGTCATGCTAAGGTTTCAACCCTACGTGCAGCTTCCAATACCCAATTTGTATAACCTTTGTATTCAGCCTCAGTGAAATCACTATAAGTTCAAATTCGCATTGGCGGAATGAAGAAGACTAACCGGATGAAGAAGACCGACACGCCAAACTCCAGAGGTACCGTCTACACCAATACTAGACCTACACATATGGAATTGAACACCATAATGCAATGACAATTGCATATGCAGGCGAGTTACCCAATTTGACTAATTCAGACTTTCCAATACAATTATGCACAACCACAGTACGTAGGAAATATGGACTGGTTCAGACCTTTTGTGGCTTGCAGATACCAAACTCAGGTATATCTACCTAAGTAATGGTGACCAAACATCTTAAGCGTCAGTTGCGCCCATCATGAACAACACACATACTTATAAATCATACTCCTTAATGACAACAGGGCACTTACCAGATGTCGCCTCGGAAGAACACACATCAAATACGTATCAATCACACCAAGGTATGCCAACACGCATTTTCCATATGGAAATACATAGTCACATACATCCTTATATCAACATATTGTCAACATACACATATAAATAAATGATGTGCACCAAAGATGGCATTATAATCTCAATATCACATGTCTATAGGCAACGGTGCAGGTGTAGTCCCTGCGCAATCAGTAAAAGTGTATGCAGCCCATAAATCATGTGGTAAGATTAATCAATACTTACATTTACCAATTCATATCGGGGAAAAAAAGTTTACTAACCATCGATTGTCATACCAGGGATACATGTATCATATGAGAAGTTGGAGTATCCTAAATTTAAATGTCGTTTCTGCAATGCCAGCATGTGGAAGGAGGAAAAAAAACCGGTTCAACAGACGAAAATCTCAGCTTCTCCATATGTTGTTGAAGGAAAGGTCAAGCTCCCAGCCTTACCAGACACCCCAGAACCCCTAAAACATCTGCTGCAAGGAAGCAACCCTGAATGTGTGGATTTCCGACAGAAAATCCGGATCTACAATAGCCTATTTGCATTCACATCATTTGGCGCCCGAATTGATGAGAAGATAAACCAGTCGCGCGGACCGTACACTTTCAGGATCTCGGGCCAAAACTACCATAGAATAGGCTCCCTTATGCCTGAAGAAGGAGACCCACCAAGGTATGCTCAGTTGTACTTCTCCGACCCCGGAAATGAACTATGCAATAGGATGGGGTGCATGGATCTGACCGGTAAGGACATAGACCAATCAGTCGTGTTGGATTTGATGCAAATGTTGCATTCGACTAGCAGTGTAGCAAAAGCATTTACAATGGCGAGAGATTGGGCAACATCGAATGACTCTATGGAGTTTACACTCAAACTCCTTGGTGAAAGGAAGCCAAATGAAAGGCAATATAACCTTCCTACCGTTTCTGAAGTGGCTTCCCTAATTGTGGGAGACTTTGGCCAGAGTACCGCCCCAAGAGATGTTTACATACAAAGCAAAACAAGAGGACCCCAAAGGATATCTGAATTGCATCCTCTTTACATGGCTCTACAGTATCCACTACTCTTTCCCCATGGTGAAGATGGCTATCATGAGAACATTTCATATTTTTCAAATAATGGAAAGCGGAAAACTCAAAGGGGAGGTGTGACAATGAGAGAGTTCTATTGTTATAGACTTCAACAACGAATTGATGAAGGGACGACCCTCTTACGCGGAGGGAGGTTGTACCACCAATTTTTGGTGGACGCATATACCGCAATGGAGGAACAACGCCTACGCTGGATCAAATTCAACCAAAAACATCTACGGGCTGATCTATATAATAATATCTACGATGTAGTGCTGAAAGGCGACACTGAAGCAAGGACCATTGGCAAACGAATAGTTCTCCCAGCAACCTTCACTGGCAGCCCGAGGTACATGGTCCAGAACTATCAAGACGCAATGGCATTATGCAGGACATTTGGAAACCCCAGCCTGTTTATCACATTCACAGCTAATCCAAAATGGCCAGAGATAGAAGAAATGCTAAAGGAATTAGAAGGGCAACAAGGGGCTGATAGACCAGAAATCATCACGCGTCTTTTCAAGCGAAAGTTAGCGCGGCTAATGCAAGACATCAACCAAAAAGGCATTTTTGGACCAACAAATGTTGGTATCATCTTCTTCACATAAATATTCCAAATACACAATGCATGAATATTTATAACTACTTTTTGTGATTCTATATTCCCAATCTCATCATGATAACATGCACATATTACAAATATATTTATTTCGCTTGGTCCATAGCACAATATTTAAGATTGCTGATCCCATTTCATATTACTAATCCGTTCATTTTAAAATGAATCACAGCTGTCTACACAATCGAATTCCAAAAAAGGGGACTTCCACATGCACATATTTTAATTTGGCTACAAGAAGGGATGCAGGCAAAGACAACAAGGGACATTGATGAAGTCATTTCAGCTGAAATCCCTTGCAAGGAAAGAGACCCAGAAGCACATAAAGTTGTGATTGAACATATGTTGCATGGCCCGTGTGGTGAGGGAAACAAAAATGCACCATGCATGAGTAATGGTGTATGCAAGAAACATTTTCCAAAGCCATTTTATGAATCCACTACACTTGATGAAGATGGTTATCCCGTCTACCGTCGAAGACAGAATGGGATATTTGTGCAAAAAGGCAAGACAAAGCTTGATAACCGATATGTGGTGCCATACAACAGGTATTTGTTGCTAAAATATCAAGCCCACATTAATGTGGAATGGTGCAATCGTTCCAGAGCAATAAAGTACCTCTTCAAGTACATCAGCAAAGGCCCCGACAGAGCAACTGCAGTCTTTATGCAAAGCACTAACAATGCTGATAATAGTGAGCCAGGAAAAAAGGTGGAAGTAGATGAGATTCAACAGTTTCTGGAGTGTCGTTACTTATCTGCTTGTGAAGCTGCATGGCGGATCTTTGCTTTTGATATTCACTATTCCAGGCCAGTTGTGATTCGCTTGACTTTTCACTTGCCTGATCAAAACCCGGTGACAGTTTCGGATAGTCAAGACTTGTCAGCATTACTACATAGGGAAGAAGTCAAGAAAACTATGTTCACAGAATGGCTTACCCTAAATACCATAGATGTTGAAGCAAGACAATACACATATGCAGAAATACCTATATCATATGTGTGGAATACAACAGACAAGGTATGGACTAGAAGGGCCCAGCAAAAGCCAATTGGGCGGATTGTGTACTGTCATCCAGCTGTAGGGGAGAGATACTATCTTAGAATGCTATTAAATGTTGTCAAAGGGCCAAAGAATTTTGAAGAGATCAGGACGGTGGATGGATCAACATATGACAGCTTCAGGCAAGCTTGCTATGCACGAGGCATGCTAAATGAGGACACTGAATGGACATATGCGATTCAAGAAGCAAAGGTATGGGCAAATGGACCCAGCTACGGGAATTGTTCGTCACGATACTACTTTTCTATGATGTCAACAGCCCCGCAAAACTCTGGGACCACAATTGGGAAGCACTTTTAGAGGACATACTCTACCAAAAGAGAAAGCAGTTCAGATTCCCAACCTTAGAGCTCAGTGAGAATCAAATCAAGAACTATTGTTTATTGCATATTCAAGACATACTTGCAAGGAATGGGAAAGGACTATCAGATTTTCCGATCTACCAAAGCCAGACAAAAGTTTGCTCACAAATATGGATAATAAACTTATTCAAGAAGAGATGGCGTATAGCACTTCAGAAATGGCTGACCTACACCGTACCTTTTTCGGAGCACTAAACTCATATCAACTCATTATTTATCACAAGGTTATACAATCAGTTCAAAATCAGGCCGGGGAATTCTTCTTTGTTTATGGGCCAGGAGGCACAGGAAAGACTTATTTGTACAAAACCATCATGGCAAAATTAAGATCTGAGAGGAAGATTGTGCTCGCCGTTGCATCCTCAGGTATGTAATACACACATTTTACAAAGCACAACACAAACTACTACAAGGTATTGCCTTATTTCCAAACTAACCTCTATAACAAAATTACTTAACGCCACATTGTTACCTTAAATTGTACAGGAATAGCATCGCTACTTCTTCCAGGAGGCCGGACAGCTCACAACAGGTTTGTCATCCCAATCGATCTGCTTGAGAATAGCACCTGCGGTATCACACAAAACTCACATTTAGCCCAACTAATGCATGAGGTTCAACTGATAATTTGGGATGAGGCCCCAATGACGCAAAGGTTTGCATTTGAAGCACTCAACAGAACATTGCAAGATATTCAAGGCATCAAAAAAGAGGAAAACAAGCAGAAATTCTTCGGAGGGATTACAGTACTACTAGGAGGAGATTTCAGACAAATCCTGCCGGTGATAACAAAGGGAAAAAGACAAGAAATTGTGCAAGCATGTATAAATAACTCTCCTTTGTGGCAAAGTTGCCAGGTATTGACATTATCACAAAGCATGAGAGTGAATGAACGTCAAAACAATGGAACGATCAACACCTACAAACAAAAGTTCAATGAGTGGATCCTACAGGTGGGCGATGGGAATGCAGAAGCAATAGCTCTTGAAGATGAGGATGAGGCAACATGGATTGACATTCCCCAACAATTCGTCATTGCTCCAGGAAATAACCCGGTTGCGCAGATAATTGATGAAGTGTTCACTGATTTTGCCCCAAACCAGAAAAATGCAGACTACCTCCAGGAAAGAGCTATTCTCACACCACTGAATGAAGATGCAGACAAGATAAATGAACATATGTTCAACACCTTGAAAGGAACAATGCACACATACAAGAGCTCTGACGAGATCTGCATGGCTTCGACAGATATCGCACATCAGGAGCACATGTACCCCATCGAATTCCTGAACAAACTTAATTTCTCAAGTATAACTACATTTAAGCATATCCACTCCATACTACAAAAATGAAACCTACCCCTTACACAATGTGGAATTATGTACAATTTTATAACAGGTGTGCCTCCTCACATCCTCAACCTAAAAGAAGGGTTACCGGTCATGCTAATGCGCAATGTTAACCCTACCCAAGGACTTTGCAACGGAACACGCCTCATAATTACACATCTAGGTGAATGGGTCATCGAGGCTGAAATCATAACAGGCACAAACATGGGAAGAAAGGTGCTTATTCCGAGAATTACACTAAGTTCAACAAAGACAAAATGGCCATTTGTTATGAAGAGAAGGCAGTTCCCCATTAAACCATGCTTCGCAATGACTATCAACAAAAGTCAAGGGCAGTCTTTAAAGCATGTGGGTTTATATCTTCCAAAACCAGTTTTCTGCCATGGGCAATTGTATGTTGGTATTTCACGTGTCACAGACCCACAAGGACTGAAGGTGCTGATTGTGAATGAAGGAAACCAACCCAACAACCGCACAAAAAACATTGTGTTCAAGGAGGCTTTCAACAACTTAGCATCACAGGCAAGTTTATCATAATAACACTACCCCAACACTAATTACATTACATGTATTGTTATTTAATTTGTACCAACTATTATCACCTATACTTCTTTTTGGAATACAACACCCTAATACTTTTCTTGGGTTGCTATTACAATACACAACTCACATCAGGTACACAACACCGTCTCCGCCACTCAAGGATAAAGCAAGAAACAACGAAGAAGCACAAAAAGAGGTATGGGTCACTTGCCTTAAAAAAAACGTATTAGAGCGCAATTTTCAATCCACAATGCTCCTCAATAGGCAACTAACAAGTCTAACTTCAAAGCCTTACGAGGCTGCATGAAACAACATTTTGTGCTGATCAGAACTACACACTGGTGCCGGCTTAGTTAGCAACTTTGCAACTACAATTTTTGTAAGGATGGAAGAGCTAGGGCTGGAAGATGAAGTTAACTACTTACTACATTCTGGATGGGATGCCTGCTAGGAGCAACATGGAGGTCTATCTGCTCCCGGTTGCCACTCTTTTCTCTCTGCGTAAATGATGTTTCTATTTCTTCACCATGTGTAGCCTACCCGTTTTGTTCATTATACTTCATATGAGCAAAATTAGAAAATTCACTTCGGTCTTTTAATTTGTCACAAAGAAATTTAGCAGCATCTCCATTTTTCACATATGCCACACCAGTAGCCTAAAGATTAAAGTTCTTAAAAGTTACTGTTGCTTTAATTATTAACCAGTAATGTACTACTTCATATTAAACATGATTAATACTGTACAATTGGTTTTATACAATAAATGAAATACTTAGGGTCTTTAATCAACGCATTTAGTGCACCCAAAAAAACATCCTTACATCTTTCAAATAAAAATTTAAATTTTACCAATATCAAATTACAATACACAGATATATACAAGATACTATAGTTTATTTTATGCCCATAACTAAAATAGAATGCAAAATAATATACAATAATTTTAAGCTTTTACGAAAATAACATGTTCCCTATTAAATCTACACATTTATTAAAAATAACTAACTTTAAATGAGCAAACCAAATCCTTTAAACTCAAGTTTGTACAACTTATACAAACCTTTTGGAAACACAACTTATAAAATAGGGTATATTTTAATATACAAAATGACTATTTTTTATATTTACATTTGTTTCACTTCTACATCTTCATTTAATTGCTTGATATTTAACATACTTAATACTTTCAAAATAATTTTTTGGATAAATTACATTTCAATGGTGTTGAAAGAACAATTTTAATGTACAACATTGCAACTTTATGATTACATACATATATATTTCTAAAATACAAACAACACTTTTCATACAAATATCAACACATCCCTACCAAAAAAAAAACCACTTTAATTCAAAATTAAAAGTATACATCTAAACAAAAACTTCAACAAAAACTGATTCATAAGTACAATCACACCATTTCATACCTACCAAATTTACATAACAACGATCCATATATTACGAGCTCATACCTACCAAATTTATACTCCCGTCTTTGAATGAGCTCTTTGAACGGGTTCTTTGAGCTCTATGAACGGACTCTTTGAATGAGCTCTTAGAGATCTTTGAACGAGCTCTTTGAATAAGCTTTTAGAGCTCTATGAACGGGCTCTTTGAAGGACCTTTTTGAGCTCTTTGGACGGGCTCTTTCAACTCTATGAACGGGCTCTTTGGACGGGCTCTTTCAATGAGCTCTTTGGACGGGCTCTTTCAGCTCATTCGACGGGCGCTTTGAGCTCTTTGGACGGGCTCTTTGAGCTCTATGAACGGACTCTTTGAATGAGCTCTTTGGACGGGCTCTTTGAACTCTTTGAAAGGGCTCTTTAAATGAATATTTACAATACAACTTTTTCATTACTTGAAATATTCTTACATTGTTATAATATTTATATTTTTCACTAACGCTTATTAAGAATACAACCAGTATCCACAAAAAACGCATGCCCGTGGGAAGCACGGGCTTAGAAATCTAGTTAATTAAAGGGTCAGTCTATATGCAAACGAAATGTCGTCTATATGCAAACTGTTTTGTGCGTTAAGGCTAAACGTACAGGCTGGTGCGTTTAGGCTTAACGTACAAGGGACAAAATTGGAATAAAAGTGGAAAAAATATCCAGAATGACACTGTAGCTGTGCGTTAAGCCTTAACGTATGGCACTGTAGCTGTGCGTTAAGGCTTAACGCACATACAAAAAAAAAAAAAAAAAAAAAAATTGCCCCATAATCATGTAGAGAATTTCAATACGAGTCCGTACATATAAAATTCGTCCAAAACGGACATCGTTTGCACCTCCAAAAGCCCAAAAAACAAAGCCTTTCTACCCATTTTTTTTACAATTTGGTGTCCGACATATAACGCATTATAGTGAATTTTTTCGGTTTTTTTTTGCATTTTTCTACTATAATTTTGTATAAATTTTAGGTCAAACTATTGTATTTCATTAAATCTAGTATATACTTAGACTTATATACTATTGTATTTCATTAAATTTCATATAGTTACACTTATGTACTATAGTATTTCATTAAATTTCATATAGCTATACTTATGTACTATAGTATTTCATTATTTTTCATACAGTTACGCTTATATACTATAGTATTCCATTAAATCTAGTATACCTAGACTTATATATTATAGTGTTTCATTAAATTTA
Source organism: Rheum nobile (assembly GCA_027886185.1). NCBI lineage: Eukaryota > Viridiplantae > Streptophyta > Magnoliopsida > Caryophyllales > Polygonaceae > Rheum > Rheum nobile. Next base: position 373,865 of record WOAB01000741.1, on the reverse strand, counting down.
GTATACTTAGACTTATATACTATAGTATTTCATTATATTTCATATAGTTATACTTATATACTATAGTATTTCATTATATTTCATATAGTCACACTTATGTACTATAGTATTTCATTGTATTTCATATAGTTACGCTTATGTACTATAGTATTTCATTATATTTCATATAGTTACACTTATGTATTATAGTATTTCATGAAATCTAGTATACTTAGACTTATAAACTATAGTATTTTATTATATTTCATATAGTTAGACTTATGTACTATAATATTTCATTATATTTCATATAGTTACACTTATATACTATAGTATTTCATTAAATTTCATATAATTACACTTATGTACTATAATATTTCATTAAATTTCATAAAGTTACACTTATGTACTATAGTATTTCATTATATTTGATATAGTTACACTTATGTACTATAGTATTTCATTAAATCTAGTATACTTAGACTTATATATTATAGTGTTTCATTAAATCTAGTATACTTAGACTTATATACTATAGTATTTCATTATATTTCATATAGTCACACTTATGTTCTATAGTATTTCATATAGTTACGCTTATGTACTATAGTATTTCATTATATTTCATATAGTTACACTTATGTACTATAGTATTTCATAAAATCTAGTATACTTAGACATATAAACTATAGTATTTCATTAAATTTCATATAATTACACTTATGTACTATAATATTTCATTAAATTTCATATAGTTATACTTATGTACTATAGTATTTCATTATATTTCATATAGTTACACTTATGTACTATAGTATTTCATTAAGTCTAGTATACTTAGACTTATATACTATAGTATTTCTTTATATTTGATATAGTTATATTATATATTATAATATTTTATTATATTTCATATAGTTACACTTATGTACTGTAGTATTTCATTAAATTTCATATAGTTACACTTATGTACTATAGTATTTCATTATTTTTCATATAGTTACGCTTATGTACTATAGTATTCCATTAAATCTAGTATAGTTACGCTTATGTACTATAGTATTTCATTATATTTCATATAGTTACACTTATGTACTATAGTATTTCATGAAATCTAGTATACTTAGACTTATAAACTATAGTATTTCATTAAATTTCATATAATTACACTTATGTACTATAATATTTCATTAAATTTCATAAAGTTACACTTATGTACTATAGTATTTCATTATATTTGATATAGTTACACTTATGTACTATAGTATTTCATTAAATCTAGTATACTTAGACTTATATATTATAGTGTTTCATTAAATCTAGTATACTTAGACTTATATACTATAGTATTTCATTAAATTTCATATAGTTACACTTATGTACTATAGTATTTCATTAAATTTCATATAGTTACACATATGTACTATAGTATTTCATTATATTTCATATAGTTACACTTATGTACTATAGTATTTCATTAAATTTCATATAGTTACACTTATAAACTATAGTATTTCATTATATTTCATATAGTTACACTTATATACTATAGTATTTCATTATATTTCATATAGTTACACTTATGTACTATAGTATTTCATGAAATCTAATATACTTAGACTTATAAACTATAGTATTTCATTATATTTCATATAGTTACACTTATATACTATAGTATTTCATTATATTTCATATAGTCACACTTATGTACTATAGTATTTCATTGTATTTCATATAGTTACGCTTATGTACTATAGTATTTCATTATATTTCATATAGTTACACTTATGTATTATAGTATTTTATGAAATCTAGTATACTTAGACTTATAAACTATAGTATTTTATTATATTTCATATAGTTACACTTTTATACTATAGTATTTCATTATCCTTCATATAGTCACACTTATGTACTATAGTATTTCATGAAATCTAGTATACTTAGACTTATGTACTATAGTATTTCATTATATTTCATATAGTCACACTTATGTACTATAGTATTTCATTATATTTCATATAGTTACGCTTATGTACTATAGTATGTAATTAAATCTAGTATACCTAGACTTATATATTATAGTGTTTCATTAAATTTAGTATACTTACCCCACTCTCCGTCCATTAGATCCGGGCCAATTCGATATCCATCTCCGTCCAACACGTACCACCCTACCCCACTCTCCGTCCATTAGATCGTTAACGTAATTACAGATTTAAGCCGAACTTTTTATTTTCATTCAATTTCTCCACAACTTCAAAACTTGGGTATTTATGGAAAGAAAAATTCGGTTTTTAGCTTTATGGAAATTGACCGATATCTGGGCCAATTCGATATCGTTTTAGGTCAAATTTTATACGATTTCGAAGCTATCCCCGAGACATTTCCAACCCCTATAAATAGGGCACCTTTCAATGAGTTTTCGGTATCCAATTTAATCCCAAAAGCTCAAGAACCCTAGCTCCGCGGCCGTGTCTGTTCATCGAAGAAATTCGTCGACCACCGTCCACCGTTGGAGTCGCCGCTACCACCAAAAGTTGCGTCTGGAAGTTAGCTTCCAAAGCCCCAAGCTCTCACCGCCGATTACCCACCTCCGGTCGCCGTATTAGCCAGAATTTTATATGTCCGTTTTTTGGGCTTTTGGAGGGGCAAACGATGTCCGTTTTGGACGAATTTTATATGTACGGACTCGTATTGAAATTCTCTACATGATTATGGGGCAAATTTTTTTTTTTTTTTTTTTTGTATGTGCGTTAAGCCTTAACGCACAGCTACAGTGCCATACGTTAAGGCTTAACGCACAGATACAATGTCATTTTGGGCCTGTCTCCCTTGGCCCATTTCAACCTGTGCGTTATGCCTTAACGCACAGGTGGTACCCCCGAATTTTCCGAAAATGCCTATTCTGTCCCTTGTGCGTTAAGACATATCGCACCCCACCCGTACGTTAAGGCTTAACGCATATTTTGATTTGCATTTAGAAAAATTTTCGTGTGTATATATCTTTTTCCTAATTAAATTAATAATCTGCTGGGATTAGTTTGACAGTAATACATCACATGTATGGAGCTTTGAACCCGGAAAGAAAGGTAACAGGTGCTTGGTTACGTTGGGAAAAGTGGGTACGGAAACAAATGCATTCGGCCGGACACTGGCAGAGAAACGCAGAGTTTCGTTGTTAAAATAGGCAGAAACGAGGCACTAGTAGCGGGTAGAGTGCTTGTCACATGCTGCCCAGACTCCTCATTCTTCACATGGATCTCCTTAACCACATCTGTTCGGAAAATGTTTGTGCTATCCTAAAGGTAGATATGATGGGAAAGAAAGTTATTTTATTTGCTTTTCTTTCTCATCTTCTTTATCCCCTTTAACCTATTTCCCTTTTCTCTAAGGTAATACTCTCTCTGTCCCGGTTTGTTTGTCCTGTTTTGACCAGACACATTTGTCTATGCGAGTTTTGTATCGTTAATATCTCTAATTACATAATCCTAAAAATTATAATTTTTTGATATTATCAAAGTACTCGTTGAGACGAATCAAATAAAATCCCACATGATTATGTTTTTTCTTATATATTGAAAAAAATCTAAAAAATTCTCTTCAACGGTGAAGAGTGTCCAAAAATCAAACACGACAAACATTGTGGGATGGAGAGAGTATATCTCATCCGTTCAGTTTCATATGCTTGATCTCCTCCTCTTCAACCTCCTCTTCTAACGCGGTCGTAGCCTAATCTCCTTCTCTTCTCCTCAATTCCCGACTGCATTGTCGTCATCATTGCTTCATCTCCTCAGCTCCCCCGCGTCTTCGTTGCCACTTCTCCTCCGTTTGATTTCGACCGTCAAGAGCTCTAGTGACTAGATTCCGCCTTAGAATTGGTGATTGGAATGGACTGATTGGTCCATTCGACCACCGAGAGCTCTCGTAATCTTGTTTCTTGAAGTTCAATTATTTTCTACCCAAACTCGATCTCCAAGCGTTGAATAAAATTAAGGTATATGTTGTTTTGTTTAGCTCTCCATCACCGATCATTCACAATTTCTCTGAATCATGATACAAATTAATTTTATATATTAGTTAATGATTTTGCTCTGAGTTTATTGTGTAATTGATGATTGCGAGGTTTAAATTCGGTTGGACACATGAAATCGATCGGTTATGAGTTCAAGTTTCGAATGTTAGCATGTTTCTAAGTACCACTAGTAGTGTAGTATCACTAGCAGTGCCCTTATTTGATCTCAGAAGTATGATTGCAATAGCTTGAATGACTATTTTCTTACGAGGTCTTGACACTCTCTTTACATATGGGTCCAAAGGTAATCCTAGAGTGAATAGGATCTTATCATAAAAATAAGATAATATATTGGCTTGGAGCCTAAGATAAATAAACAAACATGGTAAAAAAATATTTTCTTATATGGAACAAGGAAATTGTATCGATAATGTGTTGAATATTCTATTGTATGGATCTTGCCAACTGTCATTGTTTTCCGAAATTGGGGCATGTGATATATAAGGTACAATATCTTCCCAGTCATATTGCTTGACACTCAATCTCTGCAGCTCCCTGTGACGGTCATCTCTTTGTTGTCTTCCTTTAATAGCGCTGATAATGATCCACATCTTCACGTCTCGATGCCTTTGGGCTTTGTATGTGGACACGATTAGAGGACCATAACAATACCCCTAAGGCATTTGGTAGGCAAATCATCTATGAGCATGGAAAACGTCTTCATTACTTTGCCTCGAAAATCAAAGTTCCACCAACCAAATCAAAGATCACATCAGATCTTTTTAAAATTTCAGACGTAACTTTGCTCCATTTAATCCAATGCATGCCTCAACTTTATTCACTTCTCTTCGCACCTCTGCAACGTACAGGTACAAAATTTTCATTTTACTTCTTTCTTTCTTTTTTTTGCTTCCCTTTTCTTCTCTTTCGAAGTTGCTCTCCAATGGCGGAAAATGCCATTTCTTCTCCAATCGACCCTTACAACCCTAAAGGCGAACTTCTTTTCTTTTTCCCCCCACATATCCTCGCTAAACTCTATCAAAGGGCCACCTCCATTGTAAACCCTAAACCTTTTATCTCGACTGTTGGCTTTCCAGATAACATTGTTGCTATGGGTGCCAAGCGAAAGCATTTTTCCCATACTGTTTTTGCAAAGGATGGATCTGCATGTTCGAATACCCCTTCCAAATAGGCCATAAGCACCCTTTCTTACCCCTCATGCGGTATTTTCTAACGGCTTTGGAGATCGAAATCGATCCAATCCTCCCTCAAACATGGAGGATTCTGCTAACCCTAGATTATGTAATTACTGCACATAGCATTCCTTTCACGATTCATGACCTTATTCATTCTTATTCCCTTGAATTATGTGGACAAGGTCGCGTCACTTTGAAATCTAGATTTGGTAAACCAACTTTAGTGATTAACGCAATGAAGAATGATTGTGGCTGGTTCGATCATTTCTTCTTTGTCAGGCAAGATACTTTAGGGGAAGAATACAGTTTTGTGCGCCAAGTATGGCGTAAAGAGGGTAACTTTGTGACATTCATGTCTTGTTTGCTCTGATGTTGATTAATTTTGTTCTTACTCTCTTTCTTTGACAGTGAATCGAGAGGATATCCAACCAAGGGTGGAGTCTGAAGCGATCGTTGAGAGGATTCTTGAGTTATCAGCGTCAGAATAAAAAAAATTGTAGAGGTTCCCCTACCTGATCGAGCTTCTGGTCGAGGAAGTTAACGTGACACCACCTCCAACGGTGTGTAAGTCTCTGGTTTCTTTCTTTCTCATGTCACGTTAACTGTGTCTCTAACATATGAAAATCTAATTGTGTGCATAGCTTCAAGGGCTGGACGGCCTGAGAGTCTGCGGCGGAAAAGATCGCATAGAAAAATAGGAAGTTGCTTGGATAAGGATACTCTATTTTTGAGATAGTCGTGATCCCTGCTCAAGTCCACAAGGTACCTAGAACCACCCCTACTACTGAAAAAAAGACGTTCAAGGAAAAGGCATCACCTCCTTCGAACATGTCGGAGCTTCCTAGGCTGCTTGCGTCATCGGCTATTCCTGCAAGACGAGTCCTATAGATGATGCATGCCATCTGGTCGCTAGCGATCAAGGAGCACTATACATGCATCAACACAGTCGGCGTAGTTGGGGAATCTCACGCCGCATAGTGGATGGTAAGATAGTCTTGCATGGATCACGTCACGTTTATTCTGTTGTTATCGGTTGCAGACAATTGTATCAGACAAGGTCTTCAAACGATGATGTGTGCCTAGGACCATATCAGGGGACTCTCGCCAAAGACGAACATCTTGGAGAAACAAGCCGCAATTGAAAATAACTCGATCGAGGCCCTCACCACCAAAAACTTTGAGTTGTCTCAGAGTGTTACAACTTAACAAGGCAAGATCTGATAACTCAAGGATGATGTGTTTCGGCTTAGAGACGAGAAGAAGGAGGCTATGGATGAACACGAGCGGTTGGCAGTGGAGCTTGACGAAGCTAAATCCTACAATTCATGGTTAGCCATGGTAGAGGTTAAGAAAGACGTTGCCATTGATAAACACAAGGGTTGGGACGATGTTGCCGAAAGGAAGCCGTTCCATGATGCATATCCCTTCGCATCGGTCTTTCTCGGTATGACACCCCCGCAAGCTCAAGGATGCCGCTGAAGGAGAAGAGGAGCAGGACCCAACAGACAAGCAGGATCTCGTGGTGGAAGAGAACAAATCGGAGCCTCCCACCACTTCATGAACATTTTAAGCATTTATGAACTTGTTGATGGTGATCGTCTCCCATAGCGAGACGGTGTTTAAACATTCTGGCCCACCCTCCGGGGTGGTTTGACATTGTCTTTTGCCCCTGTTCATGGGAACAAGGTTAAGTAGCAAGGGTTTTCCTAATATCTTACTTGCTATGCGTGTTACATGCTTGTTCTTTTTTACTATGTAGGTATATAAAGACTTAGAACAACTTAGTTGGAAGATAGCAAGGCGTGATCGCGTTGTAAAGGCAATGATGATCAAAATCAAGTGTCTAGGAATGTGTCAACGATGGCACAGTCGATCACGATTGAGATGTCGAAGATGTCAACGCATTTCAAGGAAGAAATAGATGTAGTAGACTTGCCATATTATGTAAAATATGAACTAGATAGAATAGGAAATTGTATCTTCCAAGCATAAGTAATAAAACCAACTTTTTCCGGGACTCTGCTGGTACTTTCATCAAAGGATTTGCTTTTAAGTGTGGTGTTTGTGGGGCCTTGATAGCTGAGCTTTGGGATTTATTTCACGGACTTCGCTTAGCCTCTGACATGGGTGTTAATCGACTTCGGATTGAGTAGGACTCTCTTCTTGCTTGTCGAGCCGTATCTGATGTCAACTTACGAGTTCATCCCGATTTCTATTTGGTCAAGCAATGCCAACGGTTTCTTCACCAGACTAATAGCGTGCTGCAACTGACTCACGTTAAGCGATCGACAAACCTTTCTGCAGATCTTCTTGCCAATTACTCCATTTCCCTTACTGATTTATTTGTTGTCTTTGATGTTGCTCCTCCCTTTCTTGCTGCTTCAATTGTTGCTGAACTTCATGCCTCTGATGAGGTTTTGTCTTTCCACGCTTAATTAATTGAATTCGCAGGGGCCTAGCCCTTTTTACTGACCAAAAAAAATAAAACCAACTTTTTCAATCATGATACTTGCCTTTAATATTCTATCTTCTATATTCCTCTTGAAATGAATTACTATATACATGTCGGAGAATGAAACTGCCTTAGTCGTTTTCCTCCTAGGTTAAACACGATAGCAATTGAGCAAAGATATAGAAAGAACTTGTCATCGAGCCGTTAATAACCATATGGTTTAAAAACTTGTTTAATAGAATATAATTTGATCGCGGGATTCACGTCGAGATTGATCTTGAATGATCGTTAATGGTTGTGGAAATAAGACTGATCGCATGATTTGCGCCGCGATATTTGTAGATGACCGTTGGGGGTCATAAAGAGTGTGTCACGGTGTAACTCAAGGAGTGTGACAGATATAGCTAATGGCATCACGTCGTAACTCAGCGGGGAGTATGGTCGGTATAGCTCATGGTGTCACAACTTAGCTTAGCGAGGAGTGTTAATGATATAGCCTAAGGTGTCACGACAAAACCAACAGGGGTGTGATCGATATAGCATGGCATCATGACGTAACCCAATAGGGGTGTGATCGATACAGCCTAGAGCGTCACATCATAACTTAGCAGGGAGTGTGACCAGTGTAGCTAATGGCGTCACAGCGTAACCCAACGGGGGATGTCATCGATTTAGCCTAGAGCATCATGGCATAACTTAGCGGGAAGTGTGACCGGTATAGCTAATTGTGTCACGACGTAACTCAGCGGAGAGTATGACTAGTATTCTTTTTATGGCATCACAACTTAACTCAACGGGGATTGTTACTGAAATAGCCTATGGCGTCACGACGTAACCAGTGGGGTGTGATCGATATAGCCTAGCATCACGACATAACCCCGTAGGGTGTGTGATCGAAATAGCCTCGAGTGTCACGATGTAACTCAGCGAGAAGTGTGACTATTATAGCTAATGGCATCACGGTGTAACTCATCAGGGAGTGTGATTGGTATAGCCTATGGAGTCACAGCTTAACTTAGTGGGGAGTGTTACTAATATACAGCCTATGGCATCACGACGTAACCCAGCAGAGGGTGTGATCGATATAACCTAGTGTCACGACATAACCCAGCAAGGGTTGTGATCGATATAGCCTAGAGTGTCACGACATAGCTCAGCGTGGAGTGTGACCAATATAGCTGATGGCGTCACGACGTAACTCAGCAGGGAGTGATAGGCGTTGTCGTGACACCTAAACAAAATAATCCTTAAAAACCTAACTAATGTAGTCTGGTAAGTAAGGGTCGAATGCCACAGAGAATCAAGTTATATATCTTGTTTGCAAAATCATTCACCAATTGATAACAAAGACAAAGGGGGGGGGGGTTGTATGAATCTAACTAAGAAAACGATAAATAAAACATAGAAAGCTTGGCTAGACAAATATCCACCTTTAGTTTGGTTGATGAATCATTAATTATCCCTAGTTCTCAATCCTCATGAATGTCCTAATCCATGTTCTAAATTAACTACCAGGACAAACAAACCCTGATAATCCTAACTATTAAACAATCAAGATAAATCTAACAGCAGCATTAGGCTCAGGAATAGATAGGCTCATGCAAGTGTAGCAAACAGTCTTACAATTACATGCAATTAATTCTCTCTACAATAAACCAGTCCAAACAGTTCTTAGAATATCGCAGTTGCTACTCTGAATTAGGGATGAACAATATTAATCTCAACAAGTTGACCAGATTTGGGGAACCAGCACTATAGATAATACCAATCTCAACTAGTTTGTCATGCTAGGAAAATCAATACTAATCACAACAATTGATGAACTGGATCAACCAATAGAATTCAAAATCATAATCCTGCAGTATGAATAATACCAATAAAACTATGTGATCAGGCTAGAGAAATCAATAAAACTTAATGGGATGAAGCACAAGAGAATCATAATATTCAAGGATAAAGAAAGGAATAATCTCAATATCAAATTCAAACCAAGGCTTCAATTGTCTAGCCAAAAACAAAACAAAGAACTAAACTAAGAAAAGGTAAAAGAGGAAGAAAGGTAAAACCCACATTGGGGTAGAACCCAACTTACTAAACTAATGTTCTAAAGGAAGAATATATAGACTTAGCTAAACCTAATTTCCTAAAAGATAACAAATAAAATCTCCAAAAGAAAATAAACTAAACGAACTAAAAGGAAATAAAATAAAATAAAAGATCTCGGATGAAAATCCCTAATGTGCGCTCCGCGTGTGAGCCGCGACCGCGGAAAAGACCCCCGCGATCGCGGAAATGCCTCTGTCGAGTGCTGCTGATGCTGTCTTCCACGACCGCGGAAAATATTTCCGCGACCGCGAAAATATTCCTATTGCTCTTCTTCTTCTCCAGTCGTGGTCTTCTCTTGTGGCTTGTCTCCATCTTCAATATATCATCATTTAAGCTCTTCTACGCCACCAATATCATACTTCTCCTCCTCAACTCCAAACTCCACAATCACGCTCTAAACTCATCCAAATGGTACCAAAAACACCAGTAACAACTCCTAGTTAAACCCTACAAAGTAGCGCTGATCAAATTCCACCATGCTTAAACCTTGCTCGTCCTCGAGTAAGCTAACATAAACCTACTCCTCCAATCAAATACCCAAGGTCTCAGGAAACACAGAAAAATCATCTCCACTAAGAACTACACCTAATCATGAATCTCCAAGGCACCAACATAATAAACACAACACACACAGCATACAAGCTTAAAGGAAAGTAGAGTACTTCCCCCAAGCTTAACCCGAACACCATAGAGTGAAAGTAACCATCTAATCCTAGCCTCCATCTATCTTCTTATGCCTCCCAGAATGACTTACCCAAATCTCCTTATATCACATCTTCTTATGCCACCACGTCAGGAAAAATGAGGAATCCTAATAATCACTCTTCTTCTTTTCACTCATTTTGCCAAGATGCCCTTTCGGGTTTTCACCAAGCCACTCATTTCATTTTTCAATAGATGGGCTAACATAAACTCACATCACTCTTGACCAATTATTACCTCAGCCTAATGCTGGTCCAAGCCACATGCTTATTACCTAAGCCGCTCTCTCGGATTTTCGACTTATCCCAGGATTTTTTTATGTCTTTTTTAATTTTTGACTTTTTTCTTTTTCATTATTTTTTCTTTTTCCTCAGACAACTAGCAAGTATAGAACATTCCTCCATGCTTAAACATTGCATTGTCCTCAATATAATGAAAGACAAAAAGATGAAGCACAGGGAAAAGAAGAAAAGCACTCACAACCGTCGCCGAGTTGGCATGGACTTGGATGTTGTTGCTGGCGGTAAATCAATGAAAGCACATGTCACTGGTATTGCGCCGGTCTTCAAACTCAATCAAACTTCACCGTGCAACCAAATAGATCTACTGTAAGGTGTAGTGGTACATCGAAGAAAATGGGGCTGCACGGCCTTCAATGAACACAGAAGTGGAGCCCAAATGTAATCGTGGTGTGGGTTCTGGTGTTCCTCCTCGCCAGTTGTCGAATGTCGGGACATCATCGATGCCAAATAAAATGTCGGGCTAATGTCTCCTCCTTGGTATCATGATGCGCACCGTCTCTCAAAATAACACGCAGACAGTTGGGCCGCGATCGCGGAAATAAAGCCGCAATCGCGGAAAAATGCCGAACTTTTTTTTTTTGAACTAACCCTAAAATCACCGCGGCGGCCGCGATCGCGAAAAACATTCCGCGATCGCGGATTTTCTTCTGTTGTTCGCCGTGGTCGCGGATTTCCTTCTGTTCTTTCTCCTGCGGGTTAGTCGGAAAAAAACAAAACGAAAACACAACAAAGAGGGAAAAAAAGAAAAAGATAGTGTCCTGTTGATCAAATCGGTAAACAAACACACAAACAAGAAAATACGTACCTTAGATTCCCCGGCAACGGTACCAATTTGATAGGCGTTGTCGTGACACCTAAACAAAATAATCCTTAAAAACCTAACTAATGTAGTCTGGTAAGTAAGGGTCAAATCCCACAGAGAATCAAGTTATATATCTTGTTTGCAAAATCATTCACCAATTGATAACAAAGACAAAGGGGGGGGGGGGGGGGGGGGTTGTATGAATCTAACTAAGAAAACGATAAATAAAACATAAAAAGCTTGACTAGACAAATATCCACCTTTAGTTTGGTTGATGAATCATTGATTATCCCTAGTTCTCAATCCTCATGAATGTCCTAATCCCTGTTCTAAATTAACTACCAGGACAAACATACCCTGATAATCCTAACTATTAAACAAACAAGCAAACATCGAGAAAAATCTAACATCAGCATTATGTTGAGGAATAGATAGGCTCATGCAAGTGTAGCAAATAGTCTTACAATTGCATGCAATTAATTCTCTCTACAATAAACCAGTCCAAACAGTTCTTAGAATATCGCAGTTGCTACTCTGAATTAGGGATGAACACTATTAATCTCAACAAGTTGACCAGATTAGGGGAACCAACACTATAGATAATACCAATCTCAACTAGTTTGTAACGCTAGGTAAATCAATACTAATATTACTAATCACAACAATTGATGAACTAGATCAACCAATAGAATTCAAAACCCTAATCCTACAGTATGAATAATACCAATAAAACTAGGTGATCAGGCTAGAGAAATCAATAAAACTCAATGGGATAAAGCACAAGAGAATCATAACATTCAAGGATAAAGAAAAGAATAATCTCAATATCAAATTCAAACCAAGGCTTCAATTGTCTAGTAAAAAACAAAACAAAGAACTAAACTAAGAAAAGGGAAAAGAGGAAGAAAGGTAAAACCCACATTGGGGTAGAACCCAACTTACTAAACTAATGTTCTAAAGGAAGAATATATAGACTTAGCTAAACCTAATTTCCTAAGAGATAACAAATAAAATCTCCAAAAGGAAATAAACTAAACGAACTAAAAGGAAATAAAATAAAATAAAAGATCTCGGATGAAAATCCCTGATGTGCACTCCGCGTGTGAACAGCGACTGCAAAAAAGACCCCCGCGATCGCGAAAATGCCTCTGTCGAGTGATGCTGATGATGTCTTCCGCGACCGCAGAAAAGCAGAAAAGCACTCTGATAACAAGAATTTGTCGTGCTAATTACTTCTATGCAAGTAGTCCAAACAAACTTTAAACCGTAGTCCTAAGTAAGTAAAAGTCGAATCCACAGGGAGACAGAGTCTATCTTAATATGCAATTTGTATGTCAATCCAAAGTAACCAAAGGGGGGTTTTGTATGTTTTAATGAATCTAAGCATGCAAAAGTAAACAAACTAAAAGTTGATGAATTCAGTGATGGGAAAAGCACTTAGTCAAACAACATCCACTATTCGTATGACAAGTTGATCCTAGATACTCATTCAAAATCTCATGCAATGGAAATTCCAATTCCTTTTCAGATATAACTAATAGCACAACCAGATACTATTAGCACTAACTAATTAAACAACCCTGAAACTATCAAGATTCAGTTTAACATCAGCTTTACGGATAGGAATATAGTTGGATACAATTCTAGCATAAAACAACCAGCTTTTATCCTAGAATGTAAATCAGTTCTCTTCTGCATAAGACTAGCATAACCAGATACTAGCACGATGCAGTTGCTACTCTGAAATAGATATGCTCAACCAGTAACAATCTAAATCTAGCAATAGATCAATAACAACAAACCCTAGTTGATCAGACTAGAAATTATCAATATCAATCATAAGCAATCAAGCAAGAGAATATATAAAATCCATACAATAGATTAAGAACGAGAATCTCACAACTGAATCAAAACGAAAGCTTCAGCGTCTGACTAAGCAAGAGTGGTTTAGTTCTTCATAGCAAAGTACGTAGAATGAAAAGTGAAATTAGGGTTCGAGAGATATTAGGGAGGCCAAGCTCCCTTCTAACCCTTAAATACTAAAAGTCAATCAGTCTAAATTACCCTAAAACGAAAATACTAAAACCGTAATAAAATAATCCAAAATAAAAAGATCTGGAAACGGGCTCGGTGGGCTTTTGACAGCGGCGGCGGTCGCTGCCTCCTCTGCGGCGGTCGCCGTAATTACGGCGGTCGCCATCTTTAAACGACGGTCGCTGGATCAATGCCGTAGCCAAACTAGCTGGGAGGGCTTTGGCGGCGGTCGCTGCCTCCTCTACGGCAGTCGCCGTGAAGCCATTTCTTCAGTGTCTTCGTCTCTTCAGCTTCGAATGCTCCCAAAGCCTCCAGAAGTGTGTCTTTAGCACCTCCTCGCCAATACTTCGTAACTCCTTGGCGTCTTCTACTGGTGGCTTCATCCTCAGTGTTTCCTATGATCTCCAAAACAGCTCAAACACCTCCAAAAACACCAACTTTACCCCCAAACGCCATACACATGAATGTGTCTAAATCTACCCGAATGGCACCAATAAACCCTCTAATGACTCTTAGTTAAGCCCTACAAAGTAGTGCTTATCACACTCACAACCGTCGCCGAGTTGGCATGGACTTGGATGTTGTTGGTGGTGGTAAATCAATGAAAGCACATGTCACTGGTGTTACGCCGGTCTTCAAACTCAATCAAACTCCACCGTGCAACCAAATAGATCCACTGTAAGGTGTAGTGGTACATCGAAGAAAACGGGGCTGCACGGCCTTCAATGAACACAGAAGTGGAGCCAGATGTAATCGTGGTGTGGGCTCTGGTGTTCCTCCTCGCCAGTTGTCGAATGTCGGGCCATCATCGGTGCCAAATAAAATGTCGGGCTAATGTCTCCTCATTGGCATCATGATGCGCACCGTCTCTCAAAATAACACGCATACAGCTGGGCCGCGATCGCGGAAAAACGCCGAACCTTTTTTTTTTATTTGAACTAACCGTAAAAACGCTGCGGCGGCCGCGATCGCGGAAAACATTCCGCGATCATGGATTTTCTTCTGTTGTTCGCCTCGGTCGCGGTTTTTAGGCCGCGGTCGCGGATTTCCTTCTGTTCTTCCTCTTGCGGGTTAGTCGAAAAAAAATGAAACGAAAACACAACAAATAGGAAAAAATAAAAGAAAAAGATAGTGTCCTGTTTATCAAATCGGTAAACAAACACACAAACAAGAAAATACGTACCTTAGATTCCCCAGGAACGACGCCAATTTGATAGGCGTTGTCGTGACACCTAAACAAAATAATCCTTAAAAACCTAACTAATGTAGTCTGGTAAGTAAGGGTCGAATCCCACAGAGAGTCAAGTTATATATCTTGTTTGCAAAATCATTCACTAATTGATAACAAAGACAAAGGGGGGGGGGGGGGGTTGTTTGAATCTAACTAAGAAAACGATAAATAAAACATAGAAAGCTTGGCTAGACAAATATCCACCTTTAATTTGGTTGATGAATAATTGATTATCCCTAGTTCTCAATCCTCATGGATGTCCTAATCCCTGTTCTAAATTAACTATCAGGACAAACAGACCCTGATAATCCTAACTATTAAACAATCAAGAAAACATCAAGATAAATCTAACAGCAGCATTAGGCTGAGGAATAGATGCCTCATGCAAGTGTAGCAAACAGTCTTACAATTGCATGCAATTAATTCTCTCTATAATAAACCAATCCAAACAGTTCTTAGAATATCGCAGTTGCTACTCTGAATTAGGGATGAACACTATTAATCTCAACAAGTTGACCAGATTAGGGGAACCAGCACTATAGATAATACCAATCTCAACTAGTTTGTCACGCTAGGTAAATCAATACTAATATTACTAATCACAATAATTGATGAACTAGATCAACCAATAGAATTCAAAACCCTAATCCTGCAGTATGAATAATACCAATAAAACTAGGTGATCAGGCTAGAGAAATCAATAAAACTCAATGGGATGAAGCACAAGAGAATTATAACATTCAAGGATAAAGAAAAGAATAATCTCAATATCAAATTCAAACCAAGGCTTCAATTGTCTAGTCAAAAACAAAACAAAGAACTAAACTAAGAAAAGGGAAAAGAGGAAGAAAGGTAAAACCCACATTGGGGTAGAACCCAACTTACTAAACTAATGTTCTAAAGGAAGAATATATAGACTTAGCTAAACCTAATTTCCTAAAAGATAACAAATAAAATCTCCAAAAGAAAAGAAAATAAACGAACTAAAAAGAAATAAAATAAAATAAAAGATCTCGGATGAAAATCCCTGATGTGCGCTCCGCGTGTGAGCCGCGACCGCAAAAAAGACACCCGCGATCGCGGAAATGCCTTTGTCGAGTGTTGTTGATGCTGTCTTCCGCGACCGTGGAAAAGCAGAAAAGCACTCACAACCGTCGCCGAGTTGGCATGGACTTGGATGTTGTTGCTGGCGATAAATCAATGAAAGCACATGTCACTGGTATTGCGCCGGTCTTCAAACTCAATCAAACTCCACCGTGCAACCAAATAGATCCACGGTAAGGTGTAGTGGTACATCGAAGAAAACGGGGATGCACGGCCTTCAATGAACACATAAGTGGAGCCCAGATGTAATCATGGTGTGGGCTCTGGTGTTCCTCCTCGCCAGCTGTCGAATGTCGGGCCATCATCGGTGCCAAATAAAATGACGGGCTAATGTCTCCTCCTTGGCATCATGATGCGCACCGTCTCTCAAAATAACACGCAGACAGTTGGGCCGCGATCGCGGAAAAACGTTGAACTTTTTTTTTTTGAACTAACCCTAAAATCTCCGCGGCGGCCGCGATCGCGGAAAACATTCCGCGATCGTGGATTTTCTTTTGTTGTTCGCCGCGGTCGCGGTTTTTAGGCTGCGGTCGCGGATTTCCTAAAGTTCTTCCTCCTGCGGGTTAGTCGGAAAAAAAAAGAAACGAAAACACAACAAAGAGGGAAAAATAAAAGAAAAAGATAGTGTCTTGTTGATCAAATCGGTAAACAAACACACAAACAAGAAAATACGTACCTTAGATTCCCCGACAACGGCGCCAATTTGATAGGGGTTGTCGTGACACCTAAACAAAATAATCCTTAAAATTCTAACTAATGTAGTCTGGTAAGTAAGGGTCGAATCCCACAGAGAGTCAAGTTATATATCTTGTTTGCAAAATCATTCACCAAATATATAACAAAGACAAAGGGGGGGTTTTGTATGAATCTAACTAAGAAAACGATAAATAAAACATAAAAAGCTTGGCTAGACAAATATCCACCTTTAGTTTGGTTGATGAATCATTGATTATCCCTAGTTCTCAATCCTCATGAATGTCCTAATCCCTGTTCTAAATTAACTATCAAGACAAACAGACCCTGATAATCCTAACTATTAAACAATCAAGAAAACATCGAGATAAATCTAACAGCAGCATTAGGCTGAGGAATAGATAGGCTCATGCAAGTGTAGCAAACAGTCTTACAATTGCATGCAATTAATTCTCTCTACAATAAACCATTCCAAACAGTTCTTAGAATATCGCAGTTGCTACTCTGAATTAGGGATGAACACTATTAATCTCAACAAGTTGACCAGATTAGGGGAACCAGCACTATAGATAATACCAATCTCAACTAGTTTGTCACGCTAGGAAAATCAATACTAATAATACTAATCACAATAATTGATGAACTAGATCAACCAGTAGAATTCAAAACCCTAATCCTGCAGTATGAATAATACCAATAAAACTAGGTGATCAGGCTAGAGAAATCAATAGAACTCAATGGGATGAAGCACAAGAGAATCATAACATTCAAGGATAAAGAAAGGAATAATCTCAATATCAAATTCAAACCAAGGCTTCAATTGTCTAGCCAAAAACAAAACAAAGAACTAAACTAAGAAAAGGGAAAAGAAGAAGAAAGGTAAAACCCACATTGGGGTAGAACCCAACTTACTAAACTAATGTTCTAAAGGAAGAATATATAGACTTAGCTAAACCTAATTTCCTAAAAGATAACAAATAAAATCTCCAAAAGAAAATAAACTAAACGAACTAAAAGGAAATAAAATAAAATAAAAGATCTCGGATGAAAATCCCTGATGTGCGCTCCGCGTGTGAGCCGCGACCGCGGAAAAGACCCCCGCGATCGCGGAAATGCCTCTGTCGAGTGCTGCTGATGCTGTCTTCCGCGACCGCGGAAATGTTCCTGTTGCTCTTCTTCTTCACCAGTCGTGGTCTTCGCTTGTGGCTTGTCTCCATCTTCAATATATCTTCATTTAAGCTATTCTACGCCACCAATATCATACTTCTTCTCCTCAACTCCATACTCCACAATCACGCTCTAAACTCATCCAAATGGTACCCAAAACACCGGTAACAACTCCTAGTTAATCCTACAAAGTAGCGCTGATCAGGGAGTGTGACCGGTATAGCCTATGGCGTCACAACTTAACTTAGCGGGGAGTGTTACTAATATAGCCTATGGCGTCATGATGTAACCTAGGGGGGTGTGATCGATATTGTCTGGGATCACAATGTAACCTAGGAGGGGGTGATCTCAATATAGGCTTGAGTGTCACGGCGTACCTCAATGGGGATTGTGACCGGTATAGCTAATGGCGTCACGACGTAACTCAGTAAGGAGTGTCAAATGTTTTGACACGTTCATCACTAAAAAAGTTCCCAGGGACATCAACATAGAAGCCGATGTGCTAGCCAATCTTGGGTTTGTCATCGATCCAAGAGAATATCATAAAGTTCCCTTCCTACATGTAGATGTGCTTGCCATTAATAAGCTATCCAACGCGTTGATCCTAATGCATGTCAATTACTCTAAAGAATAGAATCGTGGATTACACCATTCTATAATTGGCTCAAGCATGGCGAGTTACCACCCGACAAGAAGGAAGCTCGACGACTTCGCGCCAAGGCGTCATCATTTTCCCTCAAAGATGACATGTTGCTCAAGTGGTCCACCATGAGATATTATCTAAGGTGTCTTTGAGAAAATGAAGTCCGAGACGTGTTATAAGAACTCCACGATGGAGAATGCTGCAATCACTTGGGTGGAAAGAACATAGCATTGCGCTCCCACACAACAGGATATTATTGGCATACTATGAAGAAGGATTCTATCAACTATGCAAAGAAATGCGATGCCTATGAAAGACATGGTCTAGTGTCTCATCAACCATTTGAAGATCTACCCTAACCCCATCCTCTTGGCCTTTCATGAAATGGGGAATGGACATTGTCAGAAAGCTACCAGTCGCGTCCGGTCAACGTGTTTTCATGCTCACCATGACAACTACTTCTTTAAATGGATCAAAACTAAGGCGTTCAAAGAGATCAAATACTGACATGCCATATCCTTCATAAGAAGAAACATCTTAAGCAGGTTTGACGTCCCCGACACCATTGTCTGCGACAATGAGTCACAATTCATAAGCAATCAGATGTACGAGTTTTGTGAGGATTTGGGCATCAAACTTATCATGGCGATGCCACGCTATCCGCAGGCTAACAGTCAGACCAAATCCAATAATAAGGTTATCATCAACAATCTAAAGAAAAGGCTCAAGAAGGCGGAAGGCTTATGGACAGACGAACTGCCATCCATCCTATGGTTAGATTGTACAACTCCCAAAACCTCCACATGTAGAACACCTTTCTCTTTCGTGTTTGTAATTGAAGTAGTTCTCCCCGTTGAAGTTTAGATTCCCACAACTCGTTATTGCCTTCTCGCAAAGGAGAGAAACACATCGCTCAAGATTTTCATGCTTGACAATGTCGCGAGCTACATGACGACGTTGCCGTCAGAATGGTGACATACCAACAAGGGGTTGCCAAGAGTTACAATCGCAACATAAGGATGAAAACATTCCATGTCGGAGACTGGGTTTTGCGCAAGGTATTTCAGAACATAAGGGAGAATGTTGGAAAATTATGACCTACTTGGGAAGGTCCCTACTAAATCACCAAGGTAGTCGAGCAAGGCGCTTACGATTTGGCAAATCCAAAAGGTGTGCCCGTCATCCGGAGCTGGAACGCAACACACCTTAAGAAGTTCTATTTCAAATCTAGTTTACATTCCATGCATGTTACTTATCGAAACTAAATTCATTCAATAAAAGCAAGCGATTATTTTCATTATTCCTTTGTTGCATTCTCGCCAATGGGGCTACACCTGGTCAAGCTACATCATACCGTAGGCTATACCGATGTTGTTCCCTTGGAGCTTTGTCTTGACGTCATAGGCTATACCCGTCACACTTCTCGCTGAGTTACGTCGTGACAACATTAGCTATATCGGTCACACTCTCCGACGAGTTACACCGTGACGCTTTAGGCTATATCGATCACACCCCCCCCGATGGGTTACATCGTGATGCTAGGCTATATCGATCACACTTCCCGCTTGGTTACATCGTGATGCCATAGGCTATATTAGTAACACTCCCCGCTGAGTTAAGCTGTGACGCCATAGGCTATACCGGTCATGACCTCGTGAACGACTTATAGATAAGATATCATCTTTGAGTCACGAGTTGCATATGCTCCGTTGATTTGGTTCACGATTAGCATGTAGTCACAGATTACTTCCAGGTCCTTCACGCTTGTCTCATTGGCAATTGTCATGCCAATCACGGGTGCTTCATATTTTGCTTGTTGTTTGTTGCTTTGAATTTTCATCGCACGGCTTGGGCTATTCTATTCTCTTCTGGTGATTTTAGGACAACCCCTAAGTCCTACACCATTCTGATTAGAAGCACCTTCGGTGTGTAGTGTCTATTTTAGAGGGATGTTGTCATTGACTGTTAATAATTCTTCCGTGATTTTCTCTCCATAGGTTGGGCTGAAATCAGCTACAAAATCTGTCAAATCATGCAACTTGATTGATGTGTGCGTCTCGTATTGAATGTCGTAGCCGCTGAGGTGGACTTCCCATTTCGTCATTCTCCCAAATAACTATGGTTTGCTCATCACGTTCTTGATGAGATAGTTGGTTCCTACTTTGATAGTGTGTGCTTCGAATTAAGGTTTTAGTTTGATGGATGCCGTGATGAAAGCCAGGGTTAGTTTCTCCATAGGAGAATATCTTCTCTCTACGTCTAACAACGTTTTGCTCACATAATAGACGGGCAGTTGCTCGCTGCCTTCTTCTCTCACTAAGATGACGCTTGCTATTGTTTCCGTAACGACCAAGAAGAAGTACAGGGTTTTACCATTTTTTGGTTTTGAAAGCAGTAGTGGAGAGGCTAAGTACCTTTTCAGTTCTTGGAAGGCTTCTTTGTGTTTGCTCGTCCACTCAAAGGATTTGTTTTTCTTCAAGATGTCATAGAATAAGCTATTTCTCTCTAGCGCCATCGATAAGAACGTGTTGAGAGTGCCGACTCTGCCAGGAAGCGATTAGACATTTTTTATGCATCGAGAAGATTGAAGATCGGGGATAGTTTTACTCTGATCGGGACTGGCCTCGATCCCCCACTGTGTAACCATGTATCCCAGAAATTTGCCCGACGATACCCCGAAAGAGCACTTGGTTGGTTTTACTTTCATGTCGTATTTCTCCAGGATCTCAAAGGTTGTCTTCAAGTGTTGAATGTGGTTGACCGCCTTCTTTGACTTAACCAACATGTCATCGATTTAGGCTTCCATCGTGTCGTCGATTTGGTTTTTGAACATCTTGTTGACTAATCTCTGGTATGTGGCTCCGACGTTCTTAAGACCAAATTACATGACCTTGTACCAATAGACTCCCTGGTTGGTGATGAAGGTTGTCTTTTCTTGATCTTCCGGACTCAACTGGATTTGGTGGTAGCCACTGAACGCGTCTACAAAAGTAAGCATCTCGTGATTGGCGGTTGCATCGATCATTGTGTCGATGTGGGGGAGTGTGAAGGAATCTTTAGGACATGCCATTTTGAGGTCAGTGACTTTGTCACAGACGTTCCACTTCCCATTATTCTTTTGTACCGTCACCACGTTAGCTAGCCACTCGAGATAACGGACTTCTTTAATTTTTCCGGTCTCTAATAAAGGTCGTACGTACTTCTTCATCTATCACTTCGTTTCTTTCTAGTGCGAACTTCCTTAGTTTTTGCTTGACCGGTGGATGTTGGGGATCCACATTGAGTTTGTGCACGATCACGTTTGGATTGATGTCGGTCATGTCCTTGTGTGTCCACGTGAAGCATTCAGAGTGGGACTATATGAAATCAATTTGATGCTTTCTGATTTCACAATGCATATTTGCTCCTATGTTCACGACGTGCTTTTGTGTGGCAGTTGGTTTCATGGAAATTCGATAACATTATTTCGCCAACCTCTGTTTGCCTTTAATCTCTTAGACTCCCCACACGGTGGGAAATTTTACGATCTAATGATACGTTGACGGTACCGCCTTCATGCCATGTATCTAGAGATGGTCGAGGATGGCGTTGAATGGTGATGGACAACCCATGATTAGGAACTTGACTTGAATGTTCACTCTAGCCGCATAAGTAGTCAACGTGATCTTGTAACACCCCAGATTTGTAATCATTTATAAAGATTAGATTATTACCCATGTCAACAAGAGCTCTTCCTTTTCAGGGTTCAAGTGAGGACAAAGAACTCTGAAGTTTAGCGTGCTAGGACGGGAGTAGTACTAAGATGGATGACCTCTTGGGAAGTTCTCGGGTTGGCATGTGATAGCGCTTCTAAGGCCTCGGGTCTTACATATGGTATTAGAGCCGACTCTGGGTTACAAGTGAGCTTAGTCCGGTGGATGATCGCTCGACCCAGAGGTCAGTCTTTGGGCCTTGACAAGGTCGTCAAGGGTTTAAGTGGGGGTCATTATAATACCCTAGATTTGTATTCCTTTATAAAGATTAGATTGCTACCCATGTCAACAAGAACTCTTCCTTTTCAAGGTTTAAGTGAGAACAAAGAACTATGAAGTTAAGCATGCTAGGATGGGAGTAGTACCAGGATGGGGGACCTCCTAGGAGTTCTCGGGTTGGCATGGGATAGCGCTTCTATGGCCTCGAGTCTTATAAATCTCCCTAGTGAGTTATTGATTTCGCCGCTGAAACCTACTAATGGGATTGATTTCTTGATGACGTCTTCCCGGGTGAGGAAAAGGCTGTGGAGGGCTTCGATCATCATGAGGTTTGTAGAGCTATTGTTGTCGAATAGGACGCGTTGCACCAGACATTTACCTATTGTTGGATATATGAAAAGGATGTCGTGATGTTCCACGATGACGTCATCGGGCTTGCCGAACGTGATGTGTACGTTCTCGCGCTTCTCCTTGGTGACGGTCGTTGGTTTTTTGAAGTCAGACTCATTGGCATGGTGCAAGACACGAATGTTTCACATATCTTTGATCCTTGTGAGACGTTATTCACGATCTTCATGTGTGGAGGAGGAGGCGACGACACTTCTCCTTGCTTGGTTCGATCTAAAGTCGATTTTCCCTATCCATGAGCAAGTCTCTAATATATCCTTTCTGAAGCATATGGACGACTTCTTTTCTCAATGCGACGCAATCTTCGGTGTTGTATCCTCTGTCATAGTGGAAATCGCACCACTTATCGGCGACCCTTGTATTCATGGGATTATCTGACTTTCTAGGCCATTTCATGATTTTGTAGAGTTTAGCCATGGCATTGAGTATTCAAGTGGTGTCGACAACGAACGAGTGGTGGTGACCGTCTGATTGTTGGGCTTTGGTCGAGGATAGGGCTTGTAACGCGTCTCAATTTTGTTGATGGGCTTGTTGGGATGCGATGACTCCTGTGACTTCTCTGATGTGAGACCATCATCTTCTAGTCGGATGTATGCCATGGCTTTGTCTTGGACGTCCTAGAACGTTTGACATGGGTATTTTTTCAGATCGCGATATAATTCCGACTTCTCGATTAGTCCCCGCCTGAATGCCTCGATGGCGGTTAGGGCATTACAGCGAGGTATCGACATATTCTCGGTCATTGAACCTGATGAGATACTTCATTAGCGTCTCCCTTGGTTGTTGGAGTGATGCGATAGAGGTCACTAGATTGCTTCTAGAGTTGTTGACTGCTAGCAAACTGAGTTTTGAACAAGTTGATCAATCCAGCGAACGAAGAAATATTCCCGTTAGATAGATGTATGAACCACGTCAAGGTGGATACTTTCAGGGTGGATCCGAACCATTTTCACATCACGGCTTCTTTCAAGTGTTTGGGCACCGTACTCGTCATCATCTTGTTCTTGTATAACGGGACGTTCTCTTCCGGATCGGATTTTTCATCGTACGATGGCATGTCTAGGACCGCTTACTTTTCTGGGAATTTTGACATGAGAAATGGCATCGACGAAAGGCGAGTCAGCGAAGTAGGCGTCACCTTCCTCTTCTATGGGCCTAGGCACCCCTAGTATTTGGCCCAACCTATCGTCTACAGTCTTGAGCTTTTTGCGCCACTTTTCAATGATGTCATTGCATGACTCCATTAGTATTGCCTCCATTAGATCGGTCTTCTTTGGGTCCTGGATGGCATGAAATTGTCATCTCACTAGCACCACCTCTATTCTTTGGTAAAACGCTCATCCATGAGATTTCTTTATCCCCTTCTTCTCGATCTGCAATTTTGTTTGTTCTTGGAGAAGAGATTTGCAAAATCGTATTGTGTTTTGTGTTTTTTTTTTCTGGATTCATTGTTTACGATTGATGTTGTTTTGATTTTAGGTTTTGGAGATGGTTCAAGGGTTGTTGAATAGGGAGAAAATGTCACTAAAGACAAAAAGTTAATTGTGTGAGCCCAGATCCCCCACAACAACGCCATTGTTAACTGCCATGAATCGAAGATTCGAACAATGTCTACTAAAAGATGATATTCACGATATTAGACGATGATATTCACGATACTAAGTGGTATTATTCATGTAATTATGTGATGATATTCATATAATTGGGTGGTGATTTAATGTAATTGGGTGATGATCGATATTCATGAATTGAGTAGTGATATTTATGTAATTGGTGGTAATATTCATGTAATTAAATGTGATATTCATGTAATTGATTTTGATATTCATATGTTAAATGGTGATATTCATGTCTTTAAGAAATTAAATATTTACATATCAAATAGAGATAATCATATGAACATGAACATGAACATGATCAAGAAACAATGTCAGAAGCAACAAGAACAATTTACAAATTTGCGAATTTGCAGAGCATTAGGACACACTTGATCGATATTCATATACACATGATTAATATTCATGAACGTTGTAAAAGTCATTGGACATGAATTTATATCGCGTGGCTTCAATGATGGACGAGTTTTACTATAGTAGAAGGATGAAATCTGAGACAAGATTATGAGTTTTTATGATTTCTCTCTCCTAATAATTCTATCATTTTTTAATATAAAATCAACACCATCATTTGCTGAGTCAAGCAAATAAACATATGCATAGTTACCAAAAAAATATGTATGGGATGCAGAGAACAAGTTGTGAAGATAACGAAATCATAAATCAAGTATTGGCATGATAGTATATTGTCATCTAGCTTAAGGAGAGCGTTATTATTTGCGAATGCTTCTAAATTTGGTCAAAGGGCAAAGGTCATTCCAAGAAATCAGAACATCAAATGGAGTAGTTTACAACACCTTTAGGAAAACTTGCTATCCCCTTGGTATGCTCAATGATGCAAAGAGTGGATTGATGCGATATAAGTGGCTCGATTATGGGCAACAGTAGTTCAGCTAAGAGAATTATTTTTCATAATACTATTGTTTTGTGACATCACCAGTCCTAAACAATTATGGGATGATAATTGGGAAGCCCTATTAGAGGAAGTTTTATATACAAAGCGAAAGAAATTCAAATTCTCAAGTCTACAACTAACTGAAAACTAGATAAAGAACTACTACTTGCTACATATCCAAGACATCCTAACCAAGAATGGGAAAACATTATCAGACTTTCCAGAATTGTCGTTGCCTAATAAGACATTGCTTACAGATATGGATAATCGGCTAATCCAAGAAGAAATGAGCTATAAACAACAGAATTGGCTGTGAAACATGAAACACTATACAAATTCTTCAACTCAGGCCAACTCTTAATCTATGATAGAGTAATTACTTTTGTACTACAACAAGATGGGGGATTCATTATTGTATATGGTGTAAGAGAAACTGGTAAAACATTCATATACAAGACGGTAATAGCCCGTTTAAGATCCGCAGGAAATATCGTTCTAGTAGTTGCATCTTCAGGTAACAAGTCTCACTCCTAACATAATTTGAGAAGAATTTTACCCCATATGTTTATATAACTATGCTATTACATGTTAAATCATCCTTTTCATGGAATCAACAATTTAAATAATAATTTATATGAATTCCATAATCTCCTTAATATGTTATTTCATTACTACTCATTTGAAATAATGATATCTATAAATATAACATGTATAGCTTCATTACTTTTGCCCGGTGGAAGAACATCCTACAACAGATTTGTCATACCTTTGGAGTTAATGGATAACATCACATGTGGAATAACTCATCTCATTTAGCTAAGCTCATACATGAGGTCAAACTAATAAAATTGGATGAAGCACTAATGACACAAAGATATGCATATGAAGCACTTAACAAAACTTTGCAAGATGTTCAAGGATTAAAGCAATAGGAAAACATGCAAAAATTATTTGGCAGCATCACAGTTCTCTTAGTGGTGATTTCAACAAAATGCTACCAATTATAATCAAGGGGAAGAGACAAGAAATAATACAAGCATGTATAAACAAATCTTCTCTTTAGACTCATTTCTAAGTTTTGACCTTATCACAGAATATAAGAGTCAATGAAAAGGACATTGATAGAGAAATCGACTACTAAAAACATGAATTTAGCAAGTCGATTCTACAAGTCGGTGAGGAAACTG
Source organism: Rheum nobile (assembly GCA_027886185.1). Taxonomy (NCBI): domain Eukaryota; kingdom Viridiplantae; phylum Streptophyta; class Magnoliopsida; order Caryophyllales; family Polygonaceae; genus Rheum; species Rheum nobile. The sequence goes on along the minus strand of WOAB01000741.1, from coordinate 347,362 downwards.
TTCCATCAATAGCTCTAGAAGATTAGGATGAAAAAGCATGGATTGATATTCCAAGTGAATTCATTATTGAACCATGCGATGATCCCATTAAGAGCATTGTAGAAGAAATATTCACTGATATTGGTCCAAATCGGATTAACAGAAAGTACTTACAAGACAGACTATTCTTACACCTCTAAATTAAGATACTGATCAAATAAATGAACATATGATCAACAAATTACAGGGATCAGTGAAAACCTATAAAAGTTTATATGAAATTTGCATGGCTTCGATAAATATTGTTGATGAGGAACACATGTATCCAACGGAATTCCTAAATAGCCTTGATTTCCCAGGTATATAAGGCACCTTAATATACCAATTTATAGTTTATGATTCAAATAATTATAATAATAAGTATTTATTTAAGTCTATTTATTGTACAGGTATGCCACCACATGTCCTAAAGCTAAAGGAAGGATTGTATGATATGCTACTAAGAACTGTAAATCCAAGCCTAGGATTGTGCAACGAAACAAGGCTAATCATTTCTCATTTAGGTGAATGAGTTATTGAAGATAAAATCATAATTGGCAAAAATGTTGGAAATAAAGTACTCATCCCAAGGATAACTATGAGCTCTACAAAAACAAAATGGCCTTTTTTAATGAGGCGCAAACAGTTTCATGTTAAAGCATGCTTTGCAATGACGATCAACAAAAGCCAAGGACAATCTTTGAAATATGTAGGACTATATTTGCCCTAGCCAGTTTTCTGTCACGGGCAAATACATGTGCTATATCTAGACTAACGGATCCTAGAGGTCTCAAGATTGTCCTGATACAAAGTGGGAGCCAGCGAAAAAACCAGACAGAAAACTTAGTGTTCAAGGAAGTTTTCAACAATATAACCACACAACTTCAGGTAACAAGCATGAAACATCTTTGAAACCAATGCTTAAATTCATTTTATATATAGTATGCCTTCAAAATTGATTCAATAGTGTCTAATTGTCAGTGTTTATATATATTGTAAATTACATTATCTAGATCAAAGTTTATAAATAATGTAATAGGAACACAAAATATTGGTTGTACCACAAGGATACACAACGTACACAACGTTGTGTTACATCATACAAGATTGACAAACGCGAAACACGATGGTAAATACTCATACATTTTTTTTCATTTTTATTTTTACAAATTATCATTTCACGGTAGTTTTTGTACAACAAAACAAAAATTACCTGTAAGATTTGTGTCTTATATTATCATTATTATAATAGGCAAACGAAGTCTTTAATAACAATGATTCAATATATATTGAAAAGATTATAAATAATCAACAGGAATACAAATCGCTTGTTGCGACAGAAGGATAAACAATTATGTGTGACATCATACAAGATTGACAAATGTGAAAAACGACGGTAATTCACTCATCTATTTTCTTACATTTGTATTTTTACAAATTATCGTTACATTATGGTTTGTAAATAAAAAATCCGCAACATTCGTGTTTTATATTTTCATTATTATATTTTTAATAAAACAAAGTCTTTATTAACAATGCTTCAACATATATTAAAGTGTTAATATTCAATTACATTACTTCATAATCTATGTTTTTATACATCTACACAACTCATTATATATGATAAGTCATTTTCTCATTAGTTTAATGCCTGAAGAATTAAATATTATATTGTTAGTAATATTGTTGTAATTTTCTTAAAATAGTTTATTTATAATAGAATGAATAATTGAAAATATTTGTGTACTTCTATTCAAATAAGCTAAAAATGAAACAGTACCCAACTTTATTCCAATTAAACTCAAATACGAACAAAATCAATCATCAAATATTCAAATTGTTCAATATAGCCTAGCTTTCACTTTTCCTTACTAAACTAGTGATTTTGAAGCATTACAAATATCAATGAAATTTGAATAAAAAATACAATAGAGCATATAACATAAACTTTAAGTGTTTTAGAGTTCTTCGTACCTCAAATTACAATACAACCATGCGTCTCGGAGCATCATTGTCATTTTTCTTTGTATCCACTCATGATGCATTCTAGCTCTCATCATAAGCAGCACAAGGTATAACAACCCAAAACAGACAACCACAACATCGATTTTTAAATCTGATTACACTAAACGTCTTACAATGTTGAACTTATATTGAACTATTGTTTATATCCTTTATATTAAAACTAAATTTTTTCATGACAACAACACATTTAGCAAATCCATCACAAGTGACATGTCTTATACACAATAAACATAAATACAAAGGTCAATAGCTCAAAACCTCTTTATTACATTGTGGACTTAATATCAAAGGTTAACTAAGAAAAACAACCATTTAAAAGTGTGTTTCTATAAGATAATAAGTGCAAAAGAGACAAACACAATCAATTTCATCAACAATATAGATTAAACACAAATATATAAGTATATTGTACAATAATGAAAAAAGAAACATAAGCTAAAAAAAACAACAAAGACACGATATGCGTGTATAAAACAACAAGTGCGCTATTTATGACAAGGATTCGGAATTATCAGTAAAGGAAATCCTAAATCATACCATGAATAATATAACATAAATAACAAATAGTTAACAACCAACACTAAAAGCTATATATGTCTCATAGTCATTATAATACAGTGCATTATACAAGAAATATACAACATTTATATGTAATGCTGTAATAACCCTTAATTTTAGTAAATGTATTTATGTAATTTATACAAGTTTATTTCTAATAAAGAATTTTTTTTGGTATTTGTTTCATAATTTCAAAAATAGAAGTGAAATGGAGATTCTTAATATAAATTGTTACAACTTTAAAGTTATGAGCTATTTAAATTTTTTGGTAACATTATGTTGATCCTAAATTTAAATAAAACTTATAAAATTTAACCTAGAATATTTAAATCAAGTTTAACATTTTTTGTTAAAGGATTTAAATATGGTTAAAGTCATAGGAATTGTAACTTAAGTTTGTCTTAGCCTAAGTTAAGATTATTTTAGCCTAAGTTATTTTTTCTAAATATTATATTTGGGCTAAAATAATATAAGAAACATAGAATTATTAAAATAATTAGGTTTGGGAAAGTTTGGGCGATTTTGGTAATTTTTGAAAAGTTGTTGGAGGGCACTTTTGCCACAAACCAAAACCTTGAGGGGCACGACTGTAATTTTGGAGAAAATGCATCTCCTTCCTCCAGCAGCTCAGCCGTGAGCTTCCATGCCCTCCAATGGCGGTTTTCGCCGAATCGAGCCTCCATTTGGGCTCGTTTGGATTAATTACCCCATGGGATTTTTAGTATGGGATTATACTCGTCCATACCAAGTGGATTCGGAAGGAAACGATCAAGGATGTGATCGAATTTCTCCATTTAAGGCAAGTGTGTACTCGGTTTTGGCATTATGGAAATTGGACGATATCGGGGCCAATACGTGATCGTTTTGGGTCAAATTTTATACGATTTCGAAGCCCTCCCCGAGACCATTCATTGAGATTTCGGCATCCAATTAATTCCCCAAAGCTCAAGAACCCTAGCTCTCGGCCGCGCCTGTTCATCGCCGAAATTCGTCGACCACCGTCCACCAATGGAGTCGCCACCACCACCAAAAGTTGCGTCTAGAAGTTATCTTCCAAAGCCCTAGGGTATCGCCTCCGATTACCCACCGCCGGCCACCACATTATCCGGAAAACCGCGACCTCCCCTGCGCGTCGATCCGAATTGGGTATTTTCTGGATTTTAATTCGATTTCTGATTTTATTTCATTATTATATGGTTTAATTAAGGTTAAATAAATTAATCTTAATTACTAAATAATAAGATGAAATTATTCTGATTTTTTAATTTATTAAAATTACTTTAAGTATTATCTTAGACTATGAATGGTTATAAATTAACTTTTCATCCTGATAATATCCTGAAGTAAAATTTCGGGGCTTATAAATAAATTTTGAGATTTATTTATTTATTAAAAATATTATTTATAATATATGATTAATTGATTTTTAATCGTATAGATAATCATCCTATCGATTAAGCCTTGAAAATTGAATTAATTTGAGATAATTCAATTTTGAGACATATACCCTTCAAAATTCAGTTTTAAATAAATTATCTAATTATAAATTATTTTGTGTGTGATATGGGTACGTCTCGGATTCGCTTCTGGAACGAAAATAGAGCATGGATTCAAGTTGCTACTTGGAAACAAACCATCCCCGCGATATCGCTCCTCTTCTGTGATTCAAGGCAAGTGGCGGTATGCTCTTGCTAATTTATTTCATATTTTTCTTAGATGACAATTAGTCTATTGTCTTAATTAAGTTGAGATAAATATTCTTAATTTCTCGTTTGAAAACTTGTGTGTTAAAATAATGTGTTAATTGAACCTTATAATTAGATTGTATAATATGCTAGATATGATCCTTATATATATATTATTATTATTATTATTATTATTATTATAGGGTGCTAATTTGTCACAAAACTTTGAAAGTCTCTCAGTCAGTGAATCTTTCTCTTCAAGATGCCTAATCATATCTTTATCCCCTTCCATTATGCCCTCCATCATGGTCCTCTTCCATGTTTCATGGATTGGATGAGCTAATAGAAAAAACCAATATGTTTAATGACTTACAACACATGGGATTAAAACCAATAACACGAAAACATCGAGTTAAAACTAAATTATTACGTTTCTTATTTTTCTGAGCCTCTATTGCACTTTGGAGAAGAATCCAGAGCTCTTGGTAGGTTGGAGTTCTTAGGGTAAAGTGGTGGTTCATATTGTACTCTGTTGCAAATCTAAGTCTAGTATGAATTAAACATATCACATGGTTAGATACATCAAAAAGAAAACATCAACATTCACAAAAAAATATAGCATTAATGCATTATTCTCTAAACTTTCACAAAATAGCCAAATGTACCTATGGAAAACATACCATATACTTAGGACAACGTGATTGTTAAATGTTTAATAATCTATAATCTTATTATGAATAAAATTTTAGCCATAATCTGACCCATTGATTAATACTCATTATAGTTTGGTTATGTTTATAATAAAATAATAAAACACACAACATCAAAGCAGATCATTCTAGATCATACACTTAACAATGTACAACTCTTACTGCATCTCTAACTTCAGCTTAAGCAATACAAACATAAATACAATACTATGTTCTGGAAAGGAATGACATTATCAAAATGCAAAAAAAAAAGGTACAGAAAATTCAAATCAAATTCATTTAACTATAACATAGTAGTTAACTTGATCATTTTCATCTAAGACATTATCCCATTCTTCTAACCAAAACAACTCACTTACAGTTATAAATTAAATATTATATATTATCTACAGTAAAACAATACAAGACCAAAATTGCAAAAAAAAAAATATATCAGATGCCTACAAACAATTTAGTTTTTGCATGTGTCATTCTTAATTAATTGTAGAAGCTTTTCTCATTAGAAAACAAATCTAAGGGTACGAATTAAGTTCAACAACTCATACATATAACTTCTCTAACTTAAAGACAAACCGGGATATATGATACATGAATTACAAACATAAATCAAGATCTAAACTCGAAGATTAGAGTAAAGGATAGAACGAATACCTACTAATCAAAAAAAGATCTATTTCTGGCCGGTGGAAAATATGGAAAAACTGAATGAACCCTAATTGCTCACCCAAAAAAACAAAGTTAAATCCTTTTTTCATACAACTACATACACCACAAACCAAATTACAAGAACGAACACATATTTAAGCATGCAAAACTCAATATAAGTACAGAAAAACTTCAACACAAACCTCAGGTTACCTCTGAATTTGAACCCTAATTACTTTCTAGATCTCTCTGATACGCAACGAAGACACCCTCATCACTCAACCTAAAATCATGTGCTTACACTCGCTCAACACAAACGACTCGATTAAGGAGAGAAATGGCTGAACTCGATATCTTCCAGCGGTAGAGAAAAGGGAGAGAAAGGAACCATAGATTTGTTGTGTTATCTGAAGACGAGGATAACAAGCCCTTATATGCCCCGTTTTATATCCATTAGTTTAACTAAAGTTCAGTTAATTTTATTTACATTATACATTACTTAGTATAATTTTCTATTACAACTTAATTAATGTAACATATTCACACTTTAACAAATTAATGGCCATTATCTGATGTTCATTGAACTAACGTATTCACACTATATATAAATCTGAAATTAAATTCAATACCACCAAAAAATGTTTAAAAAATATATAAAAATACATTTAATGCACCTAAATGTTAAATAAAAAAATATAACTAATAACATTATTGCACAAAATAATATTCTCAATCATAGTATAGTTTGAAATAAGACTGAAAATATATAAAGCAATGTCAAACAATTTATATGTTTATATCAACTTATACACACAACTTTACTATTATTCATCTGTTTTGCATAACATGCACCATTTTTCTCATTTCATGAATTTATTATTACAAATATAAACATGAATTAATCAATGTAATTATTGTTATAAATAACAAAGCCAAAATGTTACTTATGATTCGTGTAAAATGCAAAAAATAAATAAATAAGTTGATCGTATTTTCAACTTAAAGTACTATAATTCAAAACATTGTGTCATATAATTGAGACAATTTCCCTCAATATCCACAAAAACAACATAAAAGTCTATTTACATTCAATCACATTTAATGAAATGGCTTTAACTAAATTGTATAATCATCCTCATATGTGGTAAAGAAATAAAAAAATATCATTTTAACATGCCAACCCGAATAAAAATCTCGTTATAAGTCGATATAAAATAATATTAAATTATATATAAACAAATATTTAAATAAAAATCAAAATTTGTAATACATAATATAAATACTTTAACAACATTACATGATGACAAATCATTAATATATAAACATTAAATCTTATAAAAAAACATATGCATTTTATGCAATACAAAAAACAAATACACACTAATGCAACTTTATTGTTTATGTATTATAAAAGAAAAAAATAATAATAATTTTGGCTCGTTCGAATCACGTAGTGAACTATCTAGCTTTAATATAATTTAAACTACAATATTTACAACAACAAAATTCTATAAAGGAACCGACATTCCTTAACAAAAAAATATATACAATCTGGTACGACAAAACCCGAATTCTACGCAATCATATAAACTCAAAATAAATATATTATGAAAAAATTGTGGTATTTACACTTATATGTGTGTTGTATACATATAAAAATGAATTATACGATTTAATTACTATCCACATAAAATGTAAAACACCTTCGATTTTTTTAAATTAACAATAACTAAATAATCAAAAACATAATTTATAAAACATAGCAAAAAACATGCAATAACTCATCCATCATGACTCGTGCGAAGCACGGGCTCAACTTACTAGTTCTTTTGAAGGTTCAAATCGTGGCTATGTCACATAATAAATGAAACATTCAATTTCTCAACTACTTTGTACCTAGTATCCAACTACTTGGTTTTTAGAACTTCATATATGAATAATGTACATTTTCTTCCATAGAAATACTCCTCCATTGCTTTGCCTTCTCATATCTTCATAATTTTGCTTAGGTGATTTCAAAAAAAATCATATTAAAGTTAATGTAGTGGTTTTTGGTGGTCAACGATCTTCATTATCGGTATGAAGCATTTCTTTTATTAATTTCTCATTTAACATAAGTAGATCTAAGCTAGACATGATATGTATTTGTCATGTTGGGAATGTTTAATTTTCGGACATAGCCATTAAAAGATTAACGCAAGGCTAAAATTGAGGTTACTTGCTTCAATATAGGATCCAAAATAACTTTGGGTTCATATTTCTTGTCCATTGTAAATATATATTGGGGGCGTATTCGTGGTTAATTTGGTGACCATGGAGTCTTAAATTTTGTTCATGGGTAGATTTAAGGTTAATTTAGGCTCAAAATCGATATTGAGGGCGTATTCGTGGCTAATTTGATATCTTTCGAGGGTATCTTTGTACACTCGAGGTTATTTTAATGGGTATAAGGGTTTTGGGTTTAGGTTAAGTTTATATAATGCTTCTAACAAATTTCTACTTGGTAACTTTTAGATGGACACCCGTCATTGGATGTATATTCGTCATCTTCCAAATGGTGGCGATTGGAATGAAGAATTTCTTGATGGAGTTGAAATTTTCATCCGCTTTGCAAATTAAAATTCCAAGTGCATTTGATGGATGAAGAGAATATTAAGTGTCCGTGTGCGAAGCGTAAGAATGGTAAGTGTCCGTGTGCGAAGCGTAAGAATGGGAAATTTTCAGATGTGGAATTTGTGCGCGTTCATCTATACAAAAAAGGTTTTGTTTACAACTATTATCGTTGGACTGCACATGAGGAACCACCCTTGGTTCAAGCTCACGCTAGAGAGGAGTTATCTAGCTCATACCATCACGGTCTCAATTTATTTAGAGTTGGGATGGATATATTTCAGAATCTTTGTCAAAGAATGGTTTTTGATGTTGCTGGACCGGTTTTGTTCCACCCCAATGGTTAGACACTGGCACTTCAGTTGATCCTACTAATGAGGGACACGACCCTATGCCATAACCAACAATATATATTAGTCCCAACCATGATGACTCTTCATTTTTATCTGAGCGTTTCTACAATGTATTATAGGCAACAACTGATCTAGTGTATCCCGGTTGTGCCATTACATTGTTGTCTACTATTAGCAATTTCATATCATTGAAGACCGACTATCACTTGTCACAAGCTGGGTTTGATCGACTTATTCATGTTGTTGGTGAGCTCTTACCACTGAACCACAACCTTCCTGATGCGTTCCAGGCTCGACTCAAGCCGGGTAGCGACGAGCCCTAGACGACCAAGACCGTGGTGTCCCCCTTGGTTCAAGACTTAGTCTAGTTTAGCCTATTTTATAGTATTTCCAGTTTTAGTATGTTTCCCGTTTTAGTATTTCCATTTCAGTCATTTCTATTTCGGGCGTGTGCTCCACTCTTGTAGAGTGGGCTAGCCCATTAGTATGTTTTCGGCCCAAGCCCATTAGGGTTCTTGGTCGAGCCTTATGGCTTTAAATAGCCTTCATTGTATTCATTATTCCCTACGTTGAAATTAAAGCTTAAGCATTGATGTTGAGATCATCTCATCCCTTAAGCCTCGGCGTCACAAAACTGGTTAGACCCGATTGAGCCACGTCACGGTTCACAAACACAACCTATCCCTCTATCACTAGCTTCTGCCTGCGAGATCCTCTCGCCCCATTTCGGCCCCGCCGAGAGCAAGAGAGCCGGTAACCGAGCCCACGCTTGGTTGCTACCTATCCCGGTTACTAAGGAGAAGGATTCGAGGCCGCTTCCTGCCTAGATCCGCATCAAACGTGGTCTGAACCCGTCGGATCACATCAACTAGTATCAGAGCAATCAGGGGCACGCAGCGCGCCTTCTTCTCTGACGACACCACCACCACCACAAAATCGACGAGCCTTCTGCCCAGATTTCGTCCAAAAAAAATTCGTCATTTCCGCAATTTTCTTCCATATTCATATAGAGAATCTCGATACGAGTCCGGGCATATACAATTATCTCAAAACGGACATCGTTTGACCCCTCAAAAGGCCAAAATACGAACTGTCTGCCGCCCAAACCCTAGCCGCCACGACCGCGGAAAACAACACCGCCACCGCGGATTCTACACTGCCGTTTCCGAACCCTTCCCTTTTCCTTACCCAAACCCTAGCAACCCTAGTTTGACCTTTCCTTAACCAACCCGTCCTTAGCCACACCCACCCCATGGCCCGCTTGTATCCATACTTCGAGCCCGACGAGTGGGACCCCGACCCTTGGTTCGGTGGCGTGAGTCCATACGAAGCAGACCCGGATTGGATCCTGCCAAGGATTCCAACGCCACCGCGACGCCACCCGTACCCGCTGCCCCGCGTCTATGGACCACCTCCGCCACGCCGCACCCACGACCGGTACCCCGACCCTTGGTTCGGTGGCGTGAGACCTTACGAAGCGGACCCGGATTGGATCCCGCCAAGGATTCCGATGCCACCGCGACTCCACCCGTACTCTCCGCCCCAACATCCATCTTATGCACCCATGCGCCAACACAACTCGCCACCGCACCGCGAGTACACCCCAGTGCGGTACCCTGAGCACATGCCCGTGCGCCGTCCCGAGCGCCCTCCCGTGTCACCGGTTCCAACAGTCGCCCACGACGCCGCTGTCGATGCTCAAGCCAGGACGTTGGAGGCCATAATTTCGAAGATCGCAAAATTGCAGAAGGACGCTGCCTCCGACCGAGCAGCAACTGCGGCCGTTGCCGCGACCTTGGCTGCCATATCCGCGACCGCGGAAAAGCTAGTCGCAACCGCGACCGCGGAAAAGCTAGTCGCAACCGCGACCGCGGCCTCTCCACTCGCGACCACGGCCGCTACAACAGAAACCGCGCCCACAGTCAGCGAATCCGCGCCCGCGGCCAGCAAAACTACGCTCATGGCCCACCCTATTATTGTCGAGTCCGCAGCCACCGCGCCCCTTCCACCGCCCACGGACGTGCCCAGTGTTCCCCTGCCTGCGTGCAAGCCCGACGTATCCATTACGCCTACTCCAGACCCGGGCTTCCGCGCGATACTCTCCAAGGCACCCGACGCTATGACCACTCCTGGACCCGAGCCATACCTTCTCATCTTTGAGGTTCCAAGAGTCGGTCTCGAGCCCGACGCCGCTTTACCACTGACCGCTGGACGTCTACTCTCCCTGGCCCCACCCAGTTCGAAACGAGGACGCTTCGATTCTAATGGAGGGAGAATGATGTGTTCCGGGCTCGACTCAAGCCAGGTAGCGACGAGCCCTAGACGACCAAGACCGTGGCGTCCCCTTGGTTCAAGACTTAGTCTAGTTTAGCCTATTTTATAGTATTTCCAGTTTTAGTATGTTTCCCGTTTTAGTATTTCTATTTCAGTCATTTCTATTTCGGGCGTGTGCTCCACTCTTGTAGAGTGGGCTAGCCCATTAGTATGTTTTCAGCCCAAGCACATTAGGGTTCTTGGTCGAGCCTTATGGCTTTAAATAGCCTTCATTGTATTCATTATTCCCTACGTTGAAATTAAAGCTTAAGCATTGCAGTTGAGATCATCTCCTCCCTTAAGCCTCGGCGTCACAAAACTGGTTAGACCCGATTGAGCCACGTCACGGTTCACAAACATAACCTATCCCTCTATCGCTAGCTTCCGCCTGCGAGATCCTCTCGCCCCATTTCGGCCCCGCCGAGAGAAAGAGAGTCGGTAACCGAGCCCACGCTTGGTTGCTACCTATCCCGGTTACTAAGGAGAAGGATTTGAGGCCGCTTCCTGCCTAGATCCGCGTCAAACGTGGTCTGAACCCGTCGGATCACATCACTTCCCAGAGAACTTCTATGAGGCTAAAAGGTTGACTCAAGCTTTGGGATTGCCAATATAGAAGATACATTTACGTCCAAAAGGTTGCATGTTATATTGGAAGGAGGATGATGATGCCACATAGTGTAAATTCTGTAAAAGTCTGAGATATGAACAACCCTTGATATGTAATGGAAAGTTTGTTTCGAGAGAGGTTTTACGACACTTGCTCTTAATCCCGCGTCTGTAGTAGTTGTATGCCATGGAGAAAATTGCCCAACACATGTGTTGGCATGCTGAGTACAAACATGATCAAGAAGGAATCATGAGTCACCCATCTCATGAAGAGCTTCGAAACATTTGGATCGTGCCTTTCCAGATTTTGCATTACAGGTTTGTAACGTGAGATTGGGTCTATGTTCAGATGATTTCTCCCATTTCAGTGTGAATGGAAAAACATACTCTATTTGGCCAGTGATTGTTACTCCGTATAATCTACCACCCAATATGTGCATGTAGTCTCATTATTTGTTATTGAACACCATCATCCCCTGTCCCAAACATCCAAAAAGGCTAATAGATATATGCGTGTAACCCTTTACTTTCTACTCAAAATATTCGGTTCACAATTATTCTATATCAATTGTCTGGGATGTGAAACTCAGTCACGACAGTATGACTTGCATTATTTTTCATATTTTTGTTGTTTGTTATAGAAATATTTGGTAATAAGTTCAAAAGAATCTAGTTTGTTGTAGTCTATTGCGGCATCCTACTGACATCTTAGATTATATCTCTTGTGTTGTGATTCTGTTGGGATATTATTAGTACTCAAATTAGCTGAGTTGAATCTGTTTCTTGTGTTGTGATTCTGATGCACTCATGAGTATAAGTGTTGTTTACTAGGTTGATAACTCAATGTAATATAACAATGATGGTATCTAGATTTGACAAGCATGACTGATATGGCCATTCATACGTGGGTTTATGTTGTTTTGAATCTGTTTGTGGCTTGTATATTCAAGTTTTATAACTGGATGTGTTTATGTCTATAGGAGGAAGAATATGACAACAAGACCAAGATCTTGGACGTGGTGCGAACGTGTTGGCAAAAGAAAGATGGGACATGAACCGGGCCAAAATCAGCTTCAATTGTGGTTAGAATAATCTTAATTGTCAAGTATTTTAGTATTTTAGATGTTAGACATTGCATTTCTTCATTTTCTGTAATGTTATCAAGCATACTGAATATTATGAATAATGCATTAATAATTTCTTCATTTTTCATTAAGCAAATTAAGAACCTTGCACCTTTTAAGTTGTCCCAATTGATGATTGTATATATGAAGTATGCAGTACAATTCATTATCAAGTATCCTCCTATCCTTGTATAGTTATTTTTAAGTTATTGATTGGATATTATTATTGCCTATTCTTGCATGACTTTACATCTTTTAGTTTGATAGTTTAGTTGTCACTCAAGGTTGATGATTTTGGAGAAGCTATTGTTGGCTTAGATGAGCACGAATTATGGGTTTAGGCATTTGATGGACCTAAGAATGGGAGAATATTCGCTTTGGGGGAACAAGGTACAACCCTCATATGCACCAAAGCTTTTGCCACATCCGTTAGCCAACCTCAGTTCTCACAAGCGTATCAAAAGACTCAAGTTCGGCCCTTCGAAGAGGAGATTCAAGAGCTTCGAACAACCTTACTTGACCTCGTGGAACAACAACAGTATGAGTTCTAATTCATTATTCTTCAACAACTTCTGAAACTTCAAGGCAACCTCGTTCCATCTCCCAACTTCTCTAATTAGTAATCTAACTATGCTTTAGACTCGAAGTTCTTTTTGGCTCGCCTTTGAAGAAATTGTTATCTTTTTTATTATGATTGTCTTGCAAATGACGACATATATCCTTTTGAACTATGAATATATCGTGTTGTATATGGCTATAGAATGTGTCTATACTCTTATGGACATGATATTACCTTATATTATCTATTTGATATATTTATGTAGGTGTTCCACTTTGATATATATATAAAGTATATGTGTCTTGTTATATATAAGGCATGTAAAAGCATGTGCAATACATCATTTAATGTTTTATCGTGGGTATTTTGATATGAATTCGTGGGCAAGAATACGAAAATGCTTGTGAATTATGTATCAGATATCAACCAATTTAGGAACAAATTTTTGTTCGAGGTTAAAATGTACATTTTGTAAAGAATATAGTCGTGATTACTTTCGAGGCTAAATTGGAGGGTAAGTACTAAATACCCTCGAAAATACCCTCAAAATAGTTGGTGACTAAATACAATCCCATTTAGTTACGAAACCATAGCCATTATTCTAGCATCGATGACAATTTGAGTTTATATTTGTGGCCAAGTAACATCGAAATTGGCCTCCAATAACTTCGAGGGTAATGGCATCTATATTACATGTGAATACTATTCAAGGGTAAGTAATCTAAAAAATGCAATTCGCGGCTAAAATTTCGTGGCCAAATTTAACCACGACATTTTTCTCCATATATTTGTTCGTGTGTAAATTTGAGGCCATATTTGAGGATATGTTTTTTCGTGTAGAGGCTTTGAGGTTATTTTTTAGGTTGATTTCAGAACAATTTTACGTACTTCCAAGAGTGAAGGTACTCTTAAATTGTACATACTATTAGTGGCAGATCTAGACGTAGACGGGGATTGGAAGGGCTCTCACCCCCGCTTCGAGCCCAAGTTAATGAATATATACATAAAGAGTTATACATGTGTCACAATATTGTACTAGCTCAATTGGCACAATGCGTGCAATTCAACATTCCCTCAACTAGTTGCGTGTTCGAATCACTAGTCATACCGTCCCTCAATTTTTTTCCATTTTAACATCCTTTCAACTCGTCTCGTGTTCGAATCACCAACCACCCCATTCCTCCATTTTTTCCCCGTATGCATGCCCCGCTCCTATCCCTTCCTTCTAGACAAGAGAAATATATAATAACTAGGTCTTTATTTTAAAATTAATTAATCATAATAAATATAAAACACCTAAATATAAGTAGATGATTATAAATTTATAAATAGTTTTATTTGTTGATTCAAAATTAAGAGATTATCATATATAATATTAAAATTATTTTACTAAATAGTTTAAAGTTTTTATTAAATTATTATATATAAATTTGTAGCGTACTTAATTAGTAAATCATATGAAAGGAATGACTATGATGAATGTTAATTAGTATTACAATTACAACTTTTCAATAAGCAAGCTCCGTATATTAAAATAAGTGTCAATTTTATAAATAAAATATTTACTTTATTAGAAGCTAATATATAATTTTAGAGTGCGGATCCGGTGAGAATGAACATTAGGGTGAGAAATGAGAATACCTCATAGCCTTTGGATTTTTTAAATCCAAAGGTTGGAATTAGACTATCATTTAAGTAGTCATGTGCATGTGGATAATTAATCGGTTAAACCGGTCAACGTCGGAGCTCTAACGTTGACCGGTTAATTTTTATTTATTTTTTCGGACTAGTTTTTTTTTCCGGGGCCACTTTTAGACTTAAGATGGCATGTGCATACATTTTGGCTTGTGTGTGCATCTATATTGTCCTCTATGTGCATCAAAGTTTATAAGGCGTTGTCCGGCCTAAGTTTTTTTTTCCCGACCCATTTTTTTTCGGGTCCACTTTTTGCTTGTGTTGGCATGTGCACCATTTTGGATTGTGTGTGTATCGATATTGACTTATATGTGTATAAAAAATTATAAGGTGTTGTCTGGCCATTTTTCTCCATTCAATTTTTTTCAGCCCAATTTTTTTCCAAAACTATTTTTTTGCTTGAGATGGCATGTACAAACATTTTGGCTTGTATGTCATTAATATTGACATGTATGTGCATCTAAAGATTGTAAAAATCATGCATTGTTTTCTAAAGAAAATGTGCATGAGTTGTACACTGTATGTGCATAAGTTTTAACATATGCACATTCAAGCAAAAAGACATGTGTTTCAAATCGTATGCACATACAAGCCAAAAACTCATGCATATATATAGCCAAGAAAATGATGCATACAAGTAAAATTTAGATGAACAGACAATTCAAAATCCATGCACTTAAAAGACAAAACATATGCACATTATGTAAAGTGTATAAGATTTTACATATATGTGCATAAGTTTCCACTTATAAAAAGTCACACATATAGTCAAACCCTATTCACGCTTAGTTCAATTTACATGTCATGAAAGTAAAAAGACATGCACTTCAAAGGGTATGCACATACAAGCCAAAACTCATGCACATTTCAACCCAAGAAAACAAAGCACAAAAGTAGAATTTAGATGCACATACAGGTCAAAACTTATGTACACACAAGCCAAAACATATGCACATTCTGTGAAATGCATGCATAAGTTTTTGCATGTATGTGCATGAGTTTCCACATATACAAAGTCACACATATAGTCAAAACCATGTGCATAATTTATGGAATTTAGATGCACATACAACAAAAAAAACATGCACTTTAAAAGGTATGTACATACAAGCCAAAACTCATGCACATTTGAACCCAAGAAAATAATACATACAAGTAGAATTTAGATACATATATGTCAAAATCTATGCAAAGACAAGCTAAAACATATGCACATGCTGAGAAGTGCACGAGTTTTCATATACATAAAGTCACACATATAGTCAAAAATCCTATACAGATTTTATGCAATATCAATACACATACAAGTCAATACCGATGCACATACAAAACAAAAATCAATGCACATGCAGTCGCAAACAAAAAAATATGCCTGAAAAAAAACTCTGACCAGTCAACGCCAACGTTGACCGTCGGTGACTGGTTTGTCATGTTGACCGGTCAAACTCTCAAAAATCAGGTCATGTGCATGACACATGACCTTTTAATAAAAGTTTAATCTTAGCCTTTGGTTTATTTGTCATCCAAAGACTAGAATTTATTCTCATTTATCACCCTATTATATATTTTCACATGACACTTTCTCAATTCTAATATAACGTGTGTCCATTGTCCAGCCTATAATGCCCATTTATTGGGCTACCAATGAGTACTCCATACTTGTAATTTTGGTCCCTCCTATAAACTACAAAGCCCAATCCCAAAATTTATGAATATTTTTGTCTCTCCTTTTGAAAAATCAAGTGTCGGTGATGAGGCTAAAGTCGTTATGCCTATCAAAGAATCCCTAAAAACCTAACTAAGTATAACAGACAAGTAATGGTCGAACCCAAGGGAATCAAAAGATCTATCTCTATGTAAGAAAACAAGTTACCAACTAGGAACTAAGGGAGGATTGTTGGTTGATTTCTATAACTAATGAATTAAAGCAGGAATTGATTAAGATTGTTGTAAATATAATTGTGAGGGTATTTCACCTAACAGATATCCATACTTCAGTATGATAGGTTGGTCATGTAACACCCCCAATTTACACCGGAGATATTACATGCCAGTGACCTCAGACTTTACCGTCCAAAGTCACCCCAGGCTTTTCCAGAACAGACATGCTTAAATACATACACAATTACATATTAATTGAAAGATTAAACAGCCGAAGACTTTAAATAGCCAACTTATAACATGACTTAAATTATGAAGATACATCAAGGTAACACTTAACAAACTTAAAACACTTAACAACTTAAATATTGACTTTAAATCTTCGTCTGCAAGCTTCTTATCCTTCAATAGGTTACTTAAACTCCGGGAATCAACTCCTGATGTGCCGAATCGAATGGATGACACCAGCCCACATGCAGAGAACAAAGTTCGTGGGTTAGTCTACTGAATAGACTAGCAAGGGTACAAAGCAGAGTGGTTCGAGTAGCGTGACCGTTTACTATCATTGTCCCTTGAATAAAAACCGAAGGAACGATATATAACCCGACACTTTCACGGAATGATTTAACAAATAGATATGCACTGAAGAGAAGACTCCAACTGAAATGAGCCTTATAGGAAATTATGACAACTGCTAGGGAACATTAAAGTTACACACACAAATGATTTAAAAGTTGACTGAGATGCTTCAGTTCACAACCAACCTCATCGCATACAGCGAATCCAGATTGAAAAGAGAACGTACTATGATCAAAGTCGAGACGAGTTTTCCTAGCTGCACTACTCGCCGAAGGTTTATTAATCATGTGCACTCAGGCACATATATTATTTAATTACCAACCACACTTTACTGAAACACGTTAATGTTATTAAGAGCGGCACAAAGCTTAAATCTCAGGGTGACAATCATGTCGACCCAAATTAACACAGCACACAAACACACACACGCACACGCACACACGAGGCTTAATATTATTCCGAGTAACAACGGAAGTTATTATTACACAGGGTGATCTTACGTTCACCCAGATTACACTGCCACAGTGCTTACACTTTAATTTACAAGGTGACAGTACGTCCACCCTAATTGCACTAGCTAAGTGCTTAATACACAGGACTGCAATTATGCTCATCCAATGGCGCTTGCAAGGCACTTAAAACACTTCAGATCCTTAACGATGGATAAGAAGCATAGGTCATGACCCTTAAATTATTATCCGGAAATTAACCCGAGGAGTATTACGATTTAAAGAAATGACAAATCCTTACTTGGATTAGCGTTCCTACGAACACTCGTGTTAACTAAACAGTCTAACACAATAATTATTCACATTAAAGCCATCCAGGCAATCAACTTAAACATAGAGATAATAGAAACGGCTAATCCTTACTTGGATTAGTTTTCCTATTAACCCACATGCTATTCTAGCATTAAGATTAAATTCACAACAATACCATCACGGTAATTATCACATATAATAGCGTTGTTGTAACAGATATACAACCTATCATAACATTACTTTAATCACGTTTATTTATGAAATTAGTTCCCAAGCAAAACAACAGTTCACTCTAATTTAATTAACAATTAAATAATTGATAATTAATGAAACATGGAATGATTAAGCAAGAGCGAACCGCCACTTGCCTTAATCCGCAGAGTTGGAACAAGCCTAACGACGACAGAAGTTCTAGGCTCGACACGGGTATAGCTCCGACAGCACAACAACCTCCGAGTTGACCCACAAGAGAAACCCTAAGTTAGATCCGACATAAACACAGTACGAATCTAAAAACGATGAAAGAAATCGAAAGAAACAACGCCACGACGACGACCACCAAAGCCAAAAGCCAAAGAGGCATTCTGGGCTCTGGCGGCGGTCGACGTTCTTGGCGGCGGTCGCCGCAGTTCATCACGGCGGGCGCCATGAAGAACACGGCGGTCGCCGTGAAGAACTCAGACGACAGAAGCGGCGAGAAAACTCACCCAAAACACGAGCGACTCGGCCTCCTTCGACTTGCTTTGGTTTCTAACCACCAAGGGCTACCAAAAGCTTCACAAAAGGCACACTGGAACACCACCAAACGACACCGGAGAAAGCTCCAGAATCCGGCGAGGCACAATTTCGGGAGAGTTTGGGCTATGGAATGAGCTCCAATCCGACCTCCAAGCCTCTCCTTAAATAGCCAAGCAAAGGAGACACCATGATGGCCCTAGGATGAGACACCACAGGCCTACTTCGGCGCTGCCAAAGGCTCGCCGACGACCATCGAGCAAAGACCTCCGGACAACGACGGCGGGCGCCGCAGAGAGCAAAGGTCGCCGCCTCACAAATTGCCTACGGCGGGCGAATTACGGCGGGCGCCGTACTGCACGGCGGTTGCCGCCACTAGGCCTGGCGCCCAGCTAGGAAGACGACCACGCCAGTCCTCGAGCCTGGCGACGGTGGGCGCCGCCATAAATGCGGCGGTCGCCGCCCCTGTGGCTTCGCGCCCATTCTGGTTTTGAACGACAACAACTTTAACCCGAGATAAAAATTATCATACACAAACGAGTATTAAAATCCAAAGCACGTCGTCTGTATATTATTTCATTGAGAAAAATATTACAGATACAGAGAGCATTACCGAACGTCTTAAACTCTCTGAATTAAATCCGACATACATAACGGGTACTCGGGAAAATTCTCAAAATTCCCAAAATAACCTTACAGAATTACGGGGTATCACATCACCTCCCCCTTAAAAGAAGTTTCGACCCCGAAACTAGCATTAAGCCAATGAGGATACTGCCTCAACACAAACCTTACTACTTGGATCCAATATCCTTAATCACTCCGTCCTTGAAATGGATCACATGAGATATTACTCTTAATTTCTTAGGACATAATACTGAAAATGATTCATCCACCTCAATGCTTATGGCACAAACTCACGATGAGAGATAACTCCTAATCTCTCCGAACAAAACTCTACAAGTTCATCCTTTATCTTTAAGAAACCTCTGAAGAACTCCGCGTATGAGATAATGCTTACCACTGTACTCCTTAGATGCGTAGACAATTCTCATTACTGAATCTTTTAATACCTCGGGATTATCGACACATCACATCCTTAAACTGTAACCTTTCCTCTTACATAACAACTCCACAACTTAATCTTCCTCAAAGAGTTGCACCCAGCCTTATAGATGACATACTCTATGTATGAAGAAGAATCTTAGGAATGGATTTAGATTTAAACAGTAGAGTCGACCCTCCGATTAATCGTATAGGGGACAAACATCTACGTTGCCCACAATACTCCACCACCATAAGTCCGACAGTCTTTATCCTTACTTGGCATAAGCTGTTCTCGACACTTATGGGGTTTCGTATGAACAACAAATTCGTAACGATAACACATTCATAAATTTTCAACACAAGGAGACACTTCAATACCATTAAACATTACATTAACTGTCAAAAGTTGCACAGACAGATCACAATGCTATGGAGATTACCGACACACGTCGTTACTCCTTAATCTTAAAGAAAGACTTAACACGATTACAACTTAATGGATCAGGGTTCTTCTTTGTTGGCTTGGCTCATTACAAAGAGTCGTTGCCCTTGGCCTGAAGACCCCATAGGCGCTTTGCCTTTATTACGAGTCATAGACTGCTCAGGAGAAGATGCCTCTGGCCTTGTGTTTTGTCCACCGCTAACATTTGACGCCTGATAAGACTGTATTGGTCCCTGACCCTTCAGTCTGCAGTATGCTTTTATGTGGCCTTCTCTCCCACAATTATGACATACTCTCTTGTCCTTTTGGCAATTAAAATTTTTATGCCCAACTTCACCACAGTTGTGGCACTGAATTACTCCGCTGCTCAAACCTGAGCCTCTGGCAGAGTCAGATTGAGTTGTCTCGGTCTTAGCACGACCAGACTTCTCAAACTTGGTAGGCGATGCCGGTCGTTTGAATGAACCAACCTGGCGATCCTGTTGCCCACCCTTTCCCTTAACTTGCTTCTCCCGTTTATGGGCAGACTCCTCCAATGTGACTTCTGTCTTATAGGCTGCATCCACATATTGCTCTAACGTAGAACAACCATGACGCAACATTAGAGGCTTGATCTCTGGATTCATCCATCCATGGAAGTACCAGATCTTTTGCTCCTCGGTTGACACCTCAGGTCCAGCGTACTGTAACAAGTGATTAAACTTAGCTACGAGCTCAGTCACCTTTAACCCTTCAGTCTGCGGGTATAGAAATTCCTTATGATTCTCCTCCCTCATAGCACGCGAAAAGAAACGGTCAGTCATTTTGGTCTTGAACATGCTCCAATTCAGCTCGAGACGGTCAGCCAGTCTGGTGCTCTCCCACCATTCGCTAGCCACATCCTTGAGTTGAAGGGAGGCGATGTGCACTTTCTCAGCCCCAGTGCAATTAACGTTCTGGAGCAACCGTTCCATATGTGAGAACCAATAGGTCACTCTGACTGGTTCTCCAGTACCGTCATAGCTGTCGGGCCTCATTGAACTCACGGCTTTTAATGCCTGACCGTAAGTCCCCCTGTTCCTGGCAATATTGATCTGAGGTACTTGCTCCACTGCCTCCTCAACTTCAGGAATAACCTGAGGAACTGGACCACCTTGAGCTTGTGGTGCGACTGGTCGCATAACATCTGCGATTGCTTGCATGACAATTCCCGGAATTGCCTCTACTGCTGCAACATCAAACATCAACGGAGCGTTGGGCTGATCTTGGTCATTGCCCCTGGGATGATTACGGGCTACAGACTCCTGCTCGTCTCGAGCGGCATCTCTGGGGTCCTGATTAGTCCCCACACCAGCTCGAGTAGCGTTCCTTGTGTTCACCATCTGCTGGTGAATCATAACGTTACTTTAGAACTTATTCCAACTTAATTATGACACTATAGTCAAATACGTTATGATACAGATTATAGAGGTCCAACTAATAACTTTATATTAGTCTGACTATCCTTCACTGATACTGCAAGAACAACCTTCTTCTGCTTACTAAAGACTGGAAACCGGGGAGAAATGTCAACCTTTAAATGACATTAATCCTAATAATAGACAATATTCCTAAGAATGGATCTAAGGAATAAGTAACACTTGAAACCTGCAGAAGTTTGAAACCACTTATTAACAACCTTACTTTCAAACATCAGACCTTTAAACTTTAATTTACTTGCTTATAACACAACACTTTTTATAAAACAATTATAAATGGCTTTCGAAATTCACAACGCGAAATCATTTAAATTAAATCACCACGTTACTTAAAATTTTGAAATTCTCAAATTTTCTCTTCAATATCAAATAGGTTTGAAAATAGTTTTCAAATTTAATTTTTGAAAATTCTCAAACCCAACAATAGGCCAAGAATTTTAAAACCATTGCTCTGATACCATATCTATAACACCCCCAATTTACACCGGAGATATTACATGCCAGTGACCTCAGACTTTACCGTCCAAAGTCACCCCAGGCTTTTCCAGAACAGACATGCTTAAATACATACACAATTACATATTAATTGAAAGATTAAACAGCAGAAGACTTTAAATAGCCAACTTATAACATGGCTTAAATTATGAAGATACATCAAGGTAACACTTAGCAAACTTAAAACACTTAACAACTTAAATACTGACTTTAAATCTTCGTCTGCAAGCTTCTTATCCTTCAATAGGTTACTTAAACTCCGCGAATCAACTCCTAATGTGCCGAATCGAACGGATGACACCAGCCCACATGCAGAGAACAAAGTTCGTGGGTTAGTCTACTGAATAGACTAGCAAGGGTACAAAGCAGAGTGGTTCGAGTATCGTGACCGTTTACTATCATTGTCCCTTGAATAAAAACCGAAGGAACGATATATAACCCGACACTTTCACGGAATGATTTAACAAATAGGTATGCACTGAAGAGAAGACTCCAACTGAAATGAGCCTTATAGGAAATTATGACAACTGCTAGGGAACATTAAATTTACACACACAAATGATTTAAAAGTTGACTGAGATGCTTCAGTTCACAACCAACCTCATCGCATAAAGCGAATCCAGATTGAAAAGAGAACGTACTATGATTAAAGTCGAGACGAGTTTTCCTAGCTGCACTATAACTTAGCTGCACTACTCGCCGAAGGTTTATTAATCATGTGCACTCGGGCACATATCTTATTTAATTACCAACCACACTTTACTGAAACACGTTAATGTTATTAAGAGCGGCACAGAGCTTAAATCTCAGGGTGGCAATCATGTCGACCCAAATTAACACAACACACAAACACACACACGCACACACGAGGCTTAATATTATTCCGAGTAACAACGGAAGTTATTATTACACAGGGTGATCTTACGTTCACCCAGATTGCACTGCCACAGTGCTTACACTTTAATTTACAGGGTGACAGTACGTCCACCCTAATTGCACTAGCTAAGTGCTTAATACACATGACTGCAATTATGCTCATCCAATGGCGCTTGCAAGGCGCTTAAAACACTTCAGATCCTTAACGGTGGATAAGAAGCATAGGTCAAGACCCTTAAATTATTATCCGGAAATTAACCCGAGGAGTATTACGATTTAAAGAAACGACAAATCCTTACTTGGATTAGCGTTCCTACGAACATTAAGTTATAAAGAAACGATTAATCCTTACTTGGATTAGCGTTCCTACGAACACTCGTGTTAACTAAACAGTCTAACACAGCAATTATTCACATTAAAGCCATCCAGGCAATCAACTTAAACATAGAGATAATATAAACGGCTAATCCTTACTTGGATTAGTTTTCCTATTAACCCACATGCTATTCTAGCATTAAGATTAAATTCACAACAATACCATCACGGTAATTATCACATATAATAGCGTTGTTCTAACAGATATACAACCTATCATAACATTACTTTAATCACATTTATTTATGAAATTAGTTCCCAAGCAAAACAACAGTTCACTCCAATTTAATTAACAATTAAATAATTGATAATTAATGAAACATGGAATGATTAAGCAAGAGCGAACCGTCACTTGCCTTAATCCGCAGAGTTGGAACAAGCCTAATGACGACGGAAATTCCGGGCTCGACACAGGTATAGCTCCGACAGCACAACAACCTCTGAGTCGACCCACAAGAGAAACCCTAAGTTAGATCCGACATAAACACAGTACGAATCTAAAAATGATGAAAGAAATCGAAAGAAACAACGCCTCGACGACAACCACCAAAGCCAAAAGCCAAAGAGGCATTCTGGGCTCTGGCGGCGGTCGACGTTCTTGGCGGCGGTCACCGCAGTTCATCACGGCGGGCGCCGTGAAGAACACGACGGTCGCCGTGAAGAACTCAGACGACAGAAGCGGTGAGAAAACTCACCCAAAACACGAGCGACTCGGCCTCCTTCGACTTGCTTTTGTTTCTAACCACCAAGGGCTACCAAAAGCTTCACAAAAGGCACACTGGAACACCACCAAATGACACCGGCGAAAGCTCCAGAATCCGACGAGGCAAGAACTCCGGCGAGGCACAATTTCGGGAGAGTTTGGGCTATGGAATGAGCTCCAATCCGACCTCCAAGCCTCTCCTTAAATAGCCAAGCAAAGGAGACACCATGATGGCCCTAGGACGAGACGCCACAGGCCTACTTCGGCGCTGCCAGAGGCTCGCCGGTGACCATCGGGCAAAGACCTTCGGACAACGACGGCGGGCGCCGCGGAGAGCAAAGGTCGCCGCCTCACAAATTTCCTACGGAGGGCGAATTACGGCGGGCGCCGTACTGCACGGCGGTCGCCGCCACTAGGCATGGCGCCCAGCTAAGAAGACGACCACGCCAGTCCTCGAGCCTGGCGACGGCGGGCACCGCTATAAATGCGGCGGTCGCCGCCCCTGTGGCTTCACGCCCATTCTGGTTTTGAACGACAACAACTTTAACCCGGGATAAAAATTATCGTACGCGAACGAGTATTAAAATCCAAAGTACGTCGTCTGTATATTATTTCACTGAGAAAAATATTACAGATACTGAGAGCATTACCGAACGTCTTAAACTCTCTGAATTAAATCCGACGTACATAACGGGTACTCGGGAAAATTCTCAAAATTCCCAAAATAACCTTACAGAATTACGGGGTATCACAGGTCATTGGTTATCTCAAGTTCATTCAATCCTATGATTGTTCCTATTCCGATCTTATGTATATTAACTAGTCAACCAGCCTTGAAAACACTAACTATTAAACAATCAAGAAACTATCAAGATTCAATTTAACAGCAGCAGTAAGCATAGGAATTAAGCAGGATACATGCAACACTTAACAACCCGTCAGTATTCAGTATGCAATCAATTCTCTTCACAATAAACATTCACAACCAGTTCCTGTAAATTGTGGTTACTACTCTAGATAAGGAATTTCAACCAGATATAACCAAGTCCTAGGAATAGAAAATTATTAACATCAACTAGTTGCGTAGGCTAGCGAAATCAGCAAGATTCAATAAAGATAAGTCCAAAGATAATTAATACAATCCAAAGGAAATAGAACAAGAGTTAAAATCTCACAACTAAATCAACTGAATGCTTCAATCGTCAGGTGAAACAATGGAAATTAGTTCTTCATAGTCTTCTAGAACGCAAAACGCTATGGAAAATAATGAACGATAATAAAAGTGATAATGAAAGTATGATGTTTTAAAAGAAAGATAAAACCCTAGCAAATCCAATCTTCCTAAAATATAATAAACAAAATAAAAAGAATAAAATAAAATAAATAAAATAACAAAGTCTTCTTGGCCGGAAGGCCCATTTGTTCCACGCTTGGACCTGCGACCGCGGCCAGAATCCCGCGATCGCGGTTTTGAGTGTCTTGCTCCACTGCTACTGCTTCTCGTCCGCTGATGAATTCGCGGGCGCGTAAATATTTCCGCGCCTGTGGTTTTGTCTCTGTTGCGACTCCATCTGCTCTTCCGCGCTCGCGACCTTTACTCGGTGGCTTCATACTCCTAATGCTTCATTACTTCACCAAAATCCTCAATTAAGCCACTTCTTCTCTACAACTCCATTCTCATAAATTGTCTCCTAAACCTACACAAATGGTACCTAATAATCCAGTAACAACTCCTAGTTATGCACTACAAAGTAGAGCGTATCAAATTCCCCCATGCTTAAACCTTGCTCGTCCTTGAGTAAGCTAATAGAAACCTACTCCTCCAATGAAATACCCAAGGTCTTAGGAAGCATAGCAAAACTCTCAACTAAGAACCGTACCTACTCATGAATATCCAAGGCACCACCATAACAACACACCAGCTTCAAGGAAAGCGGAGTACTTCCCTAAGGTTAACCCGAACACCATAGAGTGAATGTGACCATCTAATCCTAGCTCCTGTCTATCTTCTTATAACTCTCAAAGTGACCTACCCGAATTCTCCTTATAAATCCACACTTATGTCACCACTAGGGCTGAACATGGGCCTAAACCCGACCTGAACCGACCCGAACCCGAAACCCCAAAAAATGGGACCGAAGACCGAATCGAATGTTCGGGTTCGGTTCGGGTTCGGGCCAAAACAGCATTCGTACATAAAAACAGACTAAAAATCGAACCCGAACCGAACCCGAAATCCTAATAAATTCAGACCGAAACCCGAACCGAAGTCATGTGGGTTTGGGTTCGGTTCGGGTTTTTCGGGTCGGGTTTGGTTTTCTCAGCCCGTGCTCAGCCCTAGTCACCACGCTAGGAAAAATGAGGAATCCTAATAATCACTCTTTTCTTTTCACTCATTTTGCCTAGGCGCCTTTTCGGGTTTCCACCTAGCCATTCATTTCATTTTTCAAAGATGAGCTCACCAGTCCTCACATCGCTCTTCAACCTCTTATTACCCCAGCCTAGTGTTGGTCCGGGCCACCTACTTATTGACTAACCCGCTTTTTCTGGTTTTCGACTTAGCCCAGGATTTTCTTTTATTATTATTTTTATATATATATAGACAACAAGTACAAATCCCTCCCCCATGCTTAAATATTGCATTGTCCTCAATGTAATGAAAGACGAAAATGAAACTCTAGGGGGAGCAAAAATACCCACTAGCGATGTCGAGGTGGTCTGTGCCTCGGATGTCGTGGCAGGCATGGTGGTGGAAAGTCATGGAGACAAGAGTATTTGGTGCAATGGCGGAAGACAAAGAATTTAAGCCCATTGGTCATCGGCCCCCTAGATGCCTCACACCTGTGTGAAGCCGAGGCATCCCAATGCTTGATGTGAAAGTATTGCACCAGTGACTAATCCCGGAGCATCCGTATGTCCTCATCAAGCTTAGCTATTCACTCCCCATGCTGTCTATCGGGGCCTGCAGGATCACTCGAAGTGTCTGCTGCATTGTGGTGTCCATCAACAGCATATGCATAATCAGTGAAAACAATATCAATCGGCATATCTGCAAAGTCCTCTTGCTGCTCCTCCTCATCATCATCAGCTGTATCATGTCTCATGAGGTACCAAATAGAAATCTCAAGCTAATCTTCTCCTCCTCAGCAACAAAATAAAGTTGAGTAGCGGGGCCGCGATCGCGGTTTTCACCCGTGCCCGCGGGTTTTTTTTTCAATTTTTTTTTCTTTTGATTTTTTTTTGCAGAAGTGGACTTACAGTGGTGAAACTACGATCGCGGTTTTTGGGCCACGATCGCGGTTTCGCTTATGTTGCTCTGTAGATCCCGTCTTCGAACTCCCACCTGCGTTTTAGTCTAAAACGAAACAACAATAATCACAACTTGAAAAGAGAAGACATGAAAAAAATTACATACCTCGGGTTGCCTCCCGAGCAGCGTCTTGGTTAATATCGTGGCTCGACATAGTGCCATTCAGATCAACTTGGGTTACTCACATCAACCGAACACTTAGGGTCAAAATCAGGAGGGTGTCGTTTCGCATCATCAATGTTGTATTCAGCCCTCAACCCATCAAATTCCATAGTGAGTGAACCACTACTCACATCAATTTTTGTGTTTGTCGTTTTCAAAAACGGTCTACCCAACATCACAGGGGTTGTATGCTTATCATGTCCCATATCCATCACAAAGAAGTCAGCAGGAAAAATTAGATTATCAACCTTTACTAGAACATCCTTTACTACTCCATTTGGATATACATTAGACATATCAGCTAATTGAATATTGTGCCAGTTTCATGCAATGGTCCAAGCCCCAAATATTCATATAGAGAGTAAGGCAACATATTAATAGATGCACCTCAATCTAGCATGGCTTTATCAGACTTGGTGTCACCTATCGTACAAGGAATGCTAAACATGCCAGGGTCGCTACACTTCTTAGGCATTCGCTTCTGAAGCATAGCGGACACATTTTCACTTACCTGAACCTTTTTCTTTACCTTCAACTTCTGATTCCTATTGATCGTATAAAGTGCCTTAAGAAATTTAGCATAACGAGGAACACTTTTAATCAATTTTATCAAAGGAATGTTTACCTCACAGTTACTAAAGGTCTCGAAAATTTCCTTGTCGTTCTCCGGCCTTCTAGTGTCCTTCAAAGCCCCAGGGAATGGTGCAACGGGCTTGTACAAACTGAATGGAGGGAAATCCGGGCGAATGTAGGCGTCTTTGGCATTAGCAGGCAAACCGCGATCGCGGTTCTGCTTCTGGAATTTCTGGCGTTTCAGTGAGAAAACCGCGGTAGCGGAAATTTTTCCGCGGTCGCAGAATTTGACGTTGTTTATCCTCTGAAATTTCTTCATTCTGCAGTGTGTCCTCTTTAAGCAAACAACGGTCGCGGAAATTTTTCCGCGGTCGCGGTTTCTCGTCTGCAGCGTCCGACACTTCATCCAATTGTGTTCCACTCCTCAGCATAATGGCACTCACATTCTCTCTCGGATTCAACTCCGTTTGTGACGGGAGTTTATGCGCATCCCTAGCCTCCAGTTTGCTCACTGCCAGAGAGATCTGCCCCACCTGATTCTCCAAGTTTTGAATGCTAGACTTGGTCTCATGCTGAAATTGCACCATATTACTCTGCATTGTAGACACAGTCTGAGTTATGGTGGTCATGCTCTGAGCAAGAGATTTAATCATGTCGTCAGTAGACATTTATGAACTCGGACTCTGCCCTTGAGGCCTAGGATCATATGGTGCTCGAAATTGTTGTTGTGGACCTCCAGGCTGCTGAAATTGCTACTATCGCTGCAGAAACTGTTGTGGCCTCGGATGGAAGTCTTGGTTGTCACGGCCTTATGGAGGGTCCTGTTGATTCTCGTATCTCAGATTTGGGTGATCTCTCCACCCTGGATTGTAAGTATTGGAGTACGGGTTATATCTTGGCCTTTGTGGAACAAAACCTCCTATAGCATTCACTTCAGCGGTAGGCTCTTGTAGTGTTGGACACACATCAGTAGGGTGCATTGTGTCATAGCATATGCCACAACCCTTGACTTGTTGTTGGTTGCCTTTCACCATGAAACGCCTCATCATCTCCTTCAACTCATTCACGTCAGATTGCAGTGAAGATGATGGATGAGAATTTATGGCCTTCACTTATTCAGAGCTCGCTCTCTTGCTAAACTGTCTTAAGCCATTAGATAGCTCAAAGAATATCTCGAATGCTGCAGCCAGTGTCTTGTTGAGAATGTTACCATCACAGGCTGCGCTCACCATTCTACGTTCATCATCAAGAAGTCCATCATACAGATATAGAACGATGTCTTGATCAGTATAACCGTGGTATGGACAGCTGGATATCAATCTCTTGAATCTCTCATAGTACTCGTACAACGTCTCAGTGGCGTGTTGTTCAATGTTGCTAATGTTCCTCTTCAAGCTATTGAGTTTCGTTGTAGGGAAGTACTTCTCTAGGAAGGCTTTCTTCATCTTTGCCCAAGTATCTATGCTTCTTGGAGCCAAATAATAGAACCAATCATTGGCCACATCCTTCAGAGAGAAAGGAAAGGCCATCAGCTTGATTTGGCTCTATTGCGATTCCATCTGCTCTTCCGTGCTCGCGGCCTTCACTTGGTGGCTTCATACTCCTAATGCTTCATTACTTCACCAAAATCCTCCATTAAGTCACTTCTTCTCTACAACTCCATTCTAATAAATGTCTCCTAAACCTATACAAATAGTACCTAATAATCCAGTAACAACTCTTAGATACGCTCTACAAATCAGTCGGCCACTGCATACTATAGATAATCAGATTCAAACTTTGACATATAATGGAATAAATCCCATTCGTATGTATTTCACTTGATCCCAAAGTGACCCAGCCTGACTGATTGATAAGTCTGAAATTTACTGATAACTAAAATCCATACCCAACAAACTCTAAGTTACAAGTCTCGATCTCTTTTCTAATTATTTAATATCGTAACTTTTACTATTTTTATTCATCTTATTTGATATGACTATGCATATGGCCAATGAAGTACCCACCCCTCGAGAGGAACCAATGCCACCAATGGCCGAGACCGCCGAGGCCGAGGCTAACCCTAATTCCGCGCCGGGCCACACCTTGGGCATGGAGACTTCTTCCGGCAAACCTCCACTTCCCTTGGACACCAAGACCCCTACAACACCTATGGCATCACCCAAGACCAGTGGGGTCCCCAGTGCTGAGCCATTGCACCAATTGCCGGGTCCCAGGTCTAGCCCTAGATTTGCAGCCGCACGTGAAGAGGAGCATAGGCACGAGCTCACACCTGGCACCATCACCTGAGCCCGAGCTCGCCTACTGCACCACCAGCTCAAGGGAGGTTTAGTGACCCTAGGAGTGCCGAACCAAGTCGAGTCTTGATTGGTCTTGTGCCTTGAAGCCACCCCCGGGTTTCTCGGCGCCGGCCACTCTTCGGCTTGACATTCAAGGGAGGCCCATGTGAAGGCCGAATTAATTCTGGTTTATTTCTTATGGATTTTAGACATTTTAGTGATTAATTTTAATTCCCTAAAATGCCTACTAATTGTGTTAAGATAGTGGGCACGTTTTTAGTTTAGTGGCAATTATTAGTGTTTTTCTTTTATTTTGCTTAGTAACCGATTGTAGCCTATAGAGGGGAAAACAATTTGGAGGAGATCCCCCACGTTGAATTTGAATCAAGAACAGCAGAATTTCAGTTTCTAAAAAGCTCTCTTTGTTCCTTCAAACTTGTGAGTCAAATCGAGTTTGTTTGCCTTGAGAGATTCGAGTGAGTCACATCTCAATTTCTCTAGGTCGCTTTCTCTTGTCTAGTGTGTTATATCTAGGCATAAGAATGTGCTTATCCTTCATCTCCCATCATCCACAACAGCCGTCGTCCATCCCTATCAACACTTGCCGAGGGTTCACCTATTCTTGCTTGTTGGAGATCATCCGATTTCTACATCAAAGGGGGCAAATCCTTGCACCGAGGCTCCATAGATCCGAGGGCATAACATTTGGTATCAGAGCTAAGTAAGTATTTGCTCCAAACTTTGCTTTAAATCATAAGAAAAATTGGATCCTTACTTGCTCTACATTTTCGTGCCATTGCATTGTTGCATACCTAGTTGTCCATAGGTTTTTGTATGCTTTCTTCCTTGTGTGGTTGAATACTTGTTCTTGAGTCCGCATTGAAGGAAGAGGGGACAAAATTTTGCAGTTTCAAACGAGTTTAGCAGCCGTGATTTCCTAGGAGAGAGTTTGTTAGCATTTCCTAGATTTTAGGGTTTGTTTGTTCAAGTTGTTACATGCATTCTTTTCAAAATTTCGGCTCTCATTCTGCATCATCCAGCCATGCCCTAATTAGCAGCATATAGATAGGTAAATTTGAGTCATTTTTATTTGTATTTGGCATTTAATCAACTAAAGGTTACTCTTGTGCAAACCGAAGCAATCAAACAACATTGTTGCGTAGGAAAGTCTTGTGTACCTAATTGTTGATTAGGTTTCGAATTTCACCTTCTTTGTTTTCAGCTTTGGTAAGTTGTTCTCGTGTTCCCTGAATCAAAAAAAAAACGAAAGAAAAGCCGGAAGAGTCAAGCCTAAAACCACAAAGAAAAAAAAGACATGGGTTGGAAAAGTGGTTTGTTGAAGAGTTTAAGATCTTTGTGTTGAGATTGTCATTATATTTGAAAGTGTTGTATCGCTTGACCCTTGTGTTTCATTCGGTCGAAGTGCCCACTCAACTTGTGTAAAGGTACTACAAGACTAAGTACTTGCAAGTGTTATGAAAATTGTACACTTAGCACAAGAATTAACTCAAGTTGTGGTGCACTTTTATCTTGTCTTTGGAGTCACTTTGAGCATTTAGACAGCCCTAACTCAACCGAATTAGTGAGCTAGTAAAGCTACGAATTTTCTTTGGTTTAAACCGAATTTTATGGCTTGCTTGCTAGCTTAGAGATCATTGTTGTCTTCCATCTTATGGGCTGTTGTGTTTGGATTTCTCTTGTGTAGGATATCATGGTGAGATCTAAGGACAAGAATGTGGCCTCGGAAGACCCTAAGGAGGACTTGGCTATCACCATGGAGACGTTGCTCTTGGCCATCCAATCCTCCAAGGAAGAAGCCGATGAGCGTGCTCGTCAACACTTGCAAACCATGCGAGACGAGCAAGCTGCCTTCATGAGGGCCATGGAGGAGAAGTGGAACCTTGTCCACAACCCATCACCGAGCCAACTTCAAGGCGCAACCCAAGGAAGTGGCGCCCAAACCATCCAATTGGCTGAACCATCTCTCGGCACTCAAGGAGTCCAAGTGACCATACCCCTCCTAGCCCAAGACTTGGCGGGTGTATCCTTGCGTGAAGGCTTCCATCACCCTACCCCGAATGTGGCCACTTCGAGGGAAGACTTCGGTTTGAACCCTAATCTCTCTTCTTCATTCCTTGCACCTATTACTACTAGTATACCTCCATTGTATACTAACATGGCAGGGCCAAGCGCAAGCAATAGAGAGGAGCCAAGGGGAATGCCGCATGATTACAATAGGTATCAAGATCCGGGAAGGAGAATGGCCAGAAGGGGAGGCATGGGCCATGGCCATCACCAAGGTGGGAGGATGCCTTATGCACCACAAAGGGGCATCGGAGGCTATGAAGAGGACTATGGTGGCCACCGTGATGAATATGCCTATGAACAACCCCGGCCTCATGGCATTAAATTGGAGGTACAATCTTTTGGTTCACAATGTGACCCGGAAATCTATCTCGATTGGGAGCAAAAGACCGAACAAATTTTTCGGTACTATAACTACTCGGAAGCTCAACGAGTAGCTATAGCGACCATTAAATTTGAGGGTTTTGCTTACCAATGGTGGCTTGGGGATAAAGAGGAACGAGAGTACCTCAGAAACCCTCAAATCACTACTTAGCAAGCACTCAAACAAGCTCTCCGAGATAGGTTTGTCCCGAAAGACTATTCGGATAGGGTGCATGAGAGGTTGGAGCTATTAGAACAAGGGAATAAGACCTCGGACGAATTCTATATGGAACTAAAGACCTTGGTCTTTAGGTCTAGACTTAGGGTTCCCGAAGGGTATCTTATTTCTAAGTTTATTAATAACCTTATCCCCGAGCTCCGAGCCATAGTGAGCAAACAACATTTC
Source organism: Rheum nobile (assembly GCA_027886185.1). Lineage (NCBI taxonomy): Eukaryota > Viridiplantae > Streptophyta > Magnoliopsida > Caryophyllales > Polygonaceae > Rheum > Rheum nobile. The sequence continues at coordinate 313,932 of WOAB01000741.1, read as the reverse complement.
TCTAGAGGGACCCCTATGGAAGAAGTGCTTCATTATACTAATCGTATATATAAAGCACTCCATTCAAGGCGCCCCCAAGCCCAAAGCTCACGACCATGGAAAAATGCATCAAGTGGCTCCAAGGGGCCACAACCTACACCAAGACGCTTAGAACCTACTAGGAGTGACAACTCGAGTCACCCTAGAAGGGAGGAACCAACTCAAGTTCAAACCCAACGAAAGGAGGGAGAGAACCGAGCTAGGGACCTTAAATGTTTTAAGTGTCTAGGTCGTGGACATTTTGCCAAGGATTGTCCCTCAAAAAGGCAAGTTCTTCTCAACACTCAAAGGGACTATGAGTCCGAAGATGAGTATGAAGAAGAATTTGTTGAGAATGAGAAGGGATTAGAGGAATTGCATGTTGTGGCTGCCCAAGGAGATTGTTTTGTGACCAAGAAGGTTTTGATAGCCTCGGATGTTCCAAGTGTGCCTAGTCAAAGAGAGACTATCTTCCATACTAGGTGCACTATTAAGGGGAAAGTGTGTAGTGTCATAGTTGATGGAGGGTCATGTTGTAACATACTTGACCAATAAGTAGTAGAAAGATTTCATCTAGCTACTACTCCTCACCCACAACCCTATACACTTTGTTGGCTGAATTCCAACACTCCTCTTAAGGTCAAGGAACAAGTCACAATTCCGTTTGCCATAGGAGGATATGAGGATGAGGTTGTGTGTGATGTACTTCCCATGACCGCATGCCATCTCCTCCTAGGAAGACCATGGCAATTTGATAGAGGCGTGATTCATCATGGAGTGACGAATGAGTATTCTTTTATCATGAATGGTAAGAGGATTACTTTACATCCTTTGTCACCCCATGAAATCATGGCCGATCATCTCTTTCAAGAGGAAGTGCCAAGTGGATTTCCACCGGTAAGAGGTATTGAGCATCAAATTGATTTCATACCGGGGGCAACTCTACCAAACTGGGCAGCTTATAAGGCTAATCCTGAGGAGACAAAGGAACTCCAACGTCAAGTAGACGAATTGCTTAGCAAGGGTTATGTTCGATAGAGCCTTAGCCCTTGTGCGGTTCCGGTCATCTTAGTTCCTAAGAAGGATGGTACTTGGAGAATGTGTGTTGATTTCCGAGCAATTAACAACATCACTATCAAGTACCGTCATCCTATTCCTAGGCTAGATGACATGCTTGATGAGTTGCATGGGGCAAGTGTGTTCTCTAAAATTGACCTCAAAAGTGGTTACCACCAAATTCGCATGAAAGAGGGCGATGAATGGAAAACAGCCTTCAAAACTAAGTATGGGCTGTATGAATGGTTGGTAACGCCTTTTGGGTTGACAAATGCCCCTAGCACATTTATGAGACTCATGAATCATGTCTTGAGGTCATTTCTTGGCAAGTTTGTGTTTGTATACTTTGATGACATTCTTGTGTATAGCCACAATCTTGAAGAGCATGTGGAGCACCTTAGACTTGTTCTTGAGGTTCTTAGGGAGGAGAAGTTGTATGCCAATTTCAAGAAGTGCCACTTCTATTCAGATCATGTGGTATTTCTTGGATTTGTGGTGTGCAAAGACGGATTGAGAGTGGACGACGAGAAGGTGAAGGCTATTCATGAGTGGCCAACACCTACAATTATGACTCAAGTCCGTAGCTTTCTTGGCTTGGCTGGCTTTTACCGCCGTTTTGTGAGGGATTTTAGCACATTGGCTACTCCCCTCACCGAACTCACAAATAAAAGCGTGGTATTCCAATGGGGTACCAAGCAAGAGGCGGCCTTTGCTAGTCTTAAAGCCAAGCTCACTCAAGCACCACTTCTATCTTTGCCAAACTTTGATAAAACCTTTGAGATAGAATGTGATGCTTCGGGAATAGGCCTTGGGGTGTCCTTATGCAAGAGGGCAAACCCATAGCTTATTTTAGTGAGAAGTTAGGGGGAGCCGAGCTTAATTACCCCATGTATGACAAAGAGCTTTTGGCACTTGTACGTGTACTACGAGTGTGGCAACACTATTTGCTACCAAAAGAATTTGTTATACACTCCGACCACGAGGCCTTGAAATACCTAAAGGGGCAAAACAAGCTCAATAAGAGGCATGCCAAGTGGGTGGAGTTCATTGAGTATTTCCCTTATGTCATCAAACACAAGAAGGGAAAGGACAATGTAGTGGCGGATGCACTATCTAGGAGGTACACACTCTTGACCATCTTAGATGCCAAGTTGCTTGGTTTTTCTTTCATGAAGGATTTATATGCACATGATGCTGATTTTTGTGATATATATGCTGCATGTAAGTCTCATGGAAGTAAAGATCAATTCTACTTGCATGAAGGATTCTTGTTCAAGGGTCAAAAGCTATGTATCCCTAAGGGTTCTCTTTGACCCACATTAGTGCATGAGGCTCATGGAGGTGGGTTGATGGGACATTTTGGTGTCCTTAAAACCCTACATGTGCTAAGGGAACATTTTTATTGGCCACATATGCTCAAGGCCGTAGAGAAGCATTGTGCTTCTTGTACTACTTGCGTACGTGCCAAGGCAAAAATGCAACCTAATGGTCTCTACACTCCCTTACATATCCCTAAGCAACCTTGGGAAGACATTTCCATGGACTTTGTTTTGGGATTACCAAGGTCTAAGAGAGGGAGAGACTCCATCTTTGTAGTGGTGGACCGGTTCTCCAAAATGGCACATTTCATTGCATGCCATAAGACCAATGATGCATCTCATATTGCTAACCTCGTTTTTTATCATATTGTGAGATTACATGGAGTTCCTAGGTCCATTGTGTCGGATAGGGATGTGAAGTTCTTGAGCTACTTTTGGAAGACCTTATGGGCCAAGATGTGCACTAAACTTCTCTTCTCCACCACTTGTCATCCTCAAACGGATGGACAAACCGAGGTAGTCAATCGAACTCTTGGTGCCTTACTTAGAACTATTTTAAGGACTAACTTGCGCAGGTGGGAAGATAGCTTGCCCTTCATTGAGTTTGCTTACAATAGGGCAGTCCATTCGGCCACTAAGAAGACACCTTTTGAGGTCGTGTATGGGCGCAATCCAATCACACCTTTGGAGTTGTTGTCGTACACCATCAAAGAGAGGGAAAGCCGAGAAGGTTCGGATGAGGCTGCTCGGATCAAGAAGTTGCATGAGGACACAAGACTTCAACTTGAGAGGAGGACCGATCAATACAAGAAGCAAGCCAACAAAGGACGAAGAGAGGTGCTCTTTGACCCGGGTGATCTAGTTTGGGTGCACCTAAGGAAGGAGCGATTCCCCACACTCCGCAACTCTAAGCTTAAGCCAAGGGGAGACGGTCCTTTTCAAGTCCTAGAAAGGATCAATGACAACGCTTACAAATTGGAGCTTCCTACCTCTTATGGAACACATGATGTCTTCAATGTTGCCGATTTGATGCCTTACGCTGTGCCCGATGATCAAGACCTTGACGATCCGGATTCGAGGTCGAATCCCTTTCAAGAGAGGGAGGATGATATGACTATGCATATGGCCAATGAAGTACCCACCCCTCGAGAGGAACCAATGCCACCAATGGTCGAGACCGCCGAGGCCGAGGCTAACCCTAATTTCGCGCCGGGCCACACCTTGGGCATGGAGACTTCTTCCGGCAAACCTCCACTTCCCTCGGACACCAAGACCCCTACAGCACCTATGGCGTCACCCAAGACCAGTGGGGTCCCCAGTGCCGAGCCATTGCACCAATTGCCGGGTCCCAGGTCTAGCCCTAGATTTGCGGCCGCACGTGAAGAGGAGCATAGGCACGAGCTCACACCTGGCACCATCACCCGAGCCCAAGCTCGCCTACTGCACCACCAGCTCAAGGGAGGTTTAGTGACCCTAGGAGTGTCGAACCAAGTCGAGTCTTGCTTGGTCTTGTGCCTTGAAGCCACCCCCGGGTTTCTCGGCGCCGGCCACTCTTCGGCTTGACATTCAAGGGAGGCCCATGTGAAGGCCGAATTAATTCTGGTTTATTTCTTATGGATTTTAGACATTTTAGTGATTAATTTTAATTCCCTAAAATGCCTACTAATTGTGTTAAGATAGTGGGCACGTTTTTAGTTTAGTGGCAATTATTAGTGTTTTTCTTTTATTTTGCTTAGTAAACGATTGTAGCCTATAGAGGGGCAAACAATTTGGAGGAGATCCCCCACGTTGAATTTGAATCAAGAACAACAAAATTTCAGTTTCTAAAAAGCTCTCTTTGTTCCTTCAAACTTGTGAGTCAAATCGAGTTTGTTTGCCTTGAGAGATTCGAGTGAGTCACATCTCAATTTCTCTAGGTCGCTTTCTCTTGTCTAGTGTGTTATATCTAGGCATAAGAAGGTGCTTATCCTTCATCTCCCATCATCCACAACAGCCGTCGTCCATCCCCATCAACACTTGTCGAGGGTTCACCTATTCTTGCTTGTTGGAGATCATCCGATTTCTACATCAAAGGGGGCAAATCCTTGCACCGAGGCTCCATAGATCCGAGGGCATAACATTATTAGTCCTACATATATATATATACATCAATCATGTTGTAAATTAGGCTTTGTGAGCAGTGGGCCTTGCAACTACCCTAGCTATAGCATCATCTGCTCACCGTCTTATACATCAACACCAAGCTTAGTTTAATCATAAATATATTCATAACGTTTCCATCATGGTATTCGAAAAAAGTGTCACTTCTAACAATATCAAATATATGTAGTATTAACCAACATCTAGTTGGTCTAGTGGGTATTGGCGTTAGGGCCTTAAACGTTTTATCCAGAGGTTTCGAGTTTGAGTCCTTCTGGCGGTGTGTATAAAACTATTAGTATTGGCAGGGTCCACCCCATCGAAAGGTGGTCAACCAGAATCCGGTCCGGACATAGAGTGACATTGATCATTCGAACTGGATGAAGGATCTAAAAATTATGTAGTATTAAAAAAAGGAACGTATCATGTAATAGGAAAAAAATGAGAATAAATCCTAGCTTTTGGATGACAAATAAATCAAAGGCTATGATTATACTTCATTAAAAGGTCATCTGCCATGTACATGACCTGATTTTTTAGAGTTTGACCGGTCAACATGATTAGTCAAACCAGTCACCGGTGGTCAATGCCGGAGCGTCGGCGTTGACCACCGGGGTTCCGGCGTTCATCGGTCAAAGTTTTTTTTTTGCCCTTTTTTTTTTAAACACAGTTTTTGGCTTGCGACGACATGTGCATAGATTTTGGCTTGTATGTGCATCGATATTGACTTGTATGTGCATTGATATTGCACAAAATCTGTATAGGATTTTTTACTATATGTGTGACTTTGTGTATGTGAAAACCCATGCATTTCTCATCATGTGCATATGTGTTGGCTTGTGTATGCATATATTTTGACCTATATGTGCATCCAAATTCTACTTGTCTGCATTATTTTCTTGGGTTGAAATGTGCATGAGTTTTGACTTATATGTGCAAATCTTTTAAAGTGAATGTCTTTTTTGATGTATGTGCATCTAAATTCCATAAAATCTGCATATGGTTTTGACTATATATGTGACTTTCTGTATGTGGAGACTCATGCACATACATACAAAAACTTATGCATTTCACAAAATGTGCATAGGTTTTGGCTTGTGTGTGCATAAATTTTGACATGTATGTGTATCTAAATTCTACTTGTGTGCGTTGTTTTCTTGAGTTGAAATGTGCATGAGTTTTTGCTTGAATGTGCATATCTTCTAAAGTGCATGTCTTTTTTGTCTTGTATGTGCATACCCTTTGAAGATCATGTCTTTTTGCTTGTATGTGCATGTAAATTGAATTAGGCATGCATAATGTTTGACTATATGTGTGACTTTTTGTAAGTGGAAACTTATGCACATACATGTAAAATCTTATACACTTTTCAGAATGTGCATAGGTTTTGGCTTGTATGTACTTGTATTTTGACTTGTATGTACATCTAAATTATACTTTTATGCATCGTTTTCTTGGCTTGAAATGTGCATGAGTTTTTGGCTTATATGAACATATCCTTTGAAACACATGTCTTTGGTTGAATTTGCACATGCCAAAACTTATGCACATATAGTGTACCACTCATGCATATTTTCTCTAGAAAACAATGCACATTTTATACAATTTTTAGATGCACATACATGTCAATATTGATGCACATACAAGACAAAATGCATGCACATTTCATCTCAAGAAAAAAATAGTTTTGAAAAAAAAATGAGCTGAAAAAACAATTGAATGGAAAAAAATGGCAGGACAACACCTTATAAAATTTTAATGCACATACAAGTCAATATTGATGCACACACAAGCCAAAAATTGTGCACATGCCAGCGCAAGCAAAAAGTGTCCCAGAAAAAAAATATTGTTGTCGGGAAAAAAAAATGTGGCTGGACAAGGCCTTTTAAAATTTTGATGCACATATAGGTCAATAAAGATACACACTGTTATGCCCTCGGATCGATGGAAGCCTCGGTGCAAGAATTTGCTCTCTTGATGAAGGAATCGGATGATCTCCAAAGACACACGAACAAGGCTCTTCTCGGACGAAAGGAACTTGATGGTGGGTGACGATGGGAACGATTGTTATGGAGGATGGAAGTGATGGATAGGTACTCTCCTATGTTTAGATTTGACGCATTAAACAAGGGAAAGCATCCTAGAGAAATTTGAGATATAACGCACTCTAATCTCTGAAGGTGATTCAATTTGATTTGACTCACAAATTGAAGAACAAAAGGAAAAGCTCTAAAAACTGAAATACTTCTGATTTGATCTGATTCAACCTGTCAACAACAATGAAACAAGTTTGCCTAATAACCCTAAACATTACGGTTACTAAAGAAATTAAAGAAAATACTAAAATCAACCAATAAAGGCTAATCACGTGCCCACTAACCTAACACACTTAATGGGCATTTTTAGGGGATTTAAATAAAGTCTAAAAATGTCTTAAACCACAAGATTAAACCGGAATTAAAATCGGACTTCAATTGAACTTCACTTGGGCATTTAACCCGAATGGGTCGCCGGCGCCGAGAAACCCGGAGAAGGACTCAAGGCACAGGACCAGGCTGTGCTCGGTTTGGCTCGGTACTTCTCGAGCCATTAGATCTCCCTGGAGCTGGTGGTGTAGTAGACGAGCTCGGGCTCGGGTGATGGTGCCAGGTGTGGGCTCGTGCCTACGCTCCTTCTCTCGTGCGGCCGCAATTCTAGGGCTTGACCTGGGGCTCGGCAAAGGTTGCATTGGCTCGGCACTTTGGGCTCCATTGATCTGGGGTAACTCCATGGGAGCTGTGGGAGCCTTGGTGTCCGAGGGAAATGGTGGTTTGCCGGGAGAACTCACCATGTGGGCCGGCGGGGAATTAGGGTTTGCACATACCTCCTTTCTTGACGTTGGCTCCTTTTGAATGGCGGGTACCTCACTGGCCATATGCATGATCATATCACACATACAAGCCAAAATGTATGCACATGCTATCTTAAGTAAAAAAGTGACCCTGAAAAAAAACTTTGACCGGCCGAAGCTCTGGCGTTGATCATTAGCGTTGACCGGCTGGTGACCGGTTTCACTGATTAATTATCTACTTAAGTGGTCATGTGCATGACATATGACCACTTAAATGATAGTCTAATCATAACTAGCCTTTTCATTCTTATTTCTCACCTATGCTTTCTGAAGGGGGAAATTGTCCCACTTTCCTAAACTAGAAGATCATGCCCATCTACTTAAGTGAGGCCCATTAAGACTTAAAGAAGGGAGGTATTTAATAGCCTAAACATAGCCTAAACCCTATAACAAAATAACTCAGTAGGCAACCTCCATTGATTGTGAGAGAGTTTTGAGTATGAGTGATTGTTGTAAACACAAGAGAAAATCAATAAAAGAAGTAGACCGTTCAAATCCTTCTAGCAAGAAGCTAGGAGGTAGTGGTTTTTCCCTGTGTGCTATTTGACACTAGGGTTTTCCACTCTAAATTGTTCGTAGTATGTTCTTTATTCGAGTTCATTGAAGATCGATCGTCGTCGCAATCAACAAATATTAGTGGTACAAATTCATGCTACCAGAATTGGCGCCGTCTGTGGGAATTGAGGCGATGGTCGATCAAAGTGAGGCAAATCGGAGAGCGGTTCGCGCGGCCGAGAAGAGACCAATGGTGGAGGTCCAGTCCACCGGCGGTCGAGATCGGCGGCTGGAGAGCATCCTCGAACTGGGGGATCGCCGTCGGAACCCCAGGCGAGATGGAGAGGGGGCAAATCTGGATCTGGGCCGCCGTCGAAGCCCTAGCGACCGGAACGGCTCAGATCTGGACGCGCAACGGGTTCCCAGATGCGTCGGAGGGGAAGGCGGCGCAGATCCGCTAGCGCGACGAGGAGGCCAACTCATGGAGAGGGCGACCCGGATCGACCCCGATCTCGCGGCTTGGGGACGAGAGCGAGAGGAGTTCCGGCGATGGAAGACGGACAGAACTTCGTCCTCTGCTTCCAGGGCCGGGAGGCGGCCGTCCGACCGGTGACGACTCCAAGCTTCGCTGCGCCGGGGAGCTCTGTCCGAGCAGCTTCGAGGGTCCTCCAATTTGGGGACATCGTTTCGCAGGGAGGAGTCGATCTCTCCAAGCACCGGGCGCCACCAGCTCCGCCAGAAATGGGCCGCCAGGGAGGCCGTCGTCAACGGACGCCGCCCGCATCACCGGAGGGGGAATGAAGTCCGACGATACTTCCGTCCGAGGCACCCTAAGTCTACCAAGGTCATCGCCGTCGCCGAGCAAGGCTTGAGCCTCAGCGAATTTTTGGACGGGGCAAGCGGGGAAGATGAAGTAGTGGGCCCCGGTACAATCTTGTTTGATTTTGGGCCTCAACTGAGAGCTTCTTGGGCCTAAGTGCATAGAGCAGATTTTTCTTTTCAAAAAAAAAAGAAAAGAAGCTATATAATTGCCAATGCACGGCAACTTCAAACTGGGAATATTGATGATGGTGGGGCCATGCACGAGGATTGGCAGTGAAAGTGGGTTGGGCCATATTTGCTCTTGGGCCGGAAGAGAAAGTAGAAGCAAAAGGTTCGGCTTGGACTATGCTTGGACTCAACCGATCGGTAAATTTTGCTTCTAAATTTGTCAATTTGAATTTAATTGACTGTTATATTTTTTATGAAAAGAATATTTAGAATAGTTTCATATAATTAATATGATTATTATCTGTGCATACCTTGTCGGTATAAACTCGGGAGCAAACACTAATTAAGGCGAGGCATGGGGCCTATCGGAAGAGATGATCAATTCCCTATAAGAAACGTCTGAGTGCTAGTTATGAAAGATGAGCAATCGCAGCATTGGAATAAGTGGCACAAGCTGGTACCACTACTTATTTTGTCATCTTAAGAGACACAGAGCCTATGGGCTGCAGAGACATCGAGCACAATCTGCTTGGAAATCGTGATAGCATGAGACGCCTCGTTCATTCTATCAGCCTAGGGCAACGGAGCATGCTGGTTGGAGTGCATGGACGACAAGCTTGAACTAGAAGGCGGAGCATGAGAGCATACAAGCTGGAGTGCATGGACGACAAGCTTGAACTAGAAGGCAGAGCATGAGAGCATACAAGCTGGAGTGCATGGATGACAAGCTTAGACTGGAACGAAAGAGACCCTACCACGTAATGGTGGGCATGGGCATTAGAGCGGGAAGCTACAGGATATGAATGACAAGGTGATCTTTCACAACACAGTGTAAGTCCGACACGAGAGCCGAATTCGAGCTACTCGTAGTCAGGCATGTATTACCATGGTAATGAGCCACACGAGCGCCGAATCCGAGCGACCCACACTAGGCAAGAGCCAGCAGTGTAAGTCCGACACGAGAGCCGAATTCGAGCTACTCATAGTCAGGCATGTATTTTCGTGGTAACGAGCCACACGGGCGCCGAATCCGAGCGACCCACGCTAGGCAAGAGCCAGCAGTGTAAGTCCGACACGAGAGCCGAATTCGAGCTACTCGTAGTCAGGCATGTATTACCGTGGTAACGAGCCACACGGGCGCCGAATCTGAGCGACCCACGCTAGGCAAGAGCCAGCAGTGTAAGTCCGACACGAGAGCCGAATTCGAGCTACTCATAGTCAGGCATGTATTTCCGTGGTAACGAGCCACACGGGCACCGAATCCGAGCGACCCACGCTAGGCAAGAGCCAGCAGTGTAAGTCCAACACGAGAGCCGAATTCGAGCTACTCATAGTCAGGCATGTATTTTCGTGGTAACGAGCCACACGGGCGCCGAATCCGAGCGACCCACGCTAGGCAAGAGCCAACAGTGTAAGTCCGACACGAGAGCCGAATTCGAGCTACTCGTAGTCAGGCATGTATTTTCGTGGTAACGAGCCACACGGGCTCCGAATCCGAGCGACCCACATAGGAGTATAGGAGTCGAATCCGAACACCTATAAGCAAGCATAAACAAGGTAGGCAAGGGCCAACGCATTACGAGGCGGCTTGGGTAGCTTAGGTCCATCATATGGATGACCGAGTGATGCAGAATCGAGACGAAAATCATTCAGATCCGGATGTTGATTCGAGGTACATTTCGGAGTTATCGGATCCTACGGTTTCTATCGAACCCGAAGAACCCGAGGGACAAAATGAAGGCGGAAATTATCTCACTTTCCTAAACTAGAAGATCAGGCTCATCTACTTAAGTGAAGCCCATTAAGACTTAAAGAAGGGAGGTATTTAATAGCCTAAACCTACCCTAAATCCTAGAACAAAATAACTCAGTAGACAACTTCCATTGATTGTGAGAGAGCTTTGAGTATGAGTGATTGTTGTAAACACAAGAGAAAATCAATAAAAGAAGTATACCGTTCAAATCCTTCTAGCAAGAAGCTAGGAGATAGTCGTTTTTCCCTGTGTGCTATTTGGCACTAGGATTTTCCACTCTAAATTGTTCGTATTATGTTTTTTCTTCGAGTTCATTGAAGATCGATCGTCGTCGCAATCAACAAATATTAGTGGTACAAATTCATGCTACCACACTTCCTTTCTTACCGGATCCACTTCCTTATAAAAAAATGGCTAATGCATGCATGCTTTGGCGAAATTAAATCAATCACGTTGATGCAATTGTTTTTCACAATATTCACTTTAAGATCGATTCACTTGAGTTAGCAAAGCTTATTCGATCCATTTCAATTTATTATACTCCTAACTTGTACTATATATACTGCACTAGCCTACAATCTACAATATTTATTTCCATCCAAAGACAACGTAAAACTTTTGTACTTATTATAAAGGAAGCAAGCTAAAGATTCCTATACCTATTTTTCTGCGATGTTCAGGTTAAATGATCCTTTTAGTATAGTGAAATTAAACATATACCCTTCAATAAACTTCATCCAAACCCATGACCCATAGTGATGTCATCATTACATAATAATGACATCACCATAAGTCAAACAAATTAACACATTTGACCATTGACCGATCAACGACCGTTGACCGACGTTGACCGACGGTCAACCAATGAATTTTTTTCCCGCCAAAAAATATTTTTGGTGACGTCATCATCTTGATGACAGTAACTGTCATCAAAACACAAATTGTCATCAAAATACAAACTATCATCATTTTGATGAACTGTTATCAAAACACAAATTATCATAAAAAACACAAATGTCATCAAAACACAAACTGTCATCAAAATACAATCTGTCATCAAAACACAAACTGTCATCAAAATATAAACCGTCATCAAAGCACAAACTGTCATAAAAAACACAAACTGTCATCAAAATACAAATTATCATCAAAACTACAAACTGTCATCAAAACACAAACTATCATCAAAACACAAACTGTCATCAAAATACAAATTGTCATCAAAAACACAAACTGTCATCAAAACACAAACTATCATCAAATACAAACTGTCATCAAAACACAAATTGTCATCAAAACACAAACTGTCATAAAAAATACAAACTGTCATCAAAATACAAACAGTCATCAAAAACACAAACTGTCATCAAAATACAAACTGTCATAAAAAACACAAACTGTCATCAAAATACAAACTGTCATAAAAAACACAAACTGTCATCAAAGCACAAACTGTCATCAAATACAAACTGCATCGCAACTAGTTAATGACACATATTGTCATCAAAACACAAACTGTCATAAAATACAAACTGTATCGCAACTAGTTGATGACACATACTGTCATCAAAACACAAACGATATCCAACTAGATGACACATACTGTCATCAAAACACATACTATTATCAAAATACAAATTGTACATCACTGTCATCAAAACACAAACTGTCATCAAATACAACGATATTGAAACTAGTTGATGACACATTGTCATCACAACTAGTTAATGTCACAAACTGTCATCACAACTAATTGATGACAATACAAATCTCGTTTTGATGACAATTATCATTGAAATGTCACCACCTCTAGTTGGTGATATTTACGAAATGTCACATCCACTAGTTAGTGCACGATCAAAGTGTCATCAAGACTAGTAATTAATGGTGCTTTTAAAGTGTCATCAAGGTTAGTAAGATGTGACACTTTCAAAGTGTCACCGACACTAGTTGGTGGCACTTTCAAAGTGTCACCGATGCTAGTCGGTGGTGCGTTTGAAGTGTCACCGAGGCTTGTCGGTGGGGCGTTCGAAGTGTCACCAAGGCTAGTCGGTGGCGCGTTCGAACGCACCAAGTAGTATGAGAATCAAAAGAGAGGCAAGAATTAATTTTCATCATTATTACCTATTAGACACACAAAAAACTTATGCATCAAGTAGTATGAGAGTCAAAAGAGATCCAAAGAGCTAATGTTTCTCTGCAGTTAAGATATTATTCTGTGAGAAAGCAAAACATGATGCACTTTTCATATTTACCCAGGAAATAAAGTTATTTGGGAGTATGGAAGATCAATAGGCACAAGTGAGTCTACAACTCCTAAGATAAGTACTACACGTCATATTGTCAAGGACTTTCCGAGGACCAACCTGAAAAAATAAGCTTTCACAAACAATCAACTAGTTAGATGCACCAATAAAAATTTAAGCTATGAAAAGGAAGGCAATCTATCTTGGCATGTACATTTGATAAATCAACTGTTCAGCACACATAATACTACAGGTTAAAACATGAAAATAACAACTGCCATACAATTAAGTTGACCAAGCACTAACTTGTCACCAATCACAGAAGATAAGTCGTGACATTGCACTAGCACAATATCAGCAATATGTGACTACCCCATGAAAATTTAGGTCGTATAGCAATTTGCACACTCTCCCTCTCATTTATAGCAGCCAAGAGTTTTACCTACAATAGAGAGTCAATCAATTTATTTGTGGGAACACAAAGCACGCAAAATCACATATAGAGATCCTCATCCATGGAAGCTCACACGATCTCCACATCAAGGAAACACTTTCGTGGATTATATTTATTATATTTCATTACTTATGGGCAACATTTTCCTAGAGGCCAATTGTCTTAGAGAAAATATATATAGCTGCGGTCCTTTGTATTGTAAGACCAAATGCATTAAATTCCTGATTTGCTACATCAGGGAGCACAAGTACATGACATAATTGATGAGTACAGGAGACTCGTCAACAATTTATATTCCCATCCACAACAATATGAGCATTAATTGATAAGAGTAGCTGGCAATAACAACCCATGATTTAGTTTTCTCTAGTACTAGTAGGAGGTTTACATTGACTACACTGATCTAAATTATGTGCCATAAAGTTCTAGTAGAAGAAATTGAAACAATTTGAGCTTGATTTAATGGTAAACGAAGCAATTATGAGATAGACAAACACACTTGCTCCAAATGTCTGGGCATCTCATGAGACCCAACATTTGCTGTATTGGGCATGCACCAGACGTGAACAAAGTCAGTTGATGGAACCTCAGAGGGATCAATTGGCCCCTTCAATGAAGATGAAGCATGAAAGCAACTATCACTCCATCCATAAGATGTTCGTCCTCTAGCTACACCTTCAACTGGGGGCACCATTATCTCTTGGGAATTGCCTGCAAAGTGAAATGTGTATGTATTAAATAGATTTAGAAATTAGAAGGCTAATCTACCTACAGAGCAAGTATTGGCCTATACAAAGGGAAGCACTACGATTCATCAGTAATGCAAATAGACACTAAGAAATTAGAAGGATCCTCTCAGAGAGTAGAACGACGCGTCCTCGTCTTTCTGAACGGAGCCGGAGCATACATCCACATTCCGGCGGGGATTTTGCTTTGAGAGCAGGGAAAGCAGTTGGAGATCCGGCGAGTCGGTTTTCCTCGGGTCAAATGCGCCTCTTCGCGCTCCTCCTCCATAATTAACGGCTGTGGAGTTCACCATTGTACCGAGGTAGAGAAAATCAGAGCTGTTATTAGCACTATTCCTCGGGATCCTGGCGGAAGGCCAGGGGAACCGGCGGCGGCGGAGCAGGAGCGACGTCAGAACTCGAAGCGACTGGAGGCTTATCGTGCTCCTCGTCCGAACGGCGGCGACGACCGCGGAAGTAGAGGAAGAGGGGGAAGATGACGATGGCGACGGCAGAACCGGAGAGAGTGACAGTGACGACGATTAGGGCGGGGGAGACGGGGTTGGTGTGGGGCCCGGCGGAGGAGCGGGGGATTGGGAGGGAGGAGATGTTGGCGAGGAAGGTGGCTAATGCGGAGGCGGAAGGCGGCGCCGGCGGCGGGGGGGAGGGGAAGAAGGCGGAGATGGAAGCCAATGTCGGAGGGATGAGATTGGAGTCGTGAACTGAAGAACGTGAAGGAGAGAGACAAGTTTGAAGGGGATTGTACCTAGCAGAATAATTAGATAATGTTAGGGGTCAAAATCCCGAATTAGATTTTTTGGGGACATTTATCAGATAACACCTAGGAAAAGAGGCAATGGACCTTAATGTTCCATTTTTCTGTCTCATACAAACACAAAACTCCGTATTTATTTGACAAATCTATTATATAATAACTAAAGCAAAAAGGCAATTGAGCAGCACGCGCCCCCATATTACATCCGGAATTTTCGGTGTCACGTGTCATCGCAGAAATTCATTGTACACGTGTCAGTTTTTTGCTTCATTTAATAGTTTACTAAAATACATCATTTTAGGATTATTTAACATTAACATGATTTTCTTTGTCCCATTTCGATTTGCTTAAATTGTAAATCTTTCTAAAAAATACAATTAATATTCTAACCTATATTTTCGGTTGGAAATCTTTATAAAACTAAACAATTATAATCTGATCTATTATTTGAATATTTGCATATAATTCCAAAAGAATAATGAAAATTTTGCAAAAAAAAACTTCAAAGACCAAAATCAACCTAAAATATAAATTAAATGCCCAGAAAACATAATAAATGAACAAAACCTACCCAGAAAGAAATTTTTGTGGTATACAAATTATGAATAAAACTTAAATTAACTATGACCAAATACAAATGCAAAAAACCTGCAAAAACATGCAATAAACTTGCAACACACATGCAAAAACACATCCAAAAACTTGCAACACATGCAAAAACTAAATACCCCTGCAGAAAACTTGCAAACTAAAAAAACATCACATTGCACAAAACTGAATCTGTGCAATATTAAAACCTGCAAGGCTAAACATGAAGCAAAAACAAATCACCATAAAACTGACAATTATACACAAATATAGAAATTATGAAATTGCTGCCTCGATGCCCAAATTCTGCAAACCAATCCTATGAACCTGTCCATAAACATACATATGGCATAATATTTTAGAATATAAAATATCTGCACAATAAATGAATCATATCAAATGAAATCACAGAAAATATATTGCAATATATATGACACTGAGAATCTACATTTTCCAAATGAATACATGGCAAAATATTACAGAATCAAAAATATGTGCAAAATAAACAACAGAATATATATGGCAAAATATAAGGTAAAAAATGCAGAAAACCTGTCCAGCTATTACATAATATATATGGCATATCTTATAACCTGAGACAAATAATGTGCTTTCTATTTCCCAATGACAGAATTTCGGCATATCATAAAACATCCATAAAAAGCAAAACTGATTACAAGATCTATGCATTCTAAAAATACAATACTACATCTCTTTCATATAGTAGACTATAAATTTATACCTTCTCAGTTATTGTAAAACCCTAAACCACATCAGAATAGAGACATTCAAGAGGTAATGTTTAGCAAAAGCAGAACTCAGTCATTTAAGTAATTCTTATATCATTGCAAACAGAAATTCAGTGTTTGTAGGGATTAAGATTTAACATTTCATTCCGAATTGATATTGATTTTTTTTACTTTGTTTCAGTTTTATTCAGGATATCCAGAACTCAGTTACAAGGTAATAATTCATTCACTATGCTCTGTGCAACATTTAATATCTATTTTTCATGTTCATATCAATGTTAGTATAGTATCCGTACCTTTAGGTTTTCTTTTTTAGGTTTTGGAACCCCATGAGTTGCTAGAACATCATCCCCTTAAATGACTGAGTTCTGCTTTCCAACCTTTAGACATCCTCATCAAGGAAAAAAATGAAACAATAAGGATTTTTAGAGAGACATTAAACAGCAAGATCAGTGAAATGAAAGACATCTTTAACACCTAAAAATATTTGTTCTGCAAATTAAACAAAAAGGATTTCACCCAAAATACATAAACAATCATAATGAGGATATTTATTCTGCAAATTTTTTATTTGTCTTTCATTGATTTACAAAAATATGTATCTTTCATTATAATTTCACCCAAAAATATTTGTCTTTCATCCTTTCAATGCATCTTTACACCTAAAAATATTTGTCTTTCATTACATTTTCAACCAGAAATTATATATGATGATATTGATTTTCAAAAAGTCTTTCATTACAATTTCACCCAAAAATATTTGTCTTTCATCCTTTCTATACATCTCTACAATTTTTTCGCCATTCACCTAAAAATTATATATGCTGATATTCTATTATTTTGTATATAGTAGATTAATTTCAATATACTTTGAAGGAAAAAAACATACAATATAACATATGATTAAATGTATATGATTTTCTTTCATTTATGATTATAGCATTTCGAAAAGGAAGGTACTGTCACACACACACACACACACATGTTGATATTCTATTATTCTGTATATAGTAGATTAATTTTAATTTAGAGAGAGAGAGATAGATTATTGCTGTTGGCAGGAGAGAGAGAGAGAGAGAGAGAGAGAGAGAGAGAGAGAGAGAGAGAGAGAGAGAGAGAGAGAGAGAGAGAGAGAGAGAGAGAGAGAGAGAGAGAGAGAGAGAGAGAGAGAGAGAGAGAGAGAGAGATTATTGCTGTTGGCACGAGAGAGAGAGAGAATAAATATATTTTATAAAAAAGGGGGAAAATCTTCAGTTTGTTTGAAAACAAATATATTATTACCCATTAAGCCCATTAATGTAAATAAGCCCCTTAAACCCATTAAGTCAAATAAGAAGTTGTCGATAGGTATTTATTTGGGCCAATAAGCCCATTACATTTTTACTTCAGCCAAAGTCAAGCCCATTATGAAGTTGATGATTATATTATTTATTGTATTACATATTTAATGGGCCGAAGCCCATATTTATAATGTTTAAGCCCATTTAAATTAGTTGATAAAAAAACCTATTTTTAATCTGAACTGTAATATTAAACATTTATCATAAGTCGAGCCGATTTCATCTAATATCAATATATTATTTACATTTTAACCCATTAAAATATAGATATATATTATATTGAATGAAGTACAATCTTCATCAAGAAAGAGAAAAAATGGATGTATATAGAGAATAATGAAACTGAATCCTAAATTTCCACCAAAATTTTGGAAAAAATGGATGTATACAGAGAGCTTACATTTCTTCTATGTTGACGACACTAGAGTGAGGGCCAGTACCTCCTTCTTCAAGGTAGAATCGTAACCAATATCCAGATCTCCTCATGTCCTCATATCAAAAAATTTATGTTAGTACATCAGATAGTATATTTTTATGCAAAAAAGTTTAAACACTCAATTAATTCCAAAATCATCCAGAAATTTTTTCCTCCATTTTTATTGTATACAAGCCAGTCGAGCATTTAAACAGAAATCTATCGCCAGAGATGGAGTTAAAGAGAGCGAGAGAGATATTGAGAGCGAGAGCCATAGAGAGAGATATAGATCTTACCTTTCAAGGTTCTGGATCTCAGAACCACCTTCTTCTTCCAGATCTGATCATGAACCTCCATCTCTGGCGACAGTAATATATCTTTTCTTTGCATGTCAACTTTGGACAACAACGGTTGTAGATCTGAGGAAGACGATAACTTTTCTCTCCGAGATCTTCTTTTTATGGTGGTGGGAAACAGGTCTGAAGTGTTTATATGGTGGATTATCAGAGGATTCATTTGGATCTGTTTTTAAATTTAAAAAAAAAAAGATAAAGGATTTTCGGTGCTTTAGAAAAAGAGGAAGACAAACGCGACACTGTTTGAGGCGATTTAGAGAAAGAGGAAGAATCCGCCATTGATCTAGAGATTCTGTTGCTTGGAAGCAAAGATGGTGAAGTTTGACGGAGAACAGGCAAAGAGAGAGAGGAAATCAAAACGGCGAAACTGGAAAGTTCTGAATGTGGTAGGGTTTCTGAAAAAGGGGAGATATTTGTTTGTCGATCTTGGAGTGAACCGGGTTCATGTAATTAACAGGCCCATTAGCCCAGATGAAGGCAGTCGGACAAGCCCAATAATGAAACCAAAACTAAACGGGCTAACTAAATGTAATAAAAATATGTCACGATCGGCCCATTAACCCAATTTTATCTATTTGTTATTATTTTCACCCTATGCCAATATTATTTTTGCCCATATGTCCATTTTTTTCAATAATAAAATATATATTTAGCTTGTACAAATTTGTATTATTTAAAAGTGTTTATATATTATTATAAACTCGAACAAAATAATTAGTTTGTATATTTAAAAGTGTTTATAAAAGTTTTTATATATTGCGCAACATTATGTATGAAAGATATCTCCAAATTAATATGGCTTAATTATAAACGCATGCAAAAAGAAGTCAAATACTTACCAGAGCCAGCATTTCTTGAAGGTAGCTCCTAAATGGTGTCTGCATAGCCTGTTAAAATGCACACACATAAGACCTTATAAGTTAAAAAAGCAAATCACATATCATTTACCTCAAATTAAGGAGGAAAAACTCTAGAACATACAATATAGTTTTTAAGATAATATAGAGAGTAATATTTCTGTGGCCATCATATTAGAAAAATTATAACAAAGATATTTTTCCTATGGACCAACTAACAACTGGAGCTTCTACAGAATCAAGTGTTTATGCAACAGTAACATTTCACAAAGAACTCCCAATGACATGAAGACGAGGACAAATGAAAGATACTAGACCAATTAATCCTACAAACCCATTACCCACAGAAGAGACTTACTAAGCTTTTCCTCCTTTCAATTTGTGATTTAATATCAAAATAAATATTACACTAAATCAAAAATCAAAATGTAGTTTCCTCTTTCATCAACTGCATCAGATTATTATAAGCTAAACTTCAAGATATAGGAACTCCAAAACAAGCCTAAACCAGCAACAGAACAAAAATTTCCATGGCACAACTAAGACAATTTGAAATATACAAGTACTTATTTGAAAGAAAAACATTTTACACAAATACCAAAAAAAGTTTTATTCTTTCAAAAAATACTTTTGGAAGAACACACTGAGAAATTGCTATAATTCTTGAAGAACAGTGGTCGTGCATCTCTATAAATTCCATGAAAACAAGTTATTCAATGTAAGCCTTAAAAAAAAAAGTGAAGCCTCACTATATGAATTGTACCCAGGCAGTAGAAACCATCTATAAATTGCCCCACTCAAACAAAGTGTATAAATTGAACTGAAGCAATTATCAACTCAAGGAATTGTCCGAATCTGAAATTGAAATTGAAGCCAAATCCTAAAACTGAAATTGAAGCCACCAAAGCTACAAGGAATTGTCCGAATCTAAAATTCAAACTGGAACCAACCTTCGACTGAAATTCGAACTACCTTCAACTGAAATATAAAAAAAATAGAAGATATCAAAGATTGTTTATTCTTGAAAGGATGGCAACAACAGAATCATTATGCAAACTTAAGTTAAGAGCTAATAATATGAGGGCATATTCTCCTAACATGAAAGCAATGTCATCTAATTATTAGCCTAAGCGATATTAGCCTAATTAGGGTGCAATATCAAACTAACAAGACAATATAGGCAGAATGCACAATGACAGTAAACAAGTGCTAGCTCAGTAGCTCTACATGGGGCACCAGAACTGCAGACACAATCCATGTGAATATATGATAGATAAAGTATAAGGGGCAAACAACCAAATACTATAACTTTCCATGAAAAATAAAGGCAAGGATTACCTTGAGCAAAGCATCAAAGCTGACGGCAAATCCAGCAATGGTGAAAGTGCGAGCTAGAGAATCCAAGCCGCTCACATAGTTCTCCTGAAGTAAAAATCCCAGCAGACTCATCTCCAAGCATAACATAGCAGAAGTTGTGGACAAGGACAATAGGTTCCATGCAACCTCTTGTCCAGGAGTGCATTGCCATGTCTGTTTAATAGAATGCAGGATGATAAATTAAATCACATATTAAGAAAATTAAGGTTTGAGCTCATGGATTTCCCAGACATTAATTTGACGAAAAGAAGACACCTGATAGAAATTAAGATCAATAGGCTATTTATGAAGTAAACCACAATAAACCAATATCAATTTTAAATAGGCAACTGGCAAGTTTCCAAACTTTCAAAAATATCATTAACCCATTAATCTATTTAGTATTGAAATAGATTTAGCCGTAAAAGAATTCCACACAACTCTCCTAGAAACGAAAAAAAAGCATACAGTCTAATCCATATCCCAATCATGATTTAGCCGCAAAAGAAGTTGATACATCCATCGGAAGACCACATCAAATTAATGAATCTAAGATCTAACCGATTAGTCCTCAAAGAAGAAGATCCTGATAAAAAAGACTACAAAATACGGATCCATAAAATCAAGCAACAGATAAATCAGCTCAGATCGTAAAACCCTAGCCGCAGATCAGCTCCAATTCAACACAAACAAAGCATAATAACTGAAGTAATCAGCAAATCAACAACAGAAAAGTCTAAAAACAACATCAAATAACACATATTGGGAGCAGAACACATAAGAATTTGATTTAAAACTAGAGAAGAGTGGAAACGAACCCTCTGGAAATCGCGAGGAGCCACACCGGGGAGGTAGAATGAGTAAGATGGAGAAACGAGATAGAGAGCGCAGAGGAGAGAGAAGATCCATGGCTTGTGGCTCTTCCCCATCTTCGATCTGGAGATGGAGATTCAGAGAGCGAGGAAACGGAGATGGAGACTTGGGAAAAAGTGAGAGAAGGGAAGAAATGGTTGTGTTTGTGTGTAATTACAGAAAAGCGAAGTACATGTTTCGTGAAGTGTTTTCTGTGCTCCAAACTATAAATAATTTAATAAAGAGTTTCATTTTTCTATATGGTTTTTTATTCACTACAGAAGTGGTAAAAAAAGGTAACCGATAAATCAAATGTTAAAAAAAATACTCTCCCACAATATTTGTCCTATTTTACTTTTGAATACTTTTACCGTTGAAAAGAATTTTTAAGATTTCTTCCAATATATATAAGAAAAAACATAGTCATGTGGAGTCTTATTTGATTCGTCTCAACGAGTACTTTGATAATATCAAAAAATTATAATTTTTAGGGTTATGTAATTAGAGATATTAACGATACAAAACTCACCTCGACAAATGTGTCTGATCAAAACAGGACAAACATATCGGGATGGAATGAGTAGTTCTTAAAAAAGTTGTGAGACGATTACTTATAATTCACATTTTTGGTTTAGATTGGGCCCATATATTGTTGCAGAAACTTAACACAGGATTATTCAAGTGGATCGTGTATTATTTGTATATTTTGTATAATGAAATATCGTTAACCCATTAATCTATTTAGTATTGAAATAGATTTTTTTTTAATGTTTTAAAAAGATATTATTTGTATTTGAAATTATTAAGTTATTTACGTAGTTTTTATTTTTGGGCCATATGTCCATTGATTATTTATAATTTTGCAATATAATTTAATAATGCAATATATATATATATATAATGTTTATTTATTATATTTTTAATAAGTACATAATCTCTATTTTGGTATGTATTGGGCCTATATTCCGAAACCCTGGCAACGATATCTGTTTTTTTGCCTATAAGTCATGTAACAAAAAACTATAAACATCTCCTTAAGTGTTTACATATAGAAGTAGAGAAATTTGTCATAAATGTATTTTATTGTATTTGAGTATTACATCTGATTACATTGTAATAAATATATAAGTTTTAATTCGGTAAAACCCTAGCAGAACAGAACAATATTGGGCCCAAATCGATGGCTCTGCGAAGTGTAACAATTCAAGCATACTCAACAGGGTGATTTGGCCCATAAGTCCATTTAGTAGTTATAAATTTATATTATATTTTTATGATAGTCAAATAAAATAACTTTTTTTAATTGTTTGATTTTTTTTTGATTACTTATATTAAGTAGTTCCATATGTTCATTTTTTTTATATTATTAGGAAAAAATTAGTTGTATGTAGATCTATTTATTTTACTTTGAATATATTTAAGATCTTGTAGGGTGATTTTGTTATGGACGAATTAAATCGACATACAGAGCCTTGAGATTGGTTGCTATTAGAGAGAAACAACAACTGACAAATTCAAATCGATGAGGTCAATAAATCGCATTCAATGATCGTTTTAGTAGTATTGATGTAATGATTGTGGCTATCACTGTTTCAAAGACTACTTAACTAATTTTTATTATTAATAAAGTTATGGAGAGTTCTTTCTCTCTTTATATAATGTAATGTTTTATATCTTGAATATGTTTAATCGATTAGTCATTTTTTATATAAGAAATTATCTACTTCTATAATAGTCATTAACTATATATTTCTATATCAATTAAACATATAAACAAATATATTATTTTTATAAATATAAAAAAATATATACAAATCCTTATTACACTAGTTTCATTAAAATTAAAATGGGCATTACTACAAGTCGCAATTGGTCCATATGATTGTGAAGAGACAATAGGGAAAGACAAAGGCTTCTCTCCTATATTAGGAATAGATGGCCGCAAATTCTATTGTTGCTAAAACCTCTCTTCGAACAAATCACAAGGAACAACATAACACTATGACGTGGCAAAAACCACAATCAGAATTGCTTAAAGTAAATTTCGACAGATCAAAGATTGAAAATCAGCCTTCATATATTGGGTATGTTATACGTGATCACCGCTTACAAGTTTTACATGTTGAGAGAAAACATATTTTTAAAATGTCAATTATGAAAACAGAAGCTCTTGCGGCGTTATATGATATTCGCAAGTTTGTTTCTTAAAATATTAGGATGGTTTTACACTTTGTAAATTCTATTCGCAAGTTTGTAGCTAAGTCCCAATGGCAGTTGTTAGCCCATTTTGCAGGTTTTACACTTTGTAAATTCTCTACTTCCTCTCTTAATACTAATCTTACCTTTTTCTACATAATACTAGATATTCAATTTTTTTTAAGTCATTTCGATGTTGTTTAAGTTTTTCATTATTACAGATAAGTAAAACATACTAGTGATTACATAGCCATCCATTTATATGTTCTACTTAACTTTTAGAAGTATTATCACGTTGATTAACACAAAAGGCCATTCATCTTCATCAATATATTCACTTAGGCATGAGTTCTTCCACATCAACATTACCCGTCAACTATTATGATAAAAAAATATAAAAATATATGTTGCGATGATCTAAACTTGTGTATTTTTTATTTGGTTTTTCTTACTTATGCCCGCAGCATAGGTTAAGACTTCATTTTTCTAACTATGCTACATCCTTGGGTATAGTTAGAAAAATGATTTCTTATTAGAGAGTCTAATATTTACATTATAGCAAAAATGGTGTGGTGGGCCCCGCCAGGAACTGGCCATATTGAGGCAGACGCAAAACCCTCTTTATTTAATACTACCCAATCACTGGATCGACCCTCCCACTTGCCTTATCTAACCCTAATCTGTTTAATTGCAACTCCAGCTTGAATTCCCCTTCATCCCAACAACCCACCTCATCAAATTAACTTACTTGCATCAACACCAAAAATAGACAAAGATCGAGATTACAAATTTGCTAGCTTCTAATCATCCCGTCTTGGTGCTAGCTAATTATTTTGTTAGATCCATAAATTTGGAGAAATCAAATTAAATCTGAGCTTGTAGCTTGAAGCTCGTAGCTAGTTAGTTAATATGGATCCGGCGGCGTCATCCGCCCACGGCCACACTTTCCACCTCCACCAGCAATTCCACCATCACAACTCCGACAACGTCGACGGCAACAGCAAGCAAGATGGAGACGACGGAGGAAGAGGAGGAGGAGAAGATGACTCCGAATCCGGAGGCGGCGGCGGCACGGGATCGGGAGGAGAGGTCACGCGCCGGCCCAGGGGCCGCCCCACGGGCTCCAAGAACAAGGAGAAGCCGCCCATCATCATCACGCGCGACAGCGCCAACGCCCTCCGCACCCACATCATGGAGGTGGCCGACGGCTGCGACGTCATGGACAGCGTGGCCGCCTTCGCGCGCCGCCGTCAGCGCGGCGTCTGCATCATGAGCGGGGCCGGGGCCGTCGCGAACGTGACCCTCCGCCAGCCCGGCGCCGCGGGGCCCTCTGTGGTCTCCCTCCAAGGCCGCTTCGAGATCCTCTCCCTCTCCGGGTCCTTCCTGCCGCCCCCCGCCCCGCCCGCCGCCACGGGGCTCACCATCTACCTGTCCGGCGGGCAGGGCCAGGTGGTGGGGGGCAGCGTCGTCGGGCAGCTCTTGGCTTCGGGCCCGGTGGTGGTCATGGCGGCCTCGTTTGGCAACGCCGCCTACGAGCGGCTGCCGTTGGAGGAGGACGACAGCCACGGGAACGCGCCGATGCAGGGGGGAGGAGGAGGGCAGCAGGGGATGGTGGCGGTGGTCGACCAGAGCTCGACAGCGCCGGCCATGTTTCAAGGGATGGCGGCGCCGCCTCCAAGCCTTCTGAGTTCGATTCATCAGATGCCCGGGGAGGGCTACTGGGATGCACCCACCGGGCGGCCGGCTTTTTGAAACGACGCCGTACTGAAAATCTGAGTCCAGGACGTTGGTATGTGATACTATGTTGGAGTCTAAATTAATTTGTGTTTGCCTTTCTGAGTTAACTTTGTGGTGTTCTTTGATTACATTTCTAGGTTAGGTTTTGATTCAGACAGGTTAATTAGGGTCTAGTTATTAAGCTGATTATTGAGCTAGTACTTACTCCGATGTGATATACCGTAGCCTGAGAAAAATTGAGTTAAGTTTAGGGTTTTGCGGCTTTGTTTTTTTCATTGCAGTGACAGATGGATTAATTGTGGATCGGAGTTGACATTATGCTTTTTCCTCCAACTGAATTGAGTGTGAGTTGTTATTTATGGATCCAGCGTTATACGTACAGTATATATGTACATTAATTATAGCATAAGCTGATTGAAGTAGATTCTTTTAATTTCTTGGGTCGACATGGCTACCTATTCATTTTATGTGTATAATGTATATTGGAGCTAGTAACATTATCGATCGCTAGCGTGACAGCTTGCTTGTTCCTCGATCTAGAGCTAATTCAGACAGACACTAGGAGGATTAAATGAGATGTAACTCAAACCGCTAGCTAGCTACAATTAACTTACTTTCTTTTTCTGGTGTTCCACTGAATGCAAACTCTCATCGATCAGGATGACATCGACTATCCGAGACAATGCTAATGTGCGTTCGCATAAATAAAATCAAATGAAATTGCCACTCTCTACTTCACTTTTTGCCTTTGTCAACTATGATTGACGTACTGTCTTTGGACTTATCCCTTGTTTTGTTAAAACTGTGAATTCAAATTGGAAAATTAGTTCCTATATAGTAATTTGTATTAATATACGATTGAAAATTATCACGTTTATGTGAGAACATGAGAATGAGTAATAAATTAAGCATAAATAGTAATATGGGATCATATGCATATATGATAAAAAAATGTAAGAATTGTGCATATGATTAGGTGTAAACTGAATGTGAGAAGTAATGTTCTACAGTATATTTTATGTAGAATATTCAAAGGAGCAGTGAATTCGATCTACATATTAAAAATGCCAATTGAAAACTAGTTACTAATATCCATACGGCCGGGAAAGTCAATGTTGAATTGAATGAGAAGATGGGAAACTGGAATGCGGGTCCTCCTCTTATTCCGGTGGTTAACTGGTTGGCATACAGATCGATGTTGGAGTCACCTACGAAAGTACAGTAAGTTTAAATGTGAAGTGTTTGAATAATAGGAGCGAGTGGTACTTGTATTGCGTGATACGTACGTACGTGTTATATATATACAATACAACCCAATGAATGCAAGTGTGAAGAGGCCACATTCTCTGTACTTAATTGGCTTGCTACCTAGATATATACAATACATAATTGAATTGGGTGTGGTGTGGTCTTTGGTTTCAGTGTATTACCTTATCTTATCTCCATCACCAACATCATCATTTCGGGTTTGGACAAAAAGCAACTGCATTGTCTATGCATAAAGTCACAATCATTTTAAATCTAGTTGTTATATTATGCTATTTAAATAATCATTAACACTAAATTGTCTTGCTTTGTTTTGTTTTTGTTTTCGAATATGTACTTCTATTCCAATGTATCTGCAGTGGAGCTTATGACATACTCCTTCCGATCAAAAATAAGTATCATTTTAACATTGGACACGATATTTAAGAAAAATATTAAATACACCTAGATTCTTATATTTTTTCATAATATTTTCTCCTAATAAATAATCACTATACTTTTAAGCAATGAAGAGACAAAAAATTCAACAAAAACAAATTCCAATTAACAACTATTCTTATAACTCACTCTTAATTAATTGCCTAGAAATACTAAAACAACATATAAAATTGATCAAAATTCAAGTGCTAAAACGACACTTAATTAAAATCGGAGGGAGTAGTAGTTTTTTGATAAATTAGAATATTGTTGATTTGTTCTCTCCGACTAATACTAATGTTCATTCTAGTTATTAAGTACGACTTATTAATGGAAGGATAGGAATAGACGGATGAGTGTCAACCGTAGAGTGATATTCAACAAACGGTCCTCGTAGCTCACGAGCAATTCAAACAGACAAACATTGTACACTACAAAAATTGTCTTCGTATACTACATTTTGAAACGCATAATTTTTGCTTAAGCTATATACTGGCGTTTGAGTGTAAATTATACCCAGAAACTGAGTTTTTGTACTAGAACGAAGTTTTTTTTTGAAACGCAAGAATAGTGCTTAAGCACGATTTCTGCGTTTCAAAAAAATGAAAATTTTGAAAATATTACAGTTGTGAAATGCAAGATGTCTGCTTAAGCAGGATTCCTGCGTTTTAGGAAGAAACAAAAAAAAATCCTGAAAGCAACAAAGTGAATAACATATTTTTTAAAATCTGCATTTGACTCTAGTAATAAACGTTATCAAGTAATCAAGGTTACATGGCAATACATTTGTTTGTATCAAGAGGTTTCAATATACTTTTATTCATGTACATTTCTCCACCAATTTGTTTGATATTAACTGTTTGTTATTATTATTCTCGAAAATCACATATAACTATGGTTATATCTTATAACTATAAAGATATAACCAAATTGGATATAACTATAAGGATATAACCATAGTATATAATTATAAGATATAACCATAGTATATAACTAAAGGATATAACCATAGGATATAACTATAGGATATAACTATAGGATATAACCATAAGATATAACCAAATTGGATATAACTATAAGATATAATCATACTATATAATTATATGATATAACGATATGATATAATCAAATTAGATATAACTATAAGATATAACCATAGTATATAATTATAGGATATAACGATATGATATAACCAAATTGGATATAACTATAAGATATAACCATAGTATGAAACTATAGTATATAACCATAAGATATAACCAAATTGGATATAACTATAAGATATAATCATAATATATAATTATATGATATAACGATATGATATAATCAAATTGGATATAACTAGAAGATATAACCATAGTATATAACTATAGGATATAACCATAAGATATAACCAAATTGGCTATAACTAAAGGATATAACCATATTATATAACTATAGGATATAACGATATGATATAATCAAATTGGATATAACTATAAGATATAACCATAGTATATAATTATAGGATATAACGATATGATATAACCAAATTGGATATAACTATAAGATATAACCATAGATATAACCAAATTGGATATAATTATATACTATATGATATAACCATAGTTATATACTATGGTTATATCTTATAGTTATATCCAATAGTTATATACTATGGTTATATCTTATAGTTATATCCAATTTGGTTATATCTTATGGTTATATCGTATAGTTATATACTATGGTTATATCCAATTTGGTTATATCTTATACTTATATCATATAATTATATATTATGATTATATCTTATAGTTATATCCAATTTGGTTATATCTTATGGTTATATCCTATAGTTATATCCTATGGTTATATCCTTTAGTTATATACTATGGTTATATCCTATAATTATATACTATGGTTATATCCTTATAGTTATATCCAATTTGGTTATATCCTTATAGTTATAAGATATAACCATAGTTATATGTGATTATATAACTATAAGATATAACCATAGATATAACCAAATTGGATATAATTATATACTATATGATATAACCATAGTTATATACCGTGGTTATATCTTATAGTTATATCCAATAGTTATATACTATGGTTATATCTTATAGTTATATCCAATTTGGTTATATCTTATGGTTATATCGTATAGTTTTATACTATGGTTATATCTTATAGTTATATCCAATTTGGTTATATCATATCGTTATATCATATAATTATATACTATGGTTATATCTTATAGTTATATCCAATTTGATTATATCATATCGTTATATCCTATAGTTATATAATATGGTTATATCCTTTAGTTATATCCAATTTGGTTATATCTTATAGTTATATCCTATAGTTATATACTATGGTTATATCTTATAGTTATATCCAATTTGGTTATATCTTATAGTTATATCCAATTTGGTTATATCTTATGATTATATCTTATGATTATATCTTATAGTTATATAATATGGTTATATCCAATTTGGTTATATCTTATGGTTATATCCTATAGTTATATACTATGGTTATATCTTATAGTTATATCTAATTTGACTATATCATATCGTTATATCATATAATTATATATTATGATTATATCTTATAGTTATATCCAATTTGGTTATATCTTATGGTTATATCCTATAGTTATATCTAATAGTTATATACTATGGTTATATCTTAGAGCACCCCTTATGGGGGGGCTTATAGAGGGGCTTAAATGAGGGATTTTTGAGTTTAAGCCTCCATTTAAGCCCCAACTCAAAAGAGGGGTTTAATGAAGGGGCTTTTGGTCCCAAATTATATTTATATTAAATTACAATTATGCCATTATATTAAATTATCAAAATATCCTTTATATTAAATTACTAAATATACCATTTATATTAAATTATAAAAATTTGATTTTATATTAAATTTCAATTACATGTTGCATTTTAGGTGAATTGAAAAAAAAAACCCGCGGGCGCGGAAAGGAGGCCGCGGGCGCGGCCTTGAAAGAATTCGCTAAGATGCCAAGAAGCAAAGCCGCGATCGCGGCCAACAAGGCAGCGATCGCGGCTTTGCTTGTCTTTGACTTCGGCGAATTCTTCAGAGGCCGTGCCCGCTGCCTTGTTGGCCGCGCCCGCGGCCGCCTTTCCGCGCCCGCTGCCTCCTTTCCACGCCCGCTGCCTCCTTTCCACGCCCGCTGCCTCCTTTCCGCGCCCGCTGCCTTGTTGGCCGCGATCGCGGCCAACAACTGTAATATTTTCAATTTTTTTTTCTTTCTTTCTGAAATGCAGGAATCCTGCTTAAGCAGGCATCTTGCGTTTCACAATTGTAATATTTTCAAAATTTTCATTTTTTTGAAACACAGGAATCGTGCTTAAGCATTATTCTTGCGTTTCAAAAAAAACTGAAACGCAGGTATTTTGCTTAAGCAAAATACCTGCGTTTCATTCTAGTACATAAACTCAGTTTCTGGGTACAATTTACACTCAAACACGGGTATATCGCTTAAGCAAAAATTCTGCGTTTAAAAATGTAGTGTACGAAGACAAATTTTGTAGTGTACCAAGAGCCTTCGTAAAATTATTAAGCATTCTAAGTCATTTTTTAAGTTCTTCTTGACTTAGGATGAAAATATAAATTTTATTTAAAATTATGCGTGAATGTTAAAGGGGAGTGTAGATTAGAGATTTTTTTTTTTCCAAACTAGGCACTTTTATCAACTTTATTCTTAAATTAGGCTCGGGTTTAAACTTATTCTCAAAATAGGCTGGCTGAAGGAGCTTCGAGCTAAGTCGTTGTTTGAAAAAGTGACTAATTTATATTTACTTTATTATAATTAAAAAACACATTTTAAAATAATAAAATAATAAAAATATATGAGTCGTTGTTTGAAACAGCGACTCATATATACATTTTTTTTTTCATATTAAAAATTGAATTTAAAAACTAAAACATAGAAAAAAATAAGCATGAGTCGCTGTTTGAAACAACGACTCATATATTTTTTAATTTTTAATTTTAAAATGCAATTTTTAATTATAAAAATAAAATAAAATTACCTTAGCTTCGTCTTTAGTCGCTGTTCTCTACGGCGACTCTTAAGAGAAGAGTCGTTGTTTTGTACAACGACTCACCCCGAAGCTCCTCAACCAGCCTATTTCGAAAATAAGTTTCAATTCGAGCCTAATTCAAGAATAAAGTTGTAACACCCCCGACTTACGTCGGTAGTGCCACACGCCAGTGACCTCAGACGTTACTGTCCAATGTCACCCTAGGCTTTAATCGGAACAATTAATCTTAAATGAATATATTAAATAACGAAACGTTAAACATCGGAAGAAATTTTTAAATGAAACTCAACCATTTTTATTAAAAGATTTCTCAATAACGATTTACAACAGAGTGAAATTACAGCGGAAGACTTTTAAATTACACAGCGGAAGATTTTAAGAATAAACCTATTACATGACTAGGTTATAAAAATATACATTAAAGTCATACTTAACAACCTTGAAATACCGGCACTTAAATCTGCAACTGCAAGCCTCTTCTTCAACTGGTTACTTCAAGACTTCGGGAACCAACCACTGATGTGCCGTATAGGATGGATGACACCAGCCAACCATGCAAGGAATAAAACCCGGTTGGTTAGTCTAATTAAAGACTATGCAAAGGGTGAAAACAGAATGGTTCTAGTGATCGTAACTGTTTACTATCATTGTCCCTCGAATAACAACCGAAGGAACGATACATAACCCGGAACTTTCACGGAATGATTAAAGTTTAGACATGCACTGAAAAGAAGACTCCAAAGGAATTGAGTTTTATGGGAAAGCATGACAAATGTTTGGGAACGTTATAGTTTTCATACAAGCGTTTTAAAAATGACTTGATCATTTGGGTCAACGACCAACCTCCCCGCGCAATGCGAATCCAGATTGGAAAGAAGACTTACTCTAACCGAAGTCCGGGCGGTTTCCACGTTGTACTCCTCGCCCGAGGGTATATTAATTATGTGCATAACCACACTTATATTCTTTAATTCCAAAACGTATTTTCATGTTAAAGCTTTTATAATATATCATCTCGATACGAGAGATATCTTGGGAATATTTCCCGAATGTTTGGCACCAGCTGTGTGCACCTCCCCTATACTCGGATATGAGATAGTCATGACCAGGAAAGGGTGTTAGGGCTTGGACATCCTATGCACCACGGTTATAAAGAAACAGCCAGTACTTGCAATGAGATACATAGCGTTCCTACGAATACTCGTTCTAACTATATAATTAAGTTCACACATAAAGTCCACACCAATACCATCACGGTAATAACAGATATAATAGCGTTGTTTCTAGCAGTATTTACAACCTATAATAATATCGCATTTTAAATCACACATTTATAAAATCTGTTCCCAAACGGAAAAAAACATTTCATTCCAATTTAATTAACAATCAAAATAATTGATAACTAAAGGAAATATAGAATGATTAAGCAAGAGCGAACCGCCACTTGCCTTGATCGAGACGAACGAACGATGTAGGGTTTCTGGGTCCGGAAACTGAACCTGGAATCGGGTTACGGATTCCTACGACGACAACGAACCCACGACGAAACCCTAGGTTAGATTCGATACGAATAATAATACAAATCTAAAGAAACGAAAGGAAACGAAAGAAACGAGGGTCCCATCCGTGACCGGCTCGTCCAAAGCCACGACCACGTTTGCTAAGGCTAACCGCGGTCGCGGTTTTGGATTCCACGGTCGCGGATTTCTGGGCACCATCCGCGGTCGCGGTGTTCATGTCCGCGATCGCGGATCCTCCTCAGATGAACCCTAGATCGAATCAAGCTCACTGACGACGATGACGACGACAATGGCTCGGACGAGGGGGCTTCGACTTCTACCACCACGAGACCTCCAAAGCACCACCACTTCCAACACCTAGGCACACCGGCGAGCAGCTCCGATGATGACGAACTCCGGCGAAGAGAAAACGAGAGCAAATAGAGCAACGAGAGGGAGATTGGATTGGGTGATGAGCCACTCCACCTCGGCCTCCTTTTATAGCCACCGAAGAGGAGTAACGACGGCCATGTGAAGCGATCCACCTTCTCCCCTAACGAATCGACGGCGAACCCAACCGGCGAAACGCGTAGAGGCTTGAAGACGATGCTGAGTCACTTTTCCGCGATCGCGGAAATTCTTCTACGGTCGCGGAAATGCCACTCGTGCATCCGCTTGCCCAGGGAAAGGTTTAACACGTGTTTAAACCCTGAAATTGAATAATTTGTACCCAAACAAATATTCTAAGCCTCGAAAATACATCGAATGTATATTATAATGCTCCAAGAATTATTACAGAGACTATACGAGTTACAGAAATTCCGAACTTTGCCAAACGCGTTGCGATTACAGAACGAGGGTTTGGAAATTACCCAAATACCCTTACTAAAAATGAGGGGTATTACATCACTACCCCCTTAGTTTCGACCCCGAAACTTGGCTGATAACAACTCGGAGATACGACCTTATACTAAGTTACCCAACCGTATAAGTTTAACCATGCCCAACCCATTTCACACTTTGTAAATTGGTTCAGGCATTTCTTAGTTGGTTCAAATTACAGTTAACGTAAGGTTAACCATAATTTAGACCCTTCACAACCTAAGAGAATTCTATAACTTGCTTACACCAGACATACATTCTATCATATTACCCCTATGGTAACATGAGAGTTATTACATTACTACCCCCTTAAAATAGTTTCGACCCTGAAACTAGCATCGCTAAACTAAAGGAACCGGTTTTACCATAATCTCACTACCTGATCTTAGTATCCTTAACCATCTCATCCTTGTGCTTGCTCCTAGGAAAACGATCTGTTTCCTCAACCACGCCACTATCTCGCATATCCTATTTCCACGTGTTACACTTGTATCAACGTGTGACTGTATCCATAAGGTCATAATTTATCTTAGGATAATAGTCTCCCAAAATCATCGCAATAGGCTCGCTAAACCTTTAAGCATGAGAGCACACATTTCTCTTTCACCTTTCTCTTAACCTCTCTCAGAGTACATACCTTATCTTCCTTAAGTTGATATCCTTAAATAAATTTGGTCTTCGTAACCTATATCACCAAAATCGAAATATTTATTCGATCATGATTCCACTTACAACATACTGCCTACATTCCTTACTCTCGCTAGCACAAATGTGATCATCCACGAGATTACCATTGCCTTAATCAGAGTATCCATTATAATCTCCAATATAACCTCGCTGTATTGCCCTATTCCTCATAAAGACCTTGATGTCCTCAAACAGAAGAATACAACATTTTTTGACTAACTTCCTTTCGACAATCCGATCCTCAAGTACATACATAGAATTCGCTATACCTCAACTTAGTACCTCCACTTGTCATATAGGCCTTATTGTTTACATACACAGCTCACCTACTTCATTGGTTACCTTACTCACATTTGGCCCTTGTGCCATATCTTTAACTCAAAATCTTTACTCATGTGATCCCACAATTAATCACACCACAACCTATGTCCGATTATCTCAACATGATTTACCAATCCATTCCACAGGATTATACTCTCGTCTTACCCAAACGTGACATACGATCACCTTAATAAACGTGGGTCACCTTTCCTCAAGTCTACTTGCTATCCTCCACATACTTACTTTATGCCACACTATTGACCTTCAAAACCGTAACAACTTTTACCGGTCGAGTTTGCTATACACCCAAAAATCCTTAGTAGTCAGTTGTCCTCATGCGATTTATTACCCCAAATCAAGCACCCTTTTGCTTTACGGATACTTACCATTTATCCAAGATTAACCTAACGTATTCCATTATTCAATCTCTAACTTAAACCTTTAAGGTTCCTCAATTCTATTTACTCAAAAATACCATATTGATGTCTTGTCATCAAATCAATCACTTTACGTCCTAATCCTTCAATGGGTATAAACGAGTAACATTTGTTACCTCACTCATTAAACGCACATGAGACAATTTCCCATGCTACATCCTTTGGTATCGATATCCTCCGAATAACTAGGCCCTACACCATAACCCTTCAATTTTAAGTGGGCTTTCTCCCAATACAATCGTTCACAACTTAATTTTCCAAAAAACGCTCTATCATCGGCCTTATAGACATCAGACTCTCTTAAAATCCACATATCAGACCTTGTAAATCTCCAGATATCATAACTCTATATCCCTTGAAGGTACGATTCACTGATTTAGTTCCTTGGCCCAATTAGATTTGGCCCTAAAGCTCACTTCCAACTCAAAATCTTTAGTTTCCTCAAAATAAGATCGTGATAAATCAATTAGCACAATTGCGGCCAATCACTTTACTTTCCCTAAACGTGACATCAAATCGCCTCAACAGACGTCGATCACTCTCCATCCAATCCTTATGTCGTTTTCTTAAGAAAGCCTCATAACGAAACCTCAGATAATACTTATGACTTCACACCCTTGGGTCCTAAGGTTTTACTCCAAGTCGTAATAGAGTACGATCCTTTTAGAGAAACCAAAATTCCCTATGAACTATCTCCTATATACATTTATTCTCTTCTCAGCAATCTGTCCACTTAGATGACTACAGTATGACCTCATAACTAGGCATTCTGAACTTCATATAGTTCATTCTTACGTACTTTTACCAAAACAAATATTCAGGGTACACATATGAGAGAGAAAAATTCTTCACCCCATAGAGCATTAACCACATACATTTGTTTCCTTTACATTAAGGAATTTTGATAAAACTCAACTCACTAGATAACGCTCGTCAACTCAATGAAGGGAGTAATTAATGTCATACCGATGTGACATTAGTCCAAGAATAAAGAGAGATTCTTAAGAATGGATCTAGGAATTCAGTAATAGAGTCGCCCCTGGTGTTAACCATGTAGGGAGCGAACACTAAGGATCCATACGATACCCCTCCTTTATGAGTCCTGACAACCCTTATCCTCACGTGACATAAACTGTTTTTGGCACTCACGGAGTCTCGTATGAACGAACAATTTGCAATAGTAACGAATTTAGTAATTTCCGGAACAAGGAAACATTTCTTTATTATTCGAAACCTTACAGAAAACAACTGACAGAAAGTCGAATACACAGATTACTAAACTATAGAGACTATCGACACAAGTCATCGCTCCTTATTCTCAAAAGCCTTACAAAATACTACCACTCGCACAGGGCTTCCCTCCCGTTGGGGTGACGTATCACAAAGAGTCGTTGCTCTTGACCCGAATATTCCATAGGCGCCTTGCCTTTGATACGAGCAACAGATTGCTCCGGAGCAGATACTTTCGCCCTTGGGTTCTGCCCACTGCCAGCTTTTGAGGCCTGATATGCTTGTTTTGGCCTTAGGCCCTTCTGCCTACAGTATGCCTTCATGTGGTATGCCTTTCCACAACTAAAACATGCCCGCTTCATCTTTTGGCAACTAGGACTCTTGTGCCCAGCTTTACCACAGTTGTGGCATTGAATCCCGCCGCTATTCCAGCCCGAGCCTTTGGCGGAGCCAGACTGAGTCGTCTTGGTCTTAGTACGACCAGACTTCTCGAACTTGGTGGGCGACGCCGGCCGCTTGAATGAGCTAGCCCTGCGATTCTGTTGCCCACCCTTTGCCTTAATCTGTGCCTCCACACTAGCTGAGACTTGAGGTGAGGGGGCCGCTAGGGTATGAGGTATCACCCGGGCTGTTAATACTTCGACCACTAGCCCCACTATCTTCCCAATGGTCGTGCATTTAGCATGATCGGGGCAGGAGGTGGAACTCCCCTTGCAGCTTGGGGGTCCGCTTGTCCCTGATGAACATCCTGCCACAGGGTTGGGTTATTGCTACGTGAGCTAGATCCCGCGTCTTCCCCTTGCGGAGTAGCATTCCTCAGCCGAATTCGAGAACCGTTGCTAGGACTTTCGTTAGCTGCTTGGTTGGTGGATCGGGTGTCCATCACCTGTTGATGAACCGTAACGTTAGTTTAGAACTTTTCCAACTTGTACATGACACTGAGTCAATTACGTTATGATACGAATTATAAGGGTCCAAACTAATAACTTTATATCAGTCTGACTGGCCCACCACCATTAACCGCAGAAACGACCTTCTTCTCGACTTGAAAGTGGGAACTCTAGGAGAAATGTCAACCTTTAAATGACATTAAACCTAAGGAGAAACGATATTCCTAAGAATGGATCTAAGAAATAAGTAACAACTCGAAGCTTGCAGAAGTTTGAAAAACCACGAATTACTAAACTTTATACTTTCAAACTTCATACCTTATACCTTTAAACCTTAATATATTAAACTTAATAAAAATAATTATTTATAAATTTAGTTTCTCAAACTAGTGATACAATTATCACAAAACTCTTACTAAGATCAAAATCACACTTTTAAGGTTACAATCATAACCTTACGTTGATCGCTTATACACACCATTTAAAACCAACTATAGATAACTTTTGAAGTTCAAATAGCTAAATCATTAGTTTAAATTAAATTCCAAGAAATAATTAAAAATTTTAAATTTAACATTGAAACTCTCGAACTTCCTTTTTAACAGAAAATAGGTTGAAAATAGTTAAGAAATTATTTTTCAAAAATTCTCAAACCTAACAATAGGCCAAGAATTTTAAAACCATTGCTCTGATACCATAATTGTAACACCCCTGACTTACGTCGGTAGTGCCACACGCCAGTGACCTCAGACGTTACTGTCCAATGTCACCCTAGACTTTAATCGGGACAATTAATCTTAAATGAACATATTAAATAACGAAAGGTTAAACAGCGAAATACATTTTTAAATGAAACTCAACCACTTTTATTAAAAGATTTCTCAATAACGATTTACAACAGAGTGAAATTACAGTGGAAGACTTTTAAATTACACAACGGAAGATTTTAAGAATAAACCTATTACATGACTAGGTTATAAAAATATACATTAAAGTCATACTTAACAACCTTGAAATACCGGCACTTAAATCTGCAACTGCAAGCCTCTTCTTCAACTGGTTACTTCAAGACTTCGAGAACCAACCACTGATGTGCCGTATAGGATGGATGACACCAGCCAACCATGCAAGGAATAAAACCCGGTTGGTTAGTCTAATGTAAGACTATGCAAGGATGAAAACAGAATGGTTCTAGTGATCGTAACCGTTTACTATCATTGTCCCTCGAATAACAACCGAATGAACGATATATAACCCAGAACTTTCATGGAATGATTAAAGTTTAGACATGCACTGAAAAGAAGACTCCAAAGGAATTGAGTCTGATGGGAAAGTATGACAAATGTTTGGGAACGTTATAGTTTTCATACAAGCGTTTTAAAAAAGACTTGATCATTTGGGTCAACGACCAACCTCACCGCGCAATGCGAATCCAGATTGGAAAGAAGACTTACTCTAACCGAAGTCCGGACGGTTTCCACGTTGTACTCCTCGACCGAGGGTATATTATATATGTGCATAACCACACTTATCTTCTTTAATTCCAAAACGTATTTTCACGTTAAAGGTTTTATAATATATCATCTCGATACGAGAGATATCTTGGGAACATTTCCCGAATGTTTGGCACCAGCTGTGTGTACCTCCCCTATACTCGGATAGGGGTAGTCATGACCAGGAAAGGGTGTTAGGGCTTGGACATCCTATGCACCACAGTTATAAAGAAATAGCCAGTACTCGCAATGAGATACATAGCGTTCCTACGAATACTCGTTCTAACTATATAATTAAGTTCACACATAAAGTCCACACCAATACCATCACGGTAATAACAGATATAATAACGTTGTTTCTAGCAGTATATACAACCTATAATAATATCGCATTTTAAATCACACATTTATAAAATCTGTTCCCAAACGAAAACAACATTTCATTCCAATTTAATTAACAATCAAAATAATTGATAACTAAAGGAAATATGGAATGATTAAGCAAGAGCGAACCGCCACTTGCCTTGATCGAGACGAACGAATGATGTAGGGTTTCTGGGTCCGGAAACTGAACTTGGAATCAGGTTACAGATTCCTACGACGACAACAAACCCACGACGAAACCCTAGGTTATATTCAATACGAATAATAATACGAATCTAAAGAAATGAAAGGAAACGAAATAAACGAGGGTCCCATCCGTGACGGGCTCGTCCAAAGCCACGACCGAGTTTGCTAAGGCTAACCGCGGTTGCGGTTTTGGATTCCGCGGTCGCGGATTTCTGGGCACCATCCGCGGTCGCGGTGTTCATGTCCGCGATCGCGGATCCTCCTCAGACGAACCCTAGATCGAATCAAGCTCACCGACGACGACGACGACAATGGCTCGGACGAGGGGGCTTCGACTTCTACCACCATGAGACCTCCAAAGCACCACCACTTCCAACACATGGGCACACCGGCGAGCAGCTCCGATGATGACGAACTCCGGCGAAGAGAAAACGAGAGCACATAGAGCAACGAGAGGGAGATTGGATTGGGTGATGAGCCACTCCACCTCGACCTCCTTTTATAGCCACCGAAGAGGAGTAACGGCGGCCAGGCGAAGCGATCCACCTTCTCCCCCGGCGAATCGACGACGAACCCAACCGGCGAAACGCGCAGAGGCTTGAAGACGATGTTGAGTCACTTTTCCGCGATCGCGGAAATTCTTCCGCGGTCGCGGAAATGCAACTCGTGCATCCGCTTGCCCAGGGAAAGGTTTAACACGTGTTTAAACCCTGAAATTGAATATTTTATGCCCAACAAATATTCTAAGCCTCGAAAATACATCGATTGTATATTATAATGCTCAAAGAATTATTACAGAGACTATACGAGTTACAGAAATTCCAAACTTCGCCAAACGCGTCGTGATTACAGAACGAGGGTTGGGAAATTATCCAAATACCCTTACTAAAAATGAGGGGTATTACAAAAGTTAATAAAAGTGCCTAGTTTAGAAAAAAATTCTAGATTAGAACGATTATTATAAAGAGACCAATTCAAATGCTACAAGTTTGTTATATATATTCATAACATAATTATTGTAGGATTTTGCTTTGAATTGTACGTTGGACCACTTGATTCACTAATAATTTTTCTAAGACACTTTACAGTCACATAAGAGTTATGTTTTGACAAGCCTGTAGTAGCA
This sequence comes from Rheum nobile, assembly GCA_027886185.1. Taxonomy (NCBI): domain Eukaryota; kingdom Viridiplantae; phylum Streptophyta; class Magnoliopsida; order Caryophyllales; family Polygonaceae; genus Rheum; species Rheum nobile. The sequence continues at coordinate 273,744 of WOAB01000741.1, read as the reverse complement.
ATATTTCGTACTACCTTAGAGATCGGAAAGAGAACCATAGAACTTCCCAAAAAGCTTTCAGAAACTGAATCTGGTCTTCTTGTTGGATCTGAGAACAAAGAAAATGTAAGGGGTGGGGGGTGGAATCCCCTGATTCACCTCCGATGCTCAAGTCAAACAAGAACACCAAAAAGCTCTAATGGAGGCATAAGAGAAGATGATGTACGTATGAATGAGAATGAGAGAGAGAATTATGACTTTTTTCCCTTTTACCTCTCAATTACCTTTTTTCTTTATTATCCTTTTAGATATTAGAATAATAACTACCTCTTTCTTGGAGGATAATTAATGCTATCTTATCAAATAATTGCTCCTTGAAGATATTCTTTATTTCTTCTTTTTCCTATTTTAGGGACAATTAATTAGCCATAATTATCCCTCTCAATTTGCCCCTCGGATTCTTCGGGCTCGACCGAGATTGGTGGATCCGACAATTCCGACCCAGCACGGTTTGCAGCAAACCGTACGGGCTTGCAGAGACTCACCCCTGTCTTCTGGAGAGACGCACGGATTGCGACATTTCTGGCACGGTTTGTCACAACCCGTGCCAGGCTACAGAAACCTAACCTTTCAAATCTCGAGAATTGGGCACGGTTTGTGACACCGCCCGCACGGTTTGTCACAAACCGTGCCTCCTTACAGAGGCTAACTCTTGCGCTTCCGAGACTAGCACACGGTTTGTGACACCGTCGCACGGTTTGTCACAAACCGTGCCTCTTTACAGTGGCCGATTCTGGCTTTTTCGAGACTAGCACACGGTTTATGACACCGTCGCACGGTTTGTCACAATCCGTGCCTATCCCCAGAGGCTTTTTCTGGTCGTTTTCATGCCCCAGCATGAATCCCGTTGGGATCGACCGCTCCACAGAACTCATTCGAGGGTTTATTTTGCTCTGTCTGTTTATCGTGAGGACGATATATGCGCACCTGTTGGGAGAGAAACATGAAGATGCTTGCTCGCCTTTCAACCAATGTTCTGAGCATTCTTTATCGTTTTGTTAGGAGCACAGCATGAGAATGTCAGCTCGCCTTTTGACAACCTATGCCAATTCGTTGGGAGCGCAACATGAGGATGCCATCTCGCCTTTTGGCAACTTATGCCAATTCGTTGGGAGTGCAACATGAGAATGTCAGCTCGCCTTTTGACAACTTATGCCAATTCATTGGGAGTGCAACATGAGAATGCCAACTCGCCTTTTGACAACCTGTACCACCAATAGAGCTAAAAACTGCAATGCATTGATGAACGCAAGTCTTTGCAAAATCCAATGTCAAACAACACAAAATTTTAAAGAACGGAGGGGCGAACCCCCCGGGGGCCTCGTTAAAACCTCTCTGCACGAAAACCTCATGGGAAAAAACCATACGGAGAGGAAAAAGAGTACCCCCTACCTACAGTGCTCACATGTATTACTTCTTCAAATTCGAGGCGTTCCAAGTGCGCGGGACTGCCTTGCCACTCAGATCCTCTAACTTGTATGAGCCATTACCCGGGCTAGACACGACCCGGTATGGACCCTCCCAATTGGCGCCCAGCTTGCCTTCGGTCGGATCCTTCGTGTTGCTGAGGACCTTACGAAGCACGAATTCACCGTCTTGAAAGCTATGAGGCTTGAGATTCTTGTTGTGCATCCTGCTCAGCTCTCGCTGATAGGCCGCTAAGTGCACTGTCATCGCTTCTCTATTTTCCGACAGCAAGTCAAGGCCGATTTTGAGAGCTTGATCATTCTCTCCTTGCTCGAAAACCGTGGTTCGTATGGTTGGAAGTCCCATTTCTAGCGGTATGACAACTTCTGTCCCGTAGGCCAGGGCAAAAGGGGACTCTCCAGTCGACCTTCGCGGGGTCGTGCGATGCGCCCAGAGTATGGCGGGCAGCTCCTACGCCCATTGACCCTTAGCTTGGTCCAATCTCTTCTTGATTCCATCCAGAATAGCCTTGTTGGTGGCCTCAGCCTGACCATTTGCCTGCGGGTAAGCTACAGATGAGTAGAAGTTTTTGATGCCATAACCTGCACAAAAAGCTTTAAAAGAGGCACTGCTAAATTGAGTTCTGTTGTCAGATATCAAAGAATATGGAATGTCAAATCGGGTTATGATGGACTCCCATATGAATTTCTTGACGTCGCTGTCCCTTTTGCTGGATAATGGTTTCGCTTCCACCCACTTGGTGAAGTAATCTGTAGCTGTCACCAAAAACCGCTTGTTCCCCGGGGCCTTCAGAATCGGGCCTACCAAGTCCAGGCCCCATTGCGCGAACGGCCATGGGCCGGTCAAGGGATGCAAATCAACTGCAGGCTGGTGCGTCAACTTGGCAAACTTCTGACATTTTTCACACCTCTTTACATAGCATTCAACATCTTTCTACATAAAAGGCCACCAATATCCCTGTGTGTGGGCCCTAAAGGTGAGGCTTCTCGCAGCTGCATGTACGCCGCAACATCCTTCATGTATCTCGAATAAGAAATCCTCCACCTTGAAAGGTGGCACATATTTCAAGTATGTGCCTGTGAAGGATTTCTTGTAGAGAAAACCCAAAGGCGACACCCAAAAACGTGTTGCTTGAAGTCTGACCTTTCGGGCTTCTTTCTTGTCTGCATGAAGGGTATCCTGCGTCAAATAGTCAAAGATCGGGTCCATCCAGCTAGGCTCCACATCGACATGCATAACCTTCTTTGCCTCAATGCTCGGGCTTTCCAATAGGTCGATGTGTACCCATGCCCCCGCCTCTCCCGAACTTGAAGAAGCCAGAGTGGCGAGAGCATTTGCCACCTCATTTTGCTCTCGAGGAATCTGCTGCATCCGGTACTCCTTGAACCCCGCCAGCATACTCCTAGCTTTCTCTAAATATGCTAACATACGCGCTGACTTTGCCCCATACTCTCCTGAGACCTGGTTGACTACAAGTTGTGAATCAGAATAGATGATGAGCTTGCTTGCCCCTTGACTACGGGCTGTAGCCAACCCCAAAATCAATGCTTTGTACTCAGCCTCGTTGTTCGTCGCCTCAAACCCGAGCCTCACCGTAGAATGAATTATCTCCCTCGAAGGAGACGTTAGAACCAGCCCGGCTCCCGCTCCTTTTCTATTCCATGAGCCATCAACCTGTAATTCACACGTGCTCTGCTTTCCTATCTTCACCTACCAGACTGGGCGGTCCTGATCAGGGTCACCACCCATGAATTCTGCTACAAAGTCAGCCAAAATTTGACCCTTGATTGCGATCCTGGGAATAAACTGGAGCTCGTACTGCCCCAGTTCCACGACCCACCTTGCCACTCGCCCAGACAAATCTGAACTTGCCAGTAACGCCTTAAGCGGGAATGCTGTCATCACCGCAATCGAATGAGCCTGGAAGTAATGATTTAGCTTTTTGGACGCCACAACCAATGCGAGTAGCAACTTTTCCATCAAGGTGTATCTGCTCTCAGCACCAAGAAGAGTTTTGCTCACGTAATAGACTAGTCGTTGGACCCGATCCACCTCCCTAATGAGAACCGCACTCATGGCCCTATCTGACACTGCTAAGTAGAGGACTAGCTCCTCCTTTGGTTCGGGAAACAACAAAATCGGGGGTTGCTGTAGATACGCCTTCAGCTCGGCCAGGGACTGCTCACATTCGTCATCCCACTGAAAAATCTGGTCGCCCTTTAACAGTTGAAAGAAAGAGCCACACCTGTCTGACGACCTGCTAATAAATTTGTTAAGTGCTGTTGCCATCCCTGTGAGCTTCTGCACTTCTTTTACATTGCTTGGACTTTGAATGGACTGAATTGCCCGGGTTTGATTCGGACTCGCCTCGATGCCTCGTCTGGTGACTAGATGCTCCAGAAACTTGCCTGAACTAATCCCGAATGCGCACTTTGAAGCGTTCAACTTCATCTCGGCTCTCCTTAAAATATCAAAAATGAACTGCAAGTCTTCTAAATGTGATTCCTTCACCTTGCTCTTCACCACCATGTCGTCAATGTAAACCTCAACCTTCTTGCCAATCAACTCTGCAAATAACGACATCACTTCCCTTTGGAAAGTTGCCCCAGCATTCTTTAACCCAAAGGGCATAAACTTGTAGCAAAAGATTCCTCTCGGGATGACAAAGGAAGTCTTCTCTTGATCTCTTTCCAACAAGGTGATTTGATGATAACCCCTATAAGCATCAAGAAAGCTCATTCTAGCGTGCCCTACAGTTGCATCCATCAGCTGGTCTATCTTCGGGAGTGGGAACCAATCCTTCGAACACGCCTTGTTGAGATCCGTGTAATCAACGCATACTCTCCACTCAATGTTCTTCTTTTTCACCATGACAGTTTTGGCAACCCAAGTAGGATATTGGACCTCCCTAATTGCCCCTGCTTCCAGCAATTTCTCGAGCTCTTTAATCACTTCCTCGATATACTGGAGAGACGACCTCCTCGCCCGCTGAACCACATGCTTGGAGTTGACGTCAACAGTGAGGCGATGACAAGCGATTTCAGGACTCAGGCCCAACATCTCATACGGGCTCCAAGCAAAGACATCCATATTCCTTCTCAAGAGTCCTGACAAGGACTCCAACTCATCCCCTGAAACGTTAGCACCAATCAAAATATACTTATCAGGTTCAGAAAGACTTACCGGGATTTTGTGCAGCGCTTCCATGGACTTCTCAGCTGGAGCAATGCCCACGTCATTCAACACTTGCGGGGTTGCATGTATCATACTGACCTCAGCTTTGGACGCCTCAACCCCGAGGCAATGTCGCGCAGCTCCCTGGTCACCTCTGACTCGGACTACTTCGCCGTCGGATGGAAACACAATGAGTTGATGTAGAGTGGAATGCACCGCCTCCATTAAATGCAGCCATGGTCGGCCCAGAATGGCGTTGTAGTGTGACGGGACATTAATCACCAGGAACTCGGTGATCAATGTCTTCCCTCCTAAGCTGATTGATTCCCTGAGCATCCCTAGGGGCCACACGGGAAGCACCCCAAGGCCTTGTAATTGCGTAGAGACGGGAACCAAATCTTCTTGCTTCTTTCCCAGCTTCTTGAACATATTATAAAACATCAAATCAACTGAGCTGCCTGAATCAACAAGAATCTAGCGTACCTCAAAATTCCCAATGTCAACTGTGAGAACTAGCGGGTCATTGTGTGGACATTGTATCCCTACGAGGTCTTGGGCTGAAAAAGATAGGAGTTGAGACTCCTCAGTCCGGGGCTTCTTTGAAGGCACCACCTGCGCCTTCATCACCTCCAGGGCGTGACAGCGACGCTTGTAGTCATGTCGACTGGAGTCTGTTTGCTTAGTTGTAGCCTCTATAACATGGATCACCGGTTTCTGAACACCTTTCGCTCTCTCAGCCTGAGCATCCGGGACTATTTCCTTTCCCTGGTCCTTGCCTGAACCCGCTCTGGACTCGACAAATTACTTCAGATGCCCCTGTGACACCCACTTTTCCAACTGTTGCTTAAGCACTATGCAATCTTCAGTCATATGACCTTTTTCCTTGTGGAAAGAGCAAAACTTGTTGTAGTCTCTATTCTTAGGATCGTCTTTCATCTTAGGAGGCCAACTGAAAAAGGGATCTTCCTTTATCCGATTCAAAATCCGGTAAATCGGATCCTTGAACACCGTGTGAACCACTTGCATGGCTGAGAGCAGAGGGAGCCCCCTTTCACGTCCCTGACTAGACCTCTTCCTGTCACCGGCACCGTTGCCTCTCCCCTGTCTGGCGACTGGAGACGGAGACTTCTTGTCCTGACTGGGCTTTGTATCATCCTCAAGCTTCATGTACTGCCTGATTCGCCTCTTGCAATTCCGGGACCCCGGCTGGAGCCCTCAAAGTAAGACTCTCCCTGGGGAGAGCCAATCTGAAAGCAGTGACCGCAACCTTCTCATCACAGTCATCCATATCAGCATAACATTCTATAAACCTAGGGGCAAACTGCCTCAAAGTTTCTCCCATGCACATTTTCAAATCAAATAAGGTATCCATCGAAGCTGGCTCTCTACTGTTGGGAATGAAATGTGACACAAACTTCCTAGCCAGTTGATCCCAAGAATAAATGGAATCTGATTCTAAAGCATGAAACCACTTAGCAGCAACTTTTCCTAGACTAGCAGGAAACATCCTACACATTAATGAGTCATTCAGAACCCACAACGCCATCTTATGAGTGTACCCAGCAACATGAACGATAGGATATGACTTCCCGTCATACAAATCAAAAGATGGTGTGGAGAACTTAGCTGGTGGCTGCTGCTCAAGGATGATGCGTGCAAACAGGGTAGACGTCATACGAGCGAGCTTCAATTCTGCTTGCTCCTGCGCATTGATCAATGACTCTCCCTGGTTATCAAGCAGGAGAAGAAGTCGTTGCTCAGCCTTTGTGACTTGCTCAGCCCGGTTCCCGCGCGGATGGCGCGAATCTGAGCTTTCTGAACGTTCTATGAAGTTCCGGCTCTGCAGATCGGAAAGGCGGTTGATAGCAACATGCATGTGAGACTTAATCAAAGGCCTCCAAGGAAGAGGCTCAAGCAAAGGGTGAAGTCTTGTGCAAGTTCTGAATTGTAACTGTCGCTTTGGTTTTGGACAGTCTTCGGTAAAACGGCCATAACTGTGGCTAGAAAATTGATCTCGAGATGATTCAAGATGCGTTGGAAAGCTGATTCAAAGATCTACAACTTCATAGTTTACGTCGAATCAAGATTCCAACAAGAAGATGGTCATAATCGAGTTTTACTGAGAGTTGTGCATGTCTTCCGCGACCGCGGAAGAATTTCTGCGACCGCGGAAATGTTACTGACGTTCGACCTGTGACAGACACTTTTCCGCGATCGCGGATTTGCTACGGCTTTTTCTTCCAAATCATTTTCCGTGATCGCGGATGTATTGCCGCGACCGCGGAAATGAGCCCGAGCGCTCGTCTTCTCGTCTTTATTTCCGAAACTTAGTATTATTTTATTATTATTTGTTAGCGACTATTTAAACTAGCAAACCCTAGTTTGTAATCTTACGTTGAATTTGAGTAGTAAAGTTGAGTACGCTCCTTCCCTTGAGTTCTAACGTCAACTCTTCGATCCCACGGATCGTCTATCCCGTAGCTCGTCGCTTTGAGCAATTCATACATCGTCTCTTCGGTGTTTCAAGATCATCTCTTTGATCTCTCCGTCATCTCTTTGACGCGTTTGAAGGCTATCTCTTTAGTCCTAGGAAAGCCATCACTTTGGCTACGGAAGAGAAGGATTCAACTATAAGCTTGAGGAACCAAGATCCTGCATTGCAGACAACACTTCAGGGGGGTACTATGGAGTTTCCTATGACAAGCTTCTCCCCTTGGCGGCAAGACGTTCTTGCCCGTATCGCGAAGCTCGAACGTGAGCGAGCTGAGACCATACGTGAGAAAGCTGAGATCATACGTGAGAAAGCGGGGATCGTCCAACGCATTAGGGATTTGGAGGAGGTCATAGCCGAGGAGATTGCCCGCGAGCAAGCCCAACGTGATGCAGAGTTTATGTTGGTCTCTCAACGCGATCCGTATCCGTTCGTGATGACTCCTTCTCCAAAAGGCGTTGATTTGGTGGATGTGGAATCCTGTCCTATGTCCTTCGATCATCCCAAGTGGGACGAGTATGAGGAAGAGGTCGTCAAAGCCCCAGTCCTTGATGGTTGTTCGTCACAACACAGCCTTTCACCGCCCCCTCCGCCGCACTCATCACCGCTTCCACAACCAATGCTCGTATCTGGTCAGCTTGAGGTTTCTATTGTTGTTCTTAGCCACCTCGCTCCCACCACAATCATAGAAGATTCAGCCGCAAAGGTGACAACTTTGATGTTATTCGAGGCTGATGCACAACTTGTTCCTTTGCTCTTTCTGGATGTTCGTGTCTCTCTACTTGATGCTTCTTTCTTCATCCACGTCGAATCGAGGACGCTTTGAAGTCAAGAAAGGGAGATGATAGCAACATGCATGTGAGACTTAATCAAAGGCCTCCAAGGAAGAGGCTCAAGCAAAGGGTGAAGTCTTGTGCAAGTTCGGAATTGGTACTGTCGCTTTGGTTCTGGACAGTCTTCGGTAAAACGGCCATAACTGTGGCTAAAAAATTGATCTCGAGATGATTCAAGATGCGTTGGAAATCTGATTCAAAGATCTACAACTTCATAGTTTACGTCGAATCAAGATGCCAACAAGAAGATGGTCATAATCGAGTTTTACTGAGAGCTGTGCATGTCTTCCGCGACCGCGGAAATGTTACTGACGTTCGACCTGTGACAAACACTTTTCCGCGATCGCGGAAGTATTTCCGCGATCGCGGATTTGCTATGGCTTTTTCTTCCAAATCATTTTCCGCGATCGCGGATGTATTGCCGCGACCGCGGAAACGAGCCCGAGCGCTCGTCTTTATTTCCGAAACTTAGTATTATTTTATTATTATTTGTTAGCGACTATTTAAACTAGCAAACCCTAGTTTGTAATCTTACGTTGAATTTGAGTAGTAAAGTTGAGTACGCTCCTTCCCTTGAGTTCTAACGTCAACTCTTCGATCCCACGGATCATCTATCCCACGGATCATCTATCCCGTAGCTCGTCGCTTCGAGCAATTCATACATCGTATCTTCGGTGTTTCAAGATCATCTCTTTGATCTTTCCGTCATCTCTTTGACGCGTTTTAAGGCTATCTCTTTAGCCCTATAAAAGCCATCACTTTGGCTACGGAAGAGACGGAATCGAATTCAAGCTTGAGGAATCAAAGATCCTGCGTTGCAGACAACACTTCAGGGGTTGTTCGTATCAGCGGTCCCCTTCCTCCCTGAATCCGGACATGCGCGGTGAGCGGCTTTGCTCCCGGGACGGCTGCCTACTCGGACGAGATGCGGAGGATGAAGTCCTCGCGTCCCTGCGATGGTACGGGTTGCGATCCCCATGACCTGAGCATTCCCGATGTGAGACGCCCGCCTCTTCGGGTGTGCGACAAGAACGGGCCGTGTGGTGGCATGGTGGAAGCCCGCTCCTCCGATCGCGGTTCGCTCTTGGCACAACGACACTGGCCAACCTCCTGGACCGATCCAGATCTGCAGTCAAATCATCGCCTACGTGGTGCTTACCCTAAACCCGGTCGATTACCCACATGGCTGCACCTAACTCGTCCCTTAATCGCTGGAGCTCAGCGTCCTTGTCGACAATAGCGGAAGTCAAGTCAGCATTCCGACGTTCAGACTCGACGACGACCGATTCCAGTTCGAGCCGGTGGCGTTCCGCCTCCGCGGCTGCGTCCACCTCCTCCTGGCGGACGTTGTCGTTGTTGCTGGCGGCTCTTCGTGGTGCCATCGTCTCTTTCCCACAGACGGCGCCAAATGTAGTAGCAATATTTCGTACTACCTTAGAGATCGGAAAAAGAACGATAGAACTTTTCCAAAAAGCTTCCAGAAATTGAATCCGGTCTTCTCGTTGGATCTGAGAACAAAGAAAACTTAAGGGTGGGGGTGGAATCCCCTGATTCACCTCCGACGCTCAAGTAAGTCAAGAACACCAAAAAGCTCCAATGGAGGCAGAAGAGAAGATGATGTACGTATGAATGAGAATGAGAGAGAGAATTAGGGATTTTTTCCCTTTTACCTCTCAATTTCCTTTTTTCTTTATTATCCTTTTAGATATTAGAATAATAACTACCTCTTTCTTGGAGGATAATTAATACTATCTTACCAAATAATTGCTCCTTGAAGATATTCTTTATTTCTTCTTTTTCCTATTTTAGGGACAATTAATTAGCCATAATTATCCCTCTCAAAGCCCATATCCAAGTTAAAAGAAGATAGTCTATTTACGAAAAGGCTAAATACACGCGTTTTTGTATCTAAATGGACGCGATTTCGTGTGCGTAGCTTAGCAGCATGATCTGATGTGCATAAGCTACGCGCACAAGGATATAATGGGCATTTTTGAAAAGTGAGGGTAAAAGTCATGCGCGTTGCTTACGCACATGACTTTTTCAGAGGCGTAGCTCGTGCGCATAGCTTACGCGCACGGCTAATGGACCGGCCTATCAACCCGTGCGCATAGCTTACGCACACCATACTATAAAAAAAATTACACTTTTTTCCAGAATCATGTAGAGAATTTCAATATGAGTCCGTACATATAAAATTAGTCCAAAACGGACATCGTTTGCCCCTCCAAAAGCCCAAAAAACGAAGCCTTTCTACCCATTTTTTTTACAATTTGGTGCCCGGAATATAGCGCATTGTAGTGATTTTTTTTGTATTTTTTGCATTTTTCTACTATAATTTTGTATAAAATTTTAATACGAGTCCGTACATATAAAATTCATCCAAAACGGATATCGTTTTCTCCTCCAAAAAACCAAAAAACGAGAATAAAAACTTTAGAAACTATAGTATATAAGTAATATATTTTGTAATACTTAACTATAATACATATAGTATAGTATATAAGTTACATATTATGGTTAAGTATTATTAACTTATTACTTATAAAGTATAGCTATGCATTATAGTTAAGTATTATTAACTTGATACTTATAAAGTATAGCTATGCATTATAGTTAAGTATTACGAACTTATTACTTATATACTATAGTTACACATTATGGTCAAGTATTATGAACTGATTACTTATATACTATTGTTATGTATTATAGTTAAGTATTATGAACTTATTACTTATGTACTATAGTTACATATTATGGTTAAGTATTATGAATATTACTTATATACTATAGTTAAGTATTATGAACTTATTACTTATATATTATAGTTACACATTATGATTAAGTATTATGAACTTATTACTTATATACTATAGTTATGTATTACAGTTAAGTATTATGAACTTATTACTTATATACTATAGTTACACATTATGGTTAAGTATTATAAATATTACTTATATACTATAGCTATGTATTATAGTTAAGTATTATAAACTTATTACTTATATATAATATAGTTACACATTATGGTTAAGTATTATGAACTTATTACTTATATACTATAGTTATGTATTATAGTTAAGTATTATGAACTTATTACTTATATACAATAGTTACACATTATGGTTAAGTATTATGAATATTACTTATATACTATAGCTATGTATTATAATTAAGTATTACGAACTTATTACTTATAAAGTATAACTATGTATTATAGTTAAGTATTATAAACTTATTACTTATATACTATAGTTACACATTATGGTTAAGTATTATGAACTTATTACTTATAAAGTATAGCTATGCATTATAGTTAAGTATTACGAACTTATTACTTATATATTGTAGTTACACATTATGGTTAAGTATTATGAACTTATTACTTATAAAGTATAGCTTTGCATTATAGTTAAGTATTACAAAATATATTAGCTATAAAATATAGTTATGCATTATAATTAAGTATTACGAACTTATTACTTATATACTATAGTTACACATTATGGTTCACTACAAGAAAATCAGTGATCAAGGACAGATGAAGCCGTTGCAGATGCCAACGGATATAGGCTTCCCGACGGGTATGGCCGATGGTACATATCCGTCGGTATATGACTCGTCGGCAAAATTGTCGACGGATTCATCTATCGGATGTATGCAGATGGATGCACTCGTCGCAAAACCCCAACAGATAAAGCCGTAGGAGTTGCCAATGAGTGAAACTGTCGGGAGGTCCGACGGTGAAAGTTGTATGCGCTACTGACGTCCAATTATATGATACAGTTATTTAAAACGTGTGAAAGTTTATTAATTTTAAAATGATTTAAACTTAATCACAATTTAAAAATTAATTAGCACTGGTAAGATGAGTAATAAATATATAATATTTTTTAAATAATATATTCAATAGGTAGTTATTTGGGTATTTACCTCTACTCACATTTATATTGTTGTGGTTGGTCTATAGAAAACGTGTATAATAATTATTGTATTTGATAAATTTACAAACAATTCATGTTTGTATTAAACTAGAAATCGAAGCCCGTGCTTCGCACGGGCCATTTCTATAGAATTTTATATTTTAGTTAAATTATTATATTTTTTAATATTTATTTTAAATGTTAAAATTACAAGTATTATCAAACACATAGAGTAGTAAATTGCCTTTAATGTAGGATGACACTGTTTTTTTTATTTTATAAGATAATAATTATATGTTTGGTAGAACATTCTCACTTTGAGGATTGCAACAAGATGGCATTTTCAAATTGGTTGTTTGAGGATTCTCACTTTGTTAAAGATATTTCACATGGTGACAAAATTAAATTAACAGATAAAAGAAGATGTCAAATATATTTATTAACTTGTTCTTCTCCAAATTTTCAACTATAAATTATATGTAAGCTAAACAACCTCAATATGATTGTCCAACAATATAAGCTCAAAGATGAAAAGGGTAATATTTAGAGGCTAACCAATCGCATTCCATCTCATAGCCTTTTTCCAGCAGGACTTTCGGGGCAATATAGTCTGGTGTACCAACTGTAGAATAAGCCTGCAACACATTGTCAATTGTTGTAGAAATATGTTCACTTTATGCAGAACTGCTTCAGGGCATCAAAACTCAAGTGGCTTTGCTCCAAAATAACATCATTATATTTAGCAACTTTACATAATGTCATTAATTTATGAAAGAAGTAAATAGTTTGAAGTGGAAAAAAGTATGATGGATAAAATGCAAATCACATAGATAAAATGCATTAGAAAAATTATTAAATTGAGTTCTCTATGAAGATGGCACTTAAATCAAGATGAAACATCGAAGCATTACAAAAAAACAACAGTGTTGATCTCTTAAACTTTTGTGGTTTAAATCACCAATTTCTGAGAGCTTCAACATTCCTTGTCAGTTGAGTACTTTTGCAATATAGAGCAAAATGAATAAGTAGTTTGAGATTGTATCCATTTCTATGATTAAATCAGGCAAATGGCAAGATTACTTACAAGCATCCTTCTATTCTTTTGCCAATGCAACAATTGTTCCTGCTGGGTGCGTTTTGGGGGTGCTGGTCGTCCATCACTTTGAAGAACCCCACTGTAGTTATTCCCAACAGAGAAGTCTTTCTCCTGGAGATCCCGACAATCTAGGGGTTGACACAACCAAAATCTGAAAGTTTCATGTGACCATGTCGATCCAACAACAAGTTATCAGGCTTAATGTCTCTGTTATATGAGTCATAAAAAACAACAATACTCAAGCCAAAGAAAGATGTACATGAGCCCCTAAAGCATGAAACAGTAGAAAGATGAGTGAAACTTGTGGACATATTTATGCTTATGGATTGACTCTATAGACAGGACTGTTTCAGCAACATAAAATCTAGCCTCGTCTTCTGTTAGTATATCCTTTTGCATTAGTAAAGTCATCATATCACCACCAGGCAGATATGCCATTATTAGATAAAGATACTCTTCATCTTGAAACGAACAATAAAGTTTGACAATGCAATTACTGTCGACCTCTGCGAGTAGATTTCTTTCTGCTCTTACATGTTCAACCTTTGCACAAAGAAAATAATTGGAAGTTAGCAGTCAGAAAACTGACTACAACCACCACCAATAGATCAGAAGACTACTTCAAAACTACGACCAGGCACATACCTGTCCTCTTCTAAGCATCTCTGATTTTTTCAGTTTCTTCATAGCATACACATGGCTGGTTGACTTTTCTCTATAGATTCTAACCTACAGTAGGATAATAGTCCACGTAGAGGGACAAGCATTACTAATTTGATAATAAGAAATTACAAGGCAACTTCCAGAGGTAAAAAAACACCAAGCTTCCAAATTGTATAGATTTGTTTCATTACCTCAGTTAATATACACAAAAAAGGGATGGTATTTGAGGATAAAATTGCTATATTACCTAAGCCACATGACATACCAGTTTCAGGGAAGGCGTCAATGGACATCATCCTCTCCTCTCCTGTAAGACCTGAAAGAAAGAAGATTCGGGGCACTGATTTTGCAAGCTGCAAAAGTTACAACAACAAATTTGCTTTTTTTTTATTACACTGAATGAAACTTCTTGAAGGATTATAGTACACAATGAATTAAAGACCGATTGAAGTAAAATCATCGAATGCATTTCTACCTGCAAATCTTCCGCACGTTGTTGTTTTGTGTTTATTGCATCCCATAGTGAACGATCAATCATGTCTTCAGTATAATATATAATCTACAAAATACTAAATTAACAACTAACACAAATTTAATGGTATAGTTTCAAATCAACAATGAAGTCCTAATAATTTTCTCACATTGTTCTCATAGATGTTAACCAAACAAATGAGAAGGAGGTCAAGGAGCAAAAATTGCAACATTTACCTCTAAAAAATCTCCATCTAGATCTTTAAGAAGCTGCTTGATCTGCACTGATTAAATTTGTTAAAATTCATCATAAAAGAACCTTTCGTTTAAAATTTCACCTACAAATATAAATTCAGAAGAACTTACCTTTGAAGCCTCTTCAAGTTCAAATCCAAGCAGCAATAAGGTCTACAATTTTGATTTGAAGAAAGGCATATAATTTCAGATCTTAGACAATGAGCATAACTTGATCAGTAGACTAACCACAACTTACAAGTGGACCATAATTTGGATCTTCAGAAGTTTCTTCAGCAGTAGCCCCAGCTACAGATTTTTTACATATGGATTAAAGGAACTCGTCAGGGCAAACTTTGAGTATTGATGCCTTGATGGATGACATCGGCAGTAGCCTGCTTTTTTCTTCTGGCTGCACATTCAAAATCTCATGAAATTAGAGGAGATCTTACTCGAAGTACAATTCCAAAAACCCTAAACAACCAGCTTCGAATATTCACAAATTAGGGATCAACCGGCGTTAGATTCAACAAATTCCTACCAAGAGGTATCATCCTATAGAAGATAGGGCAAGCTCCACATGAATGCTATCTCATAAACAAATAATTACATATATCTACCAAAAATGAACTCCCATTAGCAGGTAAATGTAACCCAACAAGACATACAAAGATTTCATCTTTGCTTTATGAAGAGTCCATTACAACATTATGGTTAGAGAAACTTACCAGTCCCAGCTCTAAATTAAGACCAACAATCGCTTCAATAGCAGCTACTACAAAAGCACAAATAATAGTGTCAATGACGGAATACAGTCTCATCCTTATAATGCTAATTACAGGAATACTTTCAAGTAAGGAAAGTTTAACATAACGAACAAATAACTAAAATTTTGAAACAGTTCACCTCGAGTAGCCAAAGAACAGCCACTTAAATCTTGTATCCTAAGCAAGGTCTGTATCGCCTCATCAGTTTTCCCTCTATAACAAGTAAGAAAAGCATATCCATAATTTTTCAATTTGAGAAAACCCTGCAGATCACATCAAAATTCTTAATGGAGGAAGATGAAAGTTTTCCAGTTCGACTAACCTTTCAGAGAGCAAAGTGGAAACATCAATTTAAACCATTGCTTTAGGATCCTCAATAACATCATCCTGTCCCTCTTGCGATTGAGAATCCAAACACATTTCTTAGTATATTGTCATCTTCATATATTTATATGCAGGATTCAAAGATTTTACCAGTAAACCCAAGTGGGTCCGGTCTGCAAAGTCGAGTCGGGGTCTGCGAAATCTGGGCACGTGGTTCGGGCGCGGGGCTAGTCGCGGGTGGTGCGAGATGGGAAGATCTGGGTTGAGCCGAGTTGGTATTGCCTCGAGCGGTGGGTCCGAGTAGGCATGTCTGTGCGAGGCGGGTGCGACCAGGCTCGGTGCGACTCGGGGTCTGCGAAATCTGGGCACGTGGGCCGGGCACGAGGCTAGTCACGGGTGGTGCGAGATGGACAGATCAGGGTTGAGCCGAGTTGGTGGTGGCTCGAGCGGTGGGTCCGAGTGGGCAGATCTGTGCGAGGCGGGCGCGACCAGGCTCGGTGCGACTCGAGTGGGTCTGCGATGGGCGGGCGCGATCAGGCTCGGTGTGACTCGAGTGGGTCTGCGGTGGGTTCGATCGTGGTGGCTCGGATCCGGCGCGGTGTTGGTTAGATGGTGGTAAGGTGGGTGTGGGCAAGAGGAAGAGAGGGAGATAGTGGAAAGCTTCAGACGGCCGGGTTCATGTAGTGTGAAATCCTCTTCAAATCCACTTCAACGTCCCACTTGTGTATCTGAAAGGGCCGTTTTTAATTTTCATCATTATAGATTTTTCAAAGACTCTTTACATTATTTTCATCTTCAACGTTAAATTTCTGCATTTCCAGCCTTTAAAAGAGAGCATTGAATTGGCAAGAAAGCCAACATTGAATTGGCAAGAAAGCCAACTTTTTATATATATATATTGATTGCTTAAGTTGCTAAAGTACATATCACATACAGCTAAAATGCACAGGTGCAAAATACTCACACTGCAAATACAAGTTTTAGATCTAGGGAGTAGTAACAAACAACCAAAAACATAAATTTTCTTTCTACAAAATTACAAATGCACAAATCCCCAATGTTGATTGTAGTCCTTGAGAAGATCGATGGCAGTTTATACATGTTCAGACAACATCATCGATGGGCTGCTGGAAGTATGACAATGTTGACATTCATATACTGTTGTGGTTGGTGTCGCCGATTACCTTGAGTTGACTAAAATCATATACAAAGTATAAAGGATGAGTTTGGGAGTCGGTCAATGCTAGCGGCCTTTGGTGGGTTGAGAGGCGGTTTACGTAATTTGAAGATTCAGAGAAGTGGAGAGAAAGAAGATTGGAGAATTAAGTGATATAGTTTCTGGATTTGGGGTGTGGGTGAAGGAGGAGAGAGAGAGTGTAACGTATGCAATAGGATTTGAGATTAGTGGGTAATGAACGAATGTGATGGAGTGAGGACCCTATAGGCTGTCATTTTTGTGTACAATTTGATTGGCTCTTATCTACAGCACCAGGATACCCATTTTGGTCTACTGGATTTGAACAGAAATCGATGGTAGATGGTGCTTCTTTGTAAACTAAAACTATGCCTACATCCGTCGGCAGTAGAAGCCGTCGGGATATAGCCAGTGGATCAATCCATTGGCAAGTTTCCGTACGGATGGCGACCGTAGCAGCCGTCGGTACAAGGCTAATGGATCTTTTCGTTGAAAAGCATCCGTCGGTAATTATCATAATATGGTTGAGCGCTTACTTTGCCTACGGATTTCGGACACCGATTGTAGATGCCGTCAGTAAAGTTGGCCAGCGGAGTTCTCTGTCGGCAAATAGTTAAGTATTACAAAATATATTAGTTATAAAGTATAGTTATGCATTATAATTAAGTATTACGTACTTCCTACTTATATACTGTAATTAAACATTATGGTTAAGTATTTATGAATTTATTACTTATATACTATAGTTATGTATTATAGTTAAGTATTATGAACTTATTACTTACATACTATAACTACACATTATGGTTAAGTATTATGAACTTATTACTTATAAAGTATAGCTATGCATTATAGTTAAGTATTACGAACTTATTACTTATATACTATAGTTATGCATTATAGTCAAGTATTACAAAATATATTAGTTATAAAGTATAGTTATGCATTATAACTAAGTATTACGTACTTATTACTTATATACTATAGTTACACATTATGGTTAGGTATTACGAAGTTATTACTTATATAGGATAGTTATGCATTATAGTTAAGTATTACGAACTTATTACTTATATACTATAGTTGATAAAGTTTTTATTCTCGTTTTTTGGCTTTTTGGAGGGGAAAACGATATCCGTTTTGGATGAATTATATATGTACGGACTCGTATTAAAGTTTTATACAAAATTATAGTAGAAAAATGCAAAAAATACAAAAAAAAATCACTACAATGCGCTATATGCCGGGCATCAAATTGTAAAAAAAATGGGTAGGAAGGCTTCGTTTTTTGAGCTTTTGGAGGGGCAAACGATGTCCGTTTTGGACGAATTTTATATGTACTGACTCGTATTGAAATTCTATACATGATTATGGAAAAAAGTGCAATTTTTTTTTTATTTTTTTAGTATGGTGTGCATAAGCTATGCGCACGGGTTGATGGGTCAGCCCATTAGCCGTGCGCGTAAGCTATGCGCACGAGCTACGCCTCTGAAAAAGTCATGCGCGTAAGCAATGCGCATGACTTTTACCCTTACTTTTCAAAAATGACCATTATACCCCTGTGCACATAGCTTATGCGCACCAAGCCATACTGCTAAGCTACGTGCATAGTTTCGCGTCCATTTAGACAAAAAATCGCGTGCATATAGCCACTGCCTCTATTTAGTATTTGAAAATTTCAAATAGGCATACAACAGCTCCATCCTAAGAAAATGTGTTAGCATTACACATTTATATATTGGTTTAAAGTGCGCGACAGTATCTATGATCTATCCTATGATTTGTAACTTAAGTATTCATGTAGAGTCTTCATAATCTCATTCTTATACCAGTGAGTAGTCTTCATAATCTCATTCTTTTTTGGACTCTAAAATCACTTGAAAAGGGGGTTTTCCATATAAAAACACGCCTACATAAATACAAGTATAGTAATTGACAGAAATAGCGTAAAATGTAATTGATTAATCTATATCTATTTAAAAGTTGACTTTCTTGTCATTCAATTCTAGCTTTTAAGTAAATAAGTAGGACAAAACAATGGCAAAAGTCACCTTTTTTTAGCAAAGTTTTTTTTGTAAGGATTTTCAAAATACTTATCAGATTAAAAACAAAATTTTAAATTTTTTTATCATAAAACATGCCCTCACTCTATAAAATGTTTTAAACTAAGCAATGAGTGTCCTATAGAAAAATACAAAAAAAGTCCATAAAATTTTAAATGATCGATTGAATCCTCAATGTTATATTGATGTAAAAATGCAACTATGAAGTTTAAACATTATTGGTCATATTATGGTATTTTTAAGGAAACTCTTTGGTAGAATTCAAAAACTATATAGCAAAAAAGTTATATGTCGATAAAAGTTAAAATTAAAAAATATAAATAGATATATAAAAAGGATAATCATGATTAAAAAATTCTTATTTAACAATCAAGAATTCAAGATTTATTCAACTCTACCTCTCTTATTCTTTACAATTATATTCAAACTGAACCCTTTAACGACAAATCAACAAATATTATCAAGTTCTCTACATCGTGATAATGACAATCTAATAGGTTAGATTAGAAGGATTTGTTTGATGTGACTATTTATAAAGATTTTTATAGAAATATGTATTTTCTTATTAAAAGTTGCTTGGATAAAATGTATTTATCAATAGAAAAATATATGTAGTACAATTAAGAGAAATGTGTAGAAAATTTTACTTTTACACAACTTTTAAAATGCTGAAATTATTTTTTCTAAAGAAATACCTTTGTGAACTCCTCAATTTTTCAAAATAAAAAGAAATAAAATTTTGAATTCCTTACTTTCTCAAAACAAAGAACAAAAAACTAGAACACAATTTAGATAATGTTATTATTTTTAATTTCATTTTAAAAATAATCCGGTATATATTTTTTCTCCTTTTGGGAGTTCTTCTTTGATATCTATATCCCTTGTCTTTTCCGTCAACTGTTATATTTTTAGGGTTCGTATCATTTCCTCCGTAGATTTTTTATTCGATAGATCGTAGAAGATCAAAAAACTCGATGGGGAAACATTCATGGTTGCTCCACCCGCTAGATCCAGAGCCGATTTAATACTTTAAAAATTGTATGGTATTGAATGAACACACTTAATGCACAAAAATGCAAACTTTATATTAGATATAGAAGATTTCTAAAATATTCACAAAAACTTTCATCAAAATATAAACACATCCCTACAAATACAAACTTCCACTTTAATTCAAAATTAAAATTATACTTCTAACCAAAATTATAAAAAATAAAATAACCCGTTTCTTATGTACAATAATAACATTTTATACCTAACATACTTACATTTAAATAAATATCAAATAATATATGTCTAACATGAAAAAACAGAACAACGATCCATGTATTACAAATTTATTTTATATATTGTGACACTACATATACACGCACGGACTTCGATTTCTAGTTAACATCAAAGATGAGATGGGGTTTCGAACGAAAGACATAGGAAAATGAGGTAGAGCATTTATAGCAGGGAATGGGTATTCCCTTATTTAACAAAACAAAAAGAACCAAATACCCTAAATAATATATACAGATAATAAAATAAGTAACCAACATTTTGTATAATATATTTGGCCAAGTTATATATGGTCCAGTGTACGTAGTGTAGAAGAAACACAGAAAGATGGAGCGTAGCGTCTGGGAGTGGATATGCACGTGCAGTTGTGGAGAATGAAGCTGCTCCTGGCTGAAGACAAGCCCTTTTTCGAGGACACAAGCTAGTAAGATTCATGTATAATCCATCTCATCAATTTCTCTCTCTCTGGACCAAGCCTGCAGATTGAATACTCGAGTCAAATTAAGCATGGGGGACACACATAAGTTTTGCACCTCATCCAAAACTACTATACTTTGTCGCATCACTTTTTACTTTCAGTATGATTTCATAGCGGTTTTGGGCGAAAAAATCAAATGATCTCAATCCGCGGAATTGATGGACAACTAATTCGAGATAGGATGAACCGATTTGGATTGAATAAAGAATAATTAAAACGCAATAAAAGATAAGATGAACAAACATTGAAGTTGAATGCTTATCTCCACTTGATAGAATGAAGATCGAGTTTCAAGAAATCCTCCAGTATTGCTACAAGTTGCAAGTAAAGAAAGTCGAGAGCTTTTGTTAGGAAGTGAACTTTTGAGAACTTCAGTTTCCTACTATAGTTCCCTTCCTCAGTTTTCCTAGTTTTGATAATGACAAACATCTTTGCTATTAATGTTTCTATTAGTGTGATAAACAGGAAACTTAGGACTCGGAAAGCAAGGAACAGAGATGCTGTCGCCAGACTTGGGAACTGGCGAAAGGAACCCAAGCTAGTCGACGCCAGAAACACTTGAAGATTTATGTGAAGGCGGCGGCGAGCTGTTTTAGGGTAGATCTTAGTTAGAGAGAACTAAAGATTCTATCCGGTTTCCATATATAATAGGAGCGTAAAAGATTATCTTTTATGGAAACAAAGTTGTAAAAGTCGGTAAAGATAATATTTGGTAACAAATGTTATCTTTAAAGATTTCCTTTGATTATTTTATTTATATGATTCGGTTATTGAAGATTCACTATCTTATTAACTAAATCATATAAGTAAAGTGAAAAAACCTCTCTCACCTCTCACGCATGAACGAGAAGAAACTTTCTGAAGTGCAGAAGAAGAATTGTGCCGTGTTCTTTGAAGAAGAACGAAGTAAGTCACTTGCTTGTTACTTGGTTAGGTTGAACTAGGTAGAGAGTCTTTAGTGTGTCTAAGACTTTAATCTGTGTGTTCTATTCTAGTTGATTGTAACCGAAGTATTAATACAAGAAGTAGACTTTGAAATCCTCTTGCAAAAGGGGTAGTGGGTTTTATCCTGGATAACTAGTTGGTTATCAAAGGTTCCCACTCTAAGGAACTTGTCTTGAATCTGTTCGTGTTTACTTATTCCGCTGCTTAGGGAACTGAACTTTCAGTTCCCTCGATAACTAACAACGTACGATCCTTCAATTGGTATCAGAGCAGGCGCTCTAGATTTGTGTTAGTTTACAGATTTCAAGATGTCTACCTCAAGTGAATTTAGTCTGGGAATCTCCATCAACAAGCCTCACATCCGCAAGAAAGGAGAAGAAGAATGGTGGGAGAAAAGCATGGAAAACCACATTCAAACCATAGACTATCAGTGCTGGCGCATGATAGAAAATGGCGATGGAACTATTCCTAAGGACTTAACTGAAGACCAATGGAAGCCGGAGTACTATGTCATCAAGGAGAAAAATGCTAAGGCTCGTCAACTCATTCTCAATGGGCTGAATAGAGAAGATATGGACAAAGTGATGGGAATCCCAACTGCTAAAGGGATCTGGACTGCTCTGAAGGAAATGCACGAAGGCAGTGAGGAACTGAAACAGAGTAGGAAGTTTGCTCTAGAAGGAGAGTACCACACTTTTGAGATGCTTGACACTGAAGACATCTCTCAGTATTACTCTCGCTTCACAAGGCTCGTGACGAAACTCACCACTGCTGGAGTAAAACTCGACGAATGGTCAAAATCCCTTGTCATCATCAACGGTCTCAACTCAAAATTTAACCTCATCAAAAGAGTTTTGAAGACTACCCCTGGAATTCAGGCCCTCCCCTTAACTCAAATCATAGGGAAACTTGAAGTTGACGAAAGAGAGGCACAAAAATTCAGTTCTTCCAAGAAAGTGGAGAAGGGAATCGCCTTAAAAATCTCAAAGGCTTTTTCCAGACTAGAAATGGAAGAGGAAAATTCTGATCTCGAGGAAGAAGAAGACGAGATAACTGCTTTGATTACGAAGCACGTCAGAAAGCAATTCACCAAAGGAAAGTTCAAGAAGAATTTCCAAAAGAAGGACCTCTCTGAATATCAATGCTACCAATGCAAGGAAAGGGAACATCTGGCAAGGAACTATCCTAAGAACACTGACGACGATGACAAATCTCAGCACAAAAAGGCTCTCTTCGCAACCTTTGGAGATGACTCAGAAGACTCTGAAGGGGAACCAGAGAGGAAGAGAACTACCAGAGGAAGATGTCTAATGGCCATAGAAGATTCAACTGAATCAGACGACTCTGAGGTATCTTCTTCTGACTTCACTAAGTCTCTTCTAGAATATGACAAAAAGCAACTAGTCAAAATTATTAAGAAACTTGGAAAGGAAACTAGTTCCCTACAAGAGAAACTGGAGGAATGTGAAGATGAAATTTCTTACTTAACTACTGAAAACTCCGTCTGGGGTAAGAAATTAGATGAAGCTGAGAAACAATTAGCCAACTCTCAAAAAATGTGTGAGTCCTGCAAAAATGTTAAAACTGAACTCATGCATGCTGTCATTCCCCCAGTTCCCTCAACAGACTCTGAAAAGAAGAATTCCATCCTGCTTAATGAAATCGTGCATAAACTTGATCTTCTCACTCACTCTATAAATGAGAAAACTGTGAATCAAACTGTTTTTGTTAAGCAACGACATGGTCTTGGTTATACTGATTAAAAGGATTATGAGGAAACATGCTCCGCTGAAAATGAGAAAATAAGAAAGGAACTGGCCGAGAAAAATGAGTTCCTCAGTGGTGCACTGCAAAACTCTCGTGATAAAGCTCAGTTCCTAGAGGAAAAGGTAAAGGTGCTTGAACAAAAGCCCACAGAAAACCAAACCTGGTTCAATGGTCAAAATGCTCATAAGATGTATGTTTCCCAAGCTCAGGGAACTAAAGGTAAAAACATCAATTTTGAGCAAAGAAAACAGGAAAGACCCTTCCGACCGGGTAAAGGTAAGTATGGTCATGTGGTTTATAATCGTGTATGCTGGCATTGTGGTACAAATGGTCACACTTATCATGATTGCATCCATAAAAAGAAACAAATGGAAGAAAATGCTAAGAAAAGGAACCAGAAAATAAACAACAAGAAAAGGACGCATACTATTACTGATTTGAATGATCCTTACTATTTTGTTCCTGCTTCTAACCCACAGACAAGATTTCAACCGCATTCACCCAGAAAAGCTACGCTTAGCTGGGTTCCAAAAGTGTGAGTTCCCTTGTGCAGGACGAAGTGCGACAACAAGACAAATGGTACATCGACAGTGGATGCTCGTGCCATATGACTGGAAACAGAAAGAAAATGTCGTCACTTCAGCAACACCGAGGAGGAACTATCTCCTTCAGAGACAAAAGAAAGGGAACAATCTGTGGAACTGGAAGCGTGAATCTCACTGATCACATTAAGGTAAGTAATGTAAACCTTGTTGAAAATTTAGGTTTTAATCTAATAAGTGTGTCTCAGCTGTGCGATCAAGGGGGAAATGAGGTTCACTTTACCTCAAAGGAATGTTTTGTGGAAGATAGACAGGGAACTGTGATCCTAAAAGGCAAAAGGTTCAATAATGTTTATATCATTGACCCAAAGTTCGTTCCCACGGAAAAGCTGTGTCTCTCTTCCATTGATGATCAAACAAACCTCTGGCATCAACGACTTGGTCATGCAAGCATCAAGCTAATCCATAAACTGCATCAAAAGGAACTTGTTCGTGGTCTCCCCAAAATCAACGCTGAAAAGTCAGAAATCTGTTCTGATTGTGTCAAAGGGAAACAGGTTCGTAGTTCCTTCAAGTCCAAAACTCAGGTAAGCTCATCCAAACCTCTTGAGCTCATTCACATGGATCTCTGCGGTCCTATGCGCGTTCAAAGCTTTGGCGGTAACAGGTACATTCTCGTACTTGTTGATGACTTCTCAAGATTCACTTGGACTCTATTTATAAAATCTAAGAGTGAAGTCTTTGATAGATTTAGTGAGCTAGTTCCCTTGCTTGAAAAATCGTTAAATGTATCTCTTCGAGCCATTCGTTCCGATCATGGAACTGAGTTCGAAAATAGAGACTTTCTAACTTTTTGCAGGGCACATGGTATTGATCACAACTTTTCGGCTCCATACACCCTACAGCAGAACGGAGTTGTTGAAAGGAAGAATAGGACTTTGGAAGATATGGCTCGCACCATGCTTATTTCTAGTGGGCTCCCACAAATCTTCTGGGCAGAAGCCATAAATGCTGCATGCTACATTCTAAATCGAGCCATGCTACGCCCTATGCTTGAGAAGACCTCCTATGAGCTGCTTCGAGGACGAGTTCCCAACATCGCTCATCTCGGGTCTTCGGATGCAAGTGCTTCGTCCACAATAATGGAAAGGACAATTTGGGTAAGTTCGACCCCCGTAGCGACGAAGGAATCTTCATAGGATATGCATCCAACAGCAAAGCTTACAAGGTCTTCAACAAACGGACAAAAAAGGTAGAAGAAAGCATTCATGTTATTTTCAATGAAAAATTGCCTTCCCAGTCCGTGCATGATCCCTCAGTTCCCTCCGAAGATTCATTTCAACGACCACATGAAGACTCCGATGATGATGCACCATCGAAGACCAATTCCTATCCTTCCATCGCTGACTCTCCCCAAGCAAGTCCAGTAATTGATCCCAAGGAGTCAATCTCTACAGAGAGTTCCCCTGCTCAACCGGTTCCTTTGATCGATGCAGTTCCCTCCAGCTCTACGGCTCCAGTTAATCAAATCTCTCAGGGAACTGACGCTATACCTCCAGTTGCTTCTTCCTCAACTCCCATCCCTGCAATCGATGAATCTCCAGGAACTGAATTGCTTGCTCCTAACCGAGATAAGAGGACCATTAAGCCCCCAGTCAGGTACGAATTTGAGGATATGACCTTTTGTGCATTCAATGCTTTCCTGTCTCTTATAGAACCCAAGAACATCACGGAAGCTCTGAAGGATGCCGACTGGATCATTGCCATGCAAGATGAACTTCACCAGTTCGAGAGGAACAAGGTCTGGCGACTAGTTCCTCGCCCCGTTAATCGCCACATCATAGGAACTAGGTGGGTCTTTCGCAACAAATTGGACGATTCTGGTGCAGTCTCAAGAAACAAAGCTCGACTGGTTGCTCAGGGATATAATCAACAAGAAGGAATTGATTATGACGAGACGTTTGCCCCTGTAGCACGATTGGAGGCCATTCGGTTGCTCATTCCCTCTAATAGAATGGAATGTTGGCTTTGTTGAACGTTGGGAGCCTCAGTTGCTTCGCTGGGGTTGGGATGTTTGGATGAAAACTTCCTTTGGATGCGTAGCTTCTCCTTCTGTCGCGTGTATTTTCCCCAGAGATAAGGATTGGGCCTAGTCCTAGTCTTGGGCCCAACAATTTCCCCAACAGAGGAGATGTGGATTGGACTGGATCGACGATCCTCTTTTCCAGAATCTTCACTTGAGTACCTCTGTTGATCTGCAGACGGTTTGTGTTTTGGGGCGAAAAAGATCTAATCGACCTAGATCGCCTTAAGAAGGGCAACTAGACAATTATGAAGCAGATTATATCTGAAAGGATCCAAATCGTATAAAGAGCTAGACAAAATAAGAATGATTAGAGAAAAGTCGATCGATCTTATCTCCCTCGAACTATAGATTGATCGAGCAAGATAATTTGAACGTCGGTCGCTTCAATATTATAGAGAGGAATCAGACTTGTGACGAAGACATTAGAGTTTGTAGATTGATATCAGAAAGCAGATTGTATTGATTGTGATTCGTGTATATATTTGTTGACATAATCGTGCTTTTATACATAAATTACATAATCATTCCTAAGCTAGCCGTTATCCCCGGATATTGTGGAACTGTCGAATAGATCCCCGAGATTCTTGCCATGATCTCTCGCGTATGGGTCGAGTCCGTTATGTCTTCAACTGATCTGATCTCCACCTGATTCTACGTTCATGGGCCAAGCGTCTTGGGCTCTCAGAATTCTCCGGCCCAACAATTGCCCCAAGATCAAAATGGGCTAGAAAACGAATGGTTTCTTGGACGGTTTGATCTTTTGCAGAGAATCTTCTCCTTTCAATTTCTTCGACTGACGTGGCGTCTCATGGTTGGTTCAGCGATTTGACCACAGAGGGAGGTGGTTTGTTTCTTTAAATGGCTCTCGATTACCCCTATTCCCTGCAAGTTTCGCGTCTTGTCAAGGTAATTTCTCCTTCTTTTTCAAATCTTTACCATCTCTTGTCTCCCCTCTTTCATGGCGTCCTCTAGATCAAGAAAATGCAGAGTTCTTATCAGAGATGTGAGTGGGATGACGACGCTTTTGTTTCCCTAAACCTCTTGAGTTCGAAAGATTCCTTGCGAGATACCTTAACCCAACCCGAACTTGAGAAGATTCTAGAAATCGGGGGGTTTCCTGAGGGGACGGTAGCGCATCTTCCTTCGTCGTGTGAGTGAACAGACTGGTTCAAGGAGGGTTGGGTATGTTTCTTTGAATATCCCTTCAAGATTGGCCACACTTTCCCGTTTTCCCAACTTGTCCAGAACTTCTTGGCCGTGTTAAATCTTGCACCTTGTCAAGTCATGCCCCACACATGGCGTCTGCTCATGGTGGTTGACCTTCTAACCGCGGATAAGAACTCAGAGTTCGATTTTGATGCTTTATGGCACTCCTATTACCTGAGTAGTCGAGGGTCTTCGAGATTCCAGTTGCGTCTGTGACCAAAGGCACCTGTTCGTTCCTGCAGGTATGCGTGTGGCTAGTTTTCGGAGTGTTCTTATGCTTATTTTGTTGCGTTATGTTGTCAGCGTCGAGAGGAGGGAGATCTAGTGCTAGGTTGTCTGGAAAGAGCCTGTTGGAGCAACGACTGTCGGCTGCTAAGGCGACTTCTTCGACGAAGGGTCCGTCCAAGGCCTTTCCGTCCACTAGAATCATTATTCTAGACTCCCCTTCGTCGAAAGCGTCTGGGGCTAAGAGGAAGGCGACGGCGGCTTTGAACCCTTCGTCGGGCGTATTGAAGGAGAGATCAGTGGATGACCTGCTTGGGTTCGTAGACTCGGAAGCCAGAAGCGAGATTGGCGATCTCCATCCCATCGATTGTATGAATGAAGCCGCTACTAATGCTTGGAAGGTTTGTAAAAAATTCTTCTATGTTTTTATTCACATGTATTTTTCTTTATGAAGGTACTAAATTACACGATGTTTATGTAGGTCTTCCAATATTCCATGGTTGCCTCGTCGACTATCCAAGAGCTGAGCAATAGGGCAGATAAGAGGATTGCTCGAGTAGAAGAACAATTGAAGATTTCTGAAGGTCGCGTAAAAGCCTTGGAGCGTGAGATGTCGTCGACTAAGTAGAGCTTCGAAGCCCGTCTGGAGGATGTGAAGGCCGAGATGAAAGTCGAGGCTGAGAGGCTCCGTGAAGAAGATGCTCACACTGCTGGAGATGTGAGGGCGTATTACTGCCTCAAATCTCGCATTGAGATGATGGAGGAGTTTGCCACGGGCACCCATGTTGATTGGAAGGTTGATGACGCGAGGGCTGACATGGAACTTCTGTATCCTCATGGCAACCCAGGAGACGAGCTCTTCAGACTTGTCGGCTTATGTGGAGAATATGAGAAGGAGGAAGCCAATCCCGGAGCCACAAGAGAAGCTATCGAGGAGGAGCCCAAGGATGACCTTGAAGTGACTACAGGTAAGGAGCTTGTTCCTGCAGACATGGTCAAAAAGTCTGGTGAATCTTCGGGGGATGTAATTTGCATAGGGAGTGAACTCCATGAACATTCTATTTTTTCATTTTAGGAGCTTTTCAAATGACAAGTTGTGCCTCGTCGAAGAGACAAGATGGATAATGTTTTGGCGACCCGTCCACCATCGCGGGTCGCGTATTTTGTAGGAAGTTATTATTTAGCGTACCTTGCATTTTGCTTTGTGTTTCTTATAGGTGGATCATGTCGACTATGTTTTGATCGTGTGGCGTATTATCTGGTTGAAGCAACCTGTAATTCGTAGTTGTTAGCATGCTATGTATGTTAGGGAAGAATAGTGTTGTTTTGTGTAGCAAGGACGCGTACCTTTATGAAGGTCGAGTCTTTTTGCGCAAAATGGTGTCTTGATGTTTATTTCCTCTATTCCCTGTGTATCGATCGAATGTGTGTTTGTTGTAAAGGCTTTGTATTGGAAATAAGGATATCCGTTTGATTTGTCAACTCTTGTCTTTGAGGCCTCTCGTCTTCCTGTCTTAAATTATGTCAAAAGGTATCAAAATAAAGTAGATCTTGGGGCGACTGTTGGGGGGTGACCCAACGGCCCTCCGATGCTTAAGTCAGTGATTGTTATATAAGCAAATATGATTTGAATGAACGTAAAAAAGTACAGAGTAAGGAAGAAAGTTTAGAAGTGATACAATTGTAAGTGGACTGCGTTCCAACATCGAGGAATGGGCTGTCCATCTTTCATTTCTAGTCGGTATGTGTTTTGGACGGAAAATGACCAATCGATCTCTTTCCGTTGATTTGATGGGTAATAATAGTTAGGGTGATAAATCTACTCCGTTTGATGAGAATAAGTGATTACAAATGGTAGTTTTTGTGATGCAAGAGAGGAAGAAGAAGGTTACAACATGAATAGTCGAAAAAGACGAGATGGTCGGACCAGACTACAAGCGTCGGTCGGACTAAACAACGTTGGACAAGATAGAATATATAAAAATGAGAGTTTTGATGATGAGAGTACAAGTGGTTGCAGTGGAATGGAGTGTTGTGGAATGTCGTAGAGTGTCCTTTGAGGCTTCTCCTAGAGCCTTATTTATACTTGCTTGATCCCTCCCTAAATGCTCTTGATCTCTCCTTAAATGCTATTGATATCTCCTTAAATGCTCTTGATCTTCTCTTTGATTCTGCATTAATTACGCTTGATCTCCTCTTAATAAGCCTTGATCCTCTCTTAAAGATGGTTGATTCCTTCCTTGATGGCTGAAATAATGCATATAGCCGTTGGAGATCTCGGAGTTGTTATACTTAAAGGAGAAAATCTCGCTGGTCCGTTGCGTCCATGAATCAGGCGACGGTCGCATGGCTCACGTCCGACAGGTCTGATGCGTCTGACGGTTGCGTCAGACAGTTAATGCCCATTGGACGAGTAGTCGATTTTCCGACCCCAACAATTGCCCCAAATTCATCTTAGTCATCGATGCAAGGCGGTGGATGAGATGACTTTCAAGTCTTCAAGGGAATCGTCCTTCAGTAATTTCGATTTGTCCGAACTTGTCCTGCTATGTAGATAGTCGATGAATTGATGTGATGTGACGTTGCTTGTGTAAAAGCTTTTGTCTTTTGAAAGCGTTGAATTGAAGTTTTTAGCTGTCAGGCGTTAACTCCGTAAATGTATATTGTATTGTACCACCGTTTGCGTAAAAGCTTTTGTTGGTGGGTCATGTGTAAGTTGTAGCCGTGTGAGGCGTTAACTTTGTAAATGTGTACTGCGCAGGTTTGTGTATTTGTAGGTACCGTATGTAGGGTTTGTCACCCGTAATGTGTGTTAGTCATGACTCTATGCCGGGGAGGTAAGCAATATGTTTCTATTGCGTAAGTGTAATAAGGTGTCTTAACCTTATGTAATGTGTAAGGCAGACGGTGTGTCGACGTGCCTGTGTTATTCATCTCACCCGTGTACCGATCGATCGTGTAAATGTAGTGTAAGCGCTTTTTGCGGATGACTGGATCCAACGTGTATGTTAAGGGGCGTCACCCGTATGTATGTAAATGTAACGCGACATGTCAAGTCGATTTGTTCGTAGTTGATTTTGATGTTGTCTTGTATTCATCGCACTGAATAGATTCGTCATGTACCTTGTAGGATCAAAAAGACATAGTAGGATTTGGTGCTCGAGTTTATCGACAATCCTCATGTTAGCAATCAGGTTCATGTAATAGTATATAGCGAGAATATATTTAAAATTGAAATGACACGAATGTAATCGTAGGTCGACATGTAAAAGTCAAATTATTTTGTAATTCGAAAAGCAATAATCTAAAGATGCGATGAGTGCAAATAGTAAATGATAATACGTAATAAATTACTTAGAAACGATATGGATGAAACCTATTGTCCCTTCGATGATGCGTCGTCCTTTCGGGTGTGTCTTCTTCGAGTCGAATTTGAGCTGTTGCCTTAGCTTGGGCGTCTTCAAAGGTCTCATATGGGTACCTTGTGAGATCTTCGTAGAGATCGCCTTCTTTATCGAGTCCTTGGCAGAACGCTTCTATGGAGGTCGGGACGTCGCAATTGAGGATCCCAATTTTCTCCCGGTTAAACCGCTTCAAGTAGTCCCTTGTCGTTTCGTCGTGCCCCTGTATGATCCGGTACAAGTCACTGGACTGTTTTTTGGGACATCGGCCGCTAATGAACTGGATCTTGAAGGTGTTGACCAAGTCAGCGAATGACGAGATAGACCCGTTCGGTAGATTGACGAACCATGTAAGGGCTGGTCCGACCAAAGTCGACCCGAATCCCTTGCACATGATAGCCTCGCGCGTCTCATGAGGGATTGGACATGCCATCAAATTTTGTTTGTAAATGGACACGTGGTCTTCTGGATCGCCTGAACCGTCGTAGTAAGTCATGTTTGAGATGACAAACGTTTTCGGCATTTCGACTGCATTGATCGCTTCCACGAAGGGTGAATCTTCAAAGCAGTTGTCGACTTCTTTTTCAATGGGTTGAGGGGCGCCAGGGATTCTAGAGATCCTTTCGTCCACAACCTTAAAGTGCTCCTCAATTTGTTGCTTGATGAGATCATATAGGTTAGACTGGTCCGTCAGACACGGTCGTGTCGTCTTGTCTGATCGCGTCGTTGGATCCTGTCGTCTTGTCAGATCCGGTCGCATCGTCAGGTCAGGTCGCCTCGTCAGATCTGGTCGCCTTGCTTGGTCGCCTATATGAAGGAGTCAACCTTGTCTTGAGTTTGAGACGTTGGACCTGATTTTTTCTCGTAGGGACTCATTTTGAAGAGTCAACTGTGCTATCTTGGCATCGGTTTGAGCTTTTTGGGCAGCCATCTCGATGATCTGGGCCTTTTGGAGATCTAGTGTTCTCCTCAATGAGTCGATCCCTTTTGAGAGGTCATCCATGGTGACTTGCCCCTATCCTCCTTGCATGGCCACGAATTGGATGTGTTTGGATTAGGAAGTAGATGAATCAGGATTATCTAACTATCGGCCCCACGGTGGGCGCCAAATTGTTTTGGACGAAAAATGACCAATCGATCTCTTTCCGTTGATTTGAGGGGTAACAATAGTTAGGGTGATAAATCTACTCCGTTTGATGAGAATAAGTGATTACAAATGGTAGTTTTTGTGATACAAGAGAAAAAGAAGAAGGTTACAACATGAATAGTCGAAGAAGACGAGATGGTCGGACCAGACTACAAGCGTCGGTCGGACTAAACAACGTTGGACAAGATAGAATATATAAAAATGAGAGTTTTGATGATGAGAGTACAAGTGGTTGCAGTGGAATGGAGTGTTGTGGAATGTCGTAGAGTGTCCTTTGAGGCTTCTCCTAGAGCCTTATTTATACTTGCTTGATCCCTCCCTAAATGCTCTTGATCTTTCCTTAAATGCTTTTGATCTTCTCTTTGATTCTGCATTAATTACGCTTGATCTCCTCTTAATAAGCCTTGATCCTCTCTTAAAGATGGTTGATTCCTTCCTTGATGGCTGAAATAATGCATATAGCCGTTGGAGATCTCAGAGTTGTTATACTTAAAGGAGAAAATCTCGCTGGTCCGTTGCGTCCAGGAATCAGGCGACGGTCGCATGGCTCACGTCCGACAGGTCTGATGCGTCTGACGGTTGCGTCAGACAGTTGATGCCCATTGGACGAGTAGTCAATTTTCCGACCCCAACAATTGCCCCAAATTCATCTTAGTCATCGATGCAAGGCGGTGGATGAGATGAATTTCAAGTCTTCAAGGGAATCGTCCTTCAGTAATTTCGATTTGTCCGAACTCGTCCTGCTATGTAGATAGTCGATGAATTGATGTGATGTGACGTTGCTTGTGTAAAAGCTTTTGTCTTTTGAAAGCGTTGAATTGAAGTTTTTACCGTCGGGCGTTAACTCCGTAAATGTATATTGTATTATACCACCGTTTGCGTAAAAGCTTTTGTTGGTGGGTCGTGTGTAAGTTGTAGCCGTGTGAGGCGTTAACTTTGTAAATGTGTACTGCGCAAGTTTGTGTATTTGTAGGTACCGTATGTAGGGTTTGTCACCCGTAATGTGTGTTAGTCATGACTCTATGCCGGGGAGGTAAGCAATATGTTTCTATTGCGTAAATGTAATAAGGTGTCTTAACCTTATGTAATGTGTAAGGCAGACGGTGTGTCGACGTGCATGTGTTATTCATCTCACCCGTGTACCGATCGATCGTGTAAATGTAGTGTAAGCGCTTTTTGCGGATGACTGGATCCAACGTGTATGTTAAGGGTCGTCACCCGTATGTATGTAAATGTAACGCGACATGTCAAGTCGATTTGTTCGTAGTTGATTTTGATGTTGTCTTGTATTTGTCGCACTGAATAGATTTGTCATGTACCTTGTAGGATCAAAAAGACATAGTAGGATTTGGTGCTCGAGTTTATCGACAATCCTCATGTTAACAATCAGGTTCATGTAATAGTATATAGCGAGAATATATTTAAAATTGAAATGACACGAATGTAATCGTAGGTCGACATGTAAAAGTCAAATTATTTTGTAATTCGAAAAGCGATAATCCAAAGATGCGATGAGTGCAAATAGTAAATGATAATGATAATACGTAATAAATTACTTAGAAACGATATAGATGAAACCTATTGTCCCTTCGATGATGCGTCGTCCTTTCGGGTGCGTCTTCTTCGAGTCGAATTTGAGCCGTTGCCTTAGCTTGGGCGTCTTCAAAGGTCTTACATGGGTACCTTGTGAGATCTTCGTAGAGATCGCCTTCTTTATCGAGTCCTTGGTGGAACGCTTCTATGGAGGTCGGGACATCGCAATTGAGGATCCCAATTTTCTCCAGGTTAAACCGCTTCAAGTAGTCCCTTGTCGTTTCGTCGTGCCCCTGTATGATCCGGTACAAGTCACTGGACTGTTTTTTGGGACATCGGTCGCTAATGAACTGGATCTTGAAGGTGTTGACCAAGTCAGCGAATGACGAGATAGACCCGTTCGGTAGATTGACGAACCATGTAAGGGCTGGTCTGACCAAAGTCGACCCGAATCCCTTGCACATGATAGCCTCGCGCGTCTCATGAGGGATTGGACATGCCATCAAATTTTGTTTGTAAATGGACACGTGGTCTTCTGGATCGCCTGAACCGTCGTAGTAAGTCATGTTTGAGATGACAAACGTTTTCGGCATTTCGATTGCATTGATTGCTTCCACGAAGGGTGAATCTTCAAAGCAGTTGTCGGCTTCTTTTTCAATGGGTCGAGGGGCGCTAGGGATTCTAGAGATCCTTTCGTCCACAACCTTAAAGTGCTCCTCAATTTGTTGCTTGATGAGATCATATAGGTTGGACTGGTCCGTCAGACACGGTCGTGTCGTCTGGTCTGATCTTGTCGTTGGATCTTGTCGTCTTGTCAGATCCGGTCGCATCGTCAGGTCAGGTCGCCTCGTCAGATCTGGTCGCCTTGCTTGGTCGCCTATATTAAGGAATCGACCTTGTCTTGAGTTTGAGACGTTGGACCAGATTTTTTCTCATAGGGACTCATTTTGAAGAGTCAACTGTTCTATCTTGGCATCGGTTTGAGCTTTTTGGGCAGCCATCTCGATGATCTGGGCCTTTTGTAGATCTAGTGTTCTCCTCAATGAGTCGATCCCTTTTGAGAGGTCATCCATGGTGACTTGCCCCTATCCTCCTTGCATGGCCACGAATTGGATGTGTTTGGATTAGGAAGTAGATGAATCAGGATTATCTAACTATCGGCCCCACGGTGGGCGCCAAATTGTTTTGGACGGAAAATGACCAATCGATCTCTTTCCGTTGATTTGAGGGGTAACAATAGTTAGGGTGATGAATCTACTCCGTTTGATGAGAATAAGTGATTACAAATGGTAGTTTTTGTGATGCAAGAGAGGAAGAAGAAGGTTACAACATGAATAGTCGAAGAAGACGAGATGGTCGGACCAGACTACAAGCGTCGGTCGGACTAAACAACGTTGGACAAGATAGAATATATAAAAATGAGAGTTTTGATGATGAGAGTACAAGTGGTTGCAGTGGAATGGAGTGTTGTGGAATGTCGTAGAGTGTCCTTTGAGGCTTCTCCTAGAGCCTTATTTATACTTGCTTGATCCCTCCCTAAATGCTCTTGATCTTTCCTTAAATGCTCTTGATCTTCTCTTTGATTCTGCATTAATTACGCTTGATCTCCTCTTAATAAGCCTTGATCCTCTCTTAAAGATGGTTGATTCCTTCCTTGATGGCTGAAATAATGCATATAGCCATTGGAGATCTCGGAGTTGTTATACTTAAAGGAGAAAATCTCGCTGGTCCGTTGAGTCCAGGAATCAGGCGACGGTCGCATGGCTCACGTCCGATAGGTCTGATGCGTCCGACGGTTGCGTCAGACAATTGATGCCCATTGGACGAGTAGTCGATTTTCCGACCCCAACAGTATGCTCCTTGTCCGACGACTTCTTTGATGAGGTAGGGTCCTTCCCACTGGGGTGCCAATTTTCCATCGGTCGGGTCTCTGGTATTTTGAAATGTCTTCCTTAGGACCCAGTCTCCTAGTCTGAAGACTTTGATTCGGACGTTCTTGTTGTAGCTTTGGGCGACTTGCTGTTGATAATGGACCATTCGGATTCGGGCTTTCTCTCTTGTTTCGTCGATGGTGTCGAGGTTGTGAGCTAACTCGACGTCGTTTTTCTCTAGAGTCTGGAGTCTGTATCGGGCAGTCGGGACGAGTAATTCAGCGGGGATAACTGCCTCACATCCGTATACCAACGAGAAAGGACTTTGACCTGTTGCATTTTTCGGCGTTGTCCTGTCGGGCCATAGTATCAAAGGGAGCTCGTCGGCCCATTTCCCTTTTGCCCCAGTGAGGCGTCTTTTGAGATTATTGATGATGATTTTGTTGTTGGACTCTGCTTGGCCATTGGATTGTGGATATCTTGGTGTGGATGTGACCAATGTAATGTTCCATTGTTTGCAGAAAGATCGTGTCTTGCTACCGATGAATTGAGAGCCATTGTCGCATACGATTTCTGAAGGGACGCCAAATCTGCATAGTGTGTTACGTTTTATAAATGAGATGACGTGTTTTTCTTTTACCTCACGATATGATTCAGCTTCTATCCATTTAGAGAAGTAATCAGTCATGGCTAGGAAGAAGACGCGTTGTCCTGATGCTGGTGGCAATTTTCCGACGATGTCCATTCCCCATCGCATGAAAGGCCAAGGAGCTAGGGTTGGATGGAGCATCTCGGACGGCTAATGTGTGATTGGTGCGTGTCGTTGGCAGGCGTCGCACTTCTTGACGTAATCGGTTGCATCCTTGTTCATTGTGGGCCAATAGTAGCCCTCTTTGAGGGTTTTGCCGGATAGGCTGCGCCCTCCGGTGTGGTTTCCACATTCCCCGTCGTGTAGGGATTGTAAGATGCGAGGTACTTCCGTTGTTTTGATACAACGTAGTAGTAGGCCTGTAGTAGATCGTTTGAACAGGACATTATCTTTTAAATCAAAAGTTATTGCTTGTACCTTGAGTCTTTTAGCTTCTGCCTTGTCTGTTGGGAGTGTGCCATCCCCGAGCCATTTGATGTAGGGGGTGATCCAGTCATCTGTCGAATGGTCGCTTGCTTCTGGTGAGATGGCTTCGTCTAGGGTTGGTTCGTCTATTGCTTGGATGTCGTCTGGATTGGAAGTTTTGAAGGTTCTGGGCACGACTGGAGTGGTAATATGTGCTAGAGGAATGTTGCGGAAGTCATTGGGATGTAGGGTTGAGCCGAGGTTTGCTAGGGCGTTTGCCTATGTGTTGAGGTCGCATGGGACCTGTCGGATAGTGAAATTCTGGAATTTGCTTGCCAGTTTTTTGATGACGTCTAGATATGCCATCATTCTATTGTCTTTGGCAGCGTATGATCCTTGTACCAGGTTGACAATTAAGAGGGAGTCGCATGTTACCTCTATGGTTAGGATTGCGAAGTCATGTGCCAGGGTGAGTCCGAACACGAGAGCCTCGTATTATGCTTCATTGTTGGTTGCATCCCATTCGCATCTCACAACTTGGGCTATATGGTCCTCTTGTGGTGATTTTAACACGACACCTAGGCCAACTCCTCTTACATTTGAGGCCCCATCCGTATGGAGTTGCCATATGCCTTGGTCGTCTTCGACTTTTAGTTGTTCGGCTTCTTTTGTGGCTTCTTGTTCTAGTGTCGGGCTGAAATCGACCACAAAGTCAGCTAAAGCTTGAGATTTGATTGTTGTCCTTGGTTCGTACTCGATGTCAAATCCGCTGAGGTGTATGGCCCACTTGGCCATTCGTCCTGTGAATTCTGGTTTTCTCATGATTGCTTTCATGGGATGGTTAGGTCTTACAATAATAGCATGCGATTCAAAGTAAGGTCGTAATTTATTTGAGGCCATAACCAGTGCTAAGACTAATTTTTCAAGTGACATGTACCTTGTTTCCGCTGGGAGTAGCGAACGACTTACGTAGTAGACGGGCGACTGTTTGCCGTCTTCTTCCCTTATGAGGACCACACTGACAGATGATTCTGACACCGCTGGGTATAGCAGCAGTGGTTCGTCGTCTCTTGGTTTGGCTAGTAGGAGCGGGCTCGCTAAATATGCTTTTAGATCCTGGAAGGCCTGCTCGTATGTAGCCATCCAGTCGAAAGATTTGTTCTTCTTCAAAGCTTCGTAGAAAAGCTTGCACTTATCTGATGACTTGGATATGAATCTATTCAGTGCTGCTATCTGTCCTGTTAATTTTTGGACATCTTTGACGCATCGAGGGGATCTGAGGTTGACGATGGCCTTGATTTGATCGGGACTAGCTTCTATCTCTCTTTGAGTGACCATGTACCCTAGAAATTTTCCCGAAGATACTCCAAAAGAACACTTAATCGGATTTAGTTTCATATTGTACCTTTCTAGTACCTCGAAGGCTTCCTTTAAGTGTTCGATGTGGTCTCCTGCTTTTTTGGATTTGACGATCGACATTAAACAATCGCCCATGCGGCTACGCCTGATCGAGCTACATCGCACCCCTCTGGGTATATCGATGCTTCATCTTGACGCCCGCAAGCTATATCATTCACACCCCTTGGGTTACGCCGTGACACTATCTCCATGACCCCTGACGGTCACCTATTACTATCGTGACACGAATCCCGCAATCTCTCTCGTCTCTACGACGTCATGACCCCTAATTCTCACCCGTTAATATTGCGACGCGAATCCTGCGGTTGATCTCTTCTTTATTGACTATACCCTTGACAATCATATTTGAACATCGCGATGCGAATCCCACGATCAGGTTTATTTCTATCTCTCTATGCCCCCACGGCAGCGCCCGGACGAGGTACATTGTTCCATAGGATATATCGATTACACTCCCCGTGAGTTACAACGTGACGCCGCCCTCGTCTCTATGACGCGATCTCGCCGATCACTTTCGTCTCTAAGACACATCTTTATCTCTATTATCACAATCTCTGCAATCACCCGTGTCTTTATTTAACATGGTCTGGAACTTTATTATCATGCCTGACATGACTGTCACCATCTCCATCGATGTGACCCTTGTTGGTCATCCACAATACCGTGACATGAATCACGCAACCAAGTGTATCTTTACCGACATAATCAACGACAATCCTCTATGATATCGCGATGTGAATTCCGTGATCGAGCTACGTCTCAAATAGCAAGGCTCTTTACCTAGCTTTTGGTTACTGGTGTCTCAACGACAATATTCTCTCTATCTTTGCTCAGCACCATCGTGTTTACCCCAAGTAACATGTCTTATGCATCATTTCAAACGATATAGTGCTTTGTTCTTGCTATCTCTTAGTGCAGTTACTGGAAAGCATCTCCCGGGGCAGGTTCACTCTTTGACATATCTGTACCAAAATGCTCCAAATCTTGATGTCCCCGCACAGTCAAAGAAACAGGCATACACAACATTATAGGTTCTCAATCCTACATCACAGTACAACTTTCTATGAGTTACATCTTGCAAGGGACACCTTGCAAGATAACAAGGCGTATTACGCAGCCTAACAACCTAGCCTGTTATATCTACTACTTGCTTCTAACGTGTTACATTCATTAAATCTATGTGCATGCATTTATTCATTCATGCATATGGGTAGATTCATGCATGTGGGTAGGGTCATGCATATACATCTATATACTTGCGTGTGTTTCTCCAGTCAGGGGTACGTCTACGTACAAAAGAGTTATACACTTTTATGGCTCAAATGCCATCGACCAATGGGGTTACGACTTCTGAAGCATGCATCAAACTGCAAAATACAAAAGCTGAAATCACCAACTTCTTCGCATACATTTTAAGAAGATCTTGAGCAGTCTAGTTCATCTAAAGGCCACAATAAATGCATCATGCTTGCAACGCTTCCAAGATGCATTTGGGGGTATTGTTGGGGTCGTCGAAACTCATCATGTAGCATCACCTCCCCCTCCGAGCCAATACATGGAGCACCATTATTCAAGTATGAGGGTCATGATTCTCCTATGATTGAAGGACACCTTCACATTTCTTGCAGAGATCTCTGAAGGTACTGACGCGTTCCAAGCTGCCGACATGACCATCGACATCATAGACATGACCGTCGACACCACCGTTATGACGGTCACATCCCATGTCGTCGGATGCAAATAAGATACGTGACACCATTAGATGAGTCAACCATACAAGACCCGGAATTCCCATCAAGATCAACTTGAATAAGATAACTTGCTACACACGGAGTTATCTATTAAAAGATATTATGACCATACATGTATTATGTCTTAGATGATATATTTTATTTATCTCTTAGGTAATATATATTATCTATCTCCTAGATGGTATAATATATATCCTCTTCTCGATATCCTTACTTACTTAAAATATATTATTTCCTTATAGATAATCCTAGTCTTGTAACGCCCTCTCCTATATGAAGGGGTTAGATTAATCCATGTAATAGATATCTCAAACCTTACACACTATCATTTCTCTTGTTCTACCATTGTTCTCTTATTCAATCCCATACGAACTCGAATAGCTCCTTGAGCACTCAATAATACTCAAAATACTTACCTTTTCGTCCATGTTTAATACATCAAGACCTCTCTACTATCCTTGTCTCCTATTATCAATCGTCCTCTTTATTTCAAGCATTGTTTTTTAAATCCATAATAGAGTCCGATCACAACGACCGAATGGACTATCTTCATGCATAAGTTACCTAGTAGAAAACAAATCATGACAAACCCCCTTTGTGATTTTGCAATTTTTGAATTATGATTATTGTATAATAAGTTTTTACCTTATTATTATAAGATAATCTTTGACCTTATTATTTGACCTTATAAATTATAAAATTCTATTATTTATATTATTATTATTCTATTTCTATTCCGCAAAAAACTGGATCGCCTCACGATACGAAACCTGGTCAAAACTCTAATCATGAACATTTAATATTCTAAATATGAACCTTTGATGTACTAACTATGAACCTCAAGCATAATTTATGATCATTAATTATTCACTTTTTACGTTTAGTATATTAAAATGCATGTTTATAAAATGTGAACATTTATACACTAATTATGAAACTTTAGTGTGGGGGGGGGGGGGGATCAAGTAAGAACAAAATCCCATCTACGAACATGCGAACTCATCTCAATCGTCCAGATATAAAAACAAATAGCTCATATCATCCCTTCATTTAAAAAAGACAAAAAAAAAAAAATAGCACAATTGTATTCTATCCTTAGTATGCATTTAAAATTCATGGACATGCTTAAAGATTCTATGCATCTGAATAATACCAAAATGTACACCAAAGTAATGAATTGTGCATTAGTACTTTATTTAAAGTATGAACATGTGTGCTTAAGATTATGTGCATTATAGTTAATGTATATCCATTTTAGTCATGGGTATAGGTTGAGATTAAAGTTGCATTAAAATGGTCATGTGATTAGCACATATTTCATTAAAATTTGTATATTCCTACATAAATGGAAGTAAATAGAACATGCGTCGTTGTAATTTTAAAGTTTACATAAAATATGTAAGGGTATATACATCAAATATGTAAGAGCATGTGAATCAAATATTAAGAGTATGTGAATCGGAGTTGTAATACAAATTTGCATTAGTGTTTTAAAGGTATGTGCATTAGGATGTAAGAGTGTGTGCATAAGAATTATACCAAAATATGAACCCAAGTTTATTAAAATGTGCATCAAAGTTATAATAAAATATACTTAAGTATGTTTTTAAAAGTATGTGCTTAAGAGTTATACCAATTTATGCACCAAAGTGTGTTAAAGTGTGCAACAAAGTTATCATGAAATGTGCATCAGTTTTTCTAATGATATGTGCATCAATATTAACATATAATGTGAATCAGTGTGCATCAGTATATAAAGAGCATGTTCATCAAAGTTGTAATTAAATGTACATTAACATTTTAAGGTATGACATTATCATCATAACTCTAATGTACATACTAGTGAACCCCTTGTACACATTTATTATAACTTCAATGCACATAATCTTACACATAGATAAGCATTCTTTTACAAATTGTGATGCACAAACACATGGAAATATGCTACACAAATATAGAAAAATGTGATTCACAAACACGTAAACATGTGGTGGTGGACATAATAACATAACTATGATGCACATACACATTACAATGTCATGCACATTTTATATTACAAAAAACACATACTTAGAAAATCGTGATTCACAAACACATGTAAATGTAATCCACAGGCACCGAAAAATATAAATGCACGAACACCGGAATATGTGATGCACATATACGTATAACGCTATGGTGTACAAGTAGATAAGTCTTTGTTGTACAAATATGCTTCATGTAATGCACCATCGACATATAATTAACAATTTGATACACACTCATCTTCATTGCAACGTCTATTTTCCCAAGTTTGAACTAACAAAATACTACTGCTTATTTTATTATAACTCTGGTGCACATTCCTTATACATTGATGCACATTTTAATATATCGAAAAAAACTAAAACAACCGCAACCCCATGTAAATAATCGAAAAATAGAACAAGGCAACTCAAAAATCGAAAAAATATGTGAACCTAGTAAAAGGGGAAATTTAATGGTTAAACTGATTTTCTCATTAGTAAAAGGACAACAACTCGATTAGAAGAAATGAGAAAATGGGTCCTTCAAGGATGTGTTTTGTGTAACAATCTTCTATACTAATATAAAGTTGACATATTGACTCAAGTAACAAGTGATTATAATTGTCATATTTACTCAAATTTAGCTTTGTTATAAAAGAAATCTACACTAATATAAAATTTGACATATTGCCTTATTTAATGTCCCCATTTAAAATAATAACAAGTGATTGTAAATGTCATATTTACTCAAAGTAGATTTGTTAAAAAAGAAAATACGCAAAATCTATGAAATTAAGAATTTCAAATTCTAAATCTTATAAACCATTTCATAATTGTATATCTTTATGGTATTTTAAATTATATATCTTATTAGAATATATAAGCTAAAAAGTTATATAACTTAATGACATACTCAAATATAAATTAAAATAAACACAACAACTTTTTCACATCTACATACATCACACTAAAATTTATTTTTAAAATTAAGATATGTAAAAAAAATTATATTATACAAAAATAATGAATAAATTACGCACGAGTATAGCGGACCATCTAATCTAATCTAACTTACATGTACAACATAGGTTCCTAGGTCATTAAAAAAAATCTTTCGGACAAAAAGAATCACAACTAGCATCATTTGAAAATTCGTTAAATGCATATGCAATATTAATAATTATATATTAGTAATATTCTATAACTATTGTCTTCGATATAAATGAAATATGAAAAACAGATTTTAGAAATATTTCAAGTCATATTTAAGAAATATATATGGCATAATAAGCTCTACCCATATGTTATAACTTTCTAATTACTGTCTGGAAGGGATTAGTTTGGAAGCAATATCTGTTTATGTTCCTATATTTCTAATTTAAAACATTTAAGTATTTTATCTTCTATACTACATAAAAAAAGTTATATTTTTTTGTCTCAATAATACTTTCAATTTTATAAATATTTTTTTTCACCCAAAACAACACAATTATTTAATGCATTTTCATTATTATTGTTATCACAATCATAATTTGTATATCTTTCCTAAATATAAAGTAATAGTTTTATCAAGAAATGTTTATAGGAAAAATAAATAAAGGTCATTTTCATAGAATTAAAAAAAGGTCATATATTATTATCTCTATTTTATTTAAATTTTTGTCATAAAATAAACAATGGTCAAATTTTAAATTTTAGTATTTTAATTTAATATTTAAAAAAACTCTTAATTTTCTCTATTATACAATAAATCTATAATACATAAAAAAAAGTTAGCTTTTTTATGCAATAAATGTACTCATTCATTATCAAGCATATTTTTGTTTTCCATAGTGTATTTTAGAAATTATAGAATTTTTTATTATCAACCAAATTTTATAAGTCCCATAAATTAAAGATGATGAGACTAAAAAAAATGTAAAAAAAAAATGTAATTTTTTATATTCAAATATATTATCTTTTATAAAATGATCTAAAGACAAATAAATGGAAAGATCAATAATAATTAAAATTCCAGAATATTTCAAAACTTAGTTAATACGATATGTTCATAATTTCATTTTTAGGATTTTATTTGCTAATGTAAAGTTAATTATTTTTAAAATAAGTTCAAAAAAAATTTAGAATTCATGAATAAGAATATACCAATATAAATATAATAAGTAAGAATTTTTTACCTATAATAAGGTGTTATAATTTTCTAATTTCATTGTATATAAACATTAATTTGTTTTTACATTTCAGATATCATAATATGCACATATTTGTTGTTTTGGGGCAATATCTCAAAAAATGCTAAAAACTCCTTCATAATTGTTAAGTAGTCATGCATTACGATAGGAACTCCAACTATTTCATAAAATTTGGAAAATTGTTTCACAAAATTTTGAATGTATATTACATACCTGTCAATTGAGAATATATAAGTAATTCCTCATATTATAATAATTGTACATATATTGATTCTTAAAAATAACTCTTAAATAATACTTGAAATTAAACAAAATATATAAAAAATTCTATTACCTTATAAATAGAACGTAATTGAAAATGAGATGAAACATACAATTTTTGTGATGTGATGATATATTAACTATACATAATTTCATAGAATTACACTAATATATCAAAAAAATCAACCAATCTAATCATAAAAAATACTAAAATTTAAAATATGAATAAAACATCTTAAAAGCATGGTAAAAGCCCGCTAAAGCAACTCTTTAAATAATGCTTAAATTAATACATAAATAGTGAATAATTAAGCTAATTCTGTATAATAATTTGATATGAGATAAAATTATACAATTGTTGTTATAAAGTTGACACAATGATTTTATTTCATCTTATGTTATATTAATAACATCATAATTAGTAATGTAAAATAAAATAACTCATATATTGGGTGTACAAATTTTATAAAGTACACTAATATATATATATATATATATATTAAAATATTAACTAATCTAATTATAAATAATAATAAATATATTGAAGTAATCATGTCACATATCCATATATAGCACTAGCACACATGTAACTAGTTAAATTCAAAACTCCATCCATAATTGCATTGAATGTCCTCTCTCTAACCATCTGATTAGGAGTATTAATCTAATATCGCCGACTGCTTTTAGATTATTGATACTCTTTTTCACTAGAAAAATTCTGAACCACAAAGAACG
Organism: Rheum nobile; assembly: GCA_027886185.1. Classification (NCBI taxonomy): domain Eukaryota; kingdom Viridiplantae; phylum Streptophyta; class Magnoliopsida; order Caryophyllales; family Polygonaceae; genus Rheum; species Rheum nobile. Next base: position 229,137 of record WOAB01000741.1, on the reverse strand, counting down.
TCTTGTTCCCATTCAAAAAAAATGTTAAAGGTTGATTTTCAAATAGATTTTGATGTTGGTCTATTCTTATTAGCATATCAAAGAAAACGAGTATGAAATTGTTAAATGTGTATTATTTACTTATGGTTTTTCTAACTTATATCCTTAGGGCATAGATTAAGCATTCCTATTAAGGAATATAAACCCTAAATAGGAAATGATGAACCCATTTAAAAAAATTTAAAAAACTCTAAAAAATTAACACATAATTAAAACTTTCTATATAAGACATCTTAACCTATGTCCTTAGGGCATAGGTTAGAAAAAACGATTTACTTATGAAGCCATGACACACAGAAGTCAAAAGCTAAATTAATCGAGATTAAATTCTCTACACCCTTTCTATGTACCATTTTGTGTACCCTATGGATTAAACTTGTTTATTTTATACCCTAAATTCTAAAAAGTAAACCCTAAACCCTAAAACATAAAATATAAACTCTATACCCTAAATCCTAAACCCGATACCCTAAACCCTAAACCCCTATACCCTAAACTCTAAAATCCTAAATCTTAAAATAAAAATCATAAATATTAAGCTATAAACCCTAAACCTTAATTATTAACCCTAATTTAACATTTAAAATGTAAAATAAATTGATAAAAACTTAAAGGGTATATGAAAGGGTGCATAATTAGGATATAGAATATTTGACGTGATATTAACCTACTCGAACTGATTAAAAGTATATCCACGTCCCTAATCATCAGTGTTCAGTGTTTATACATGAGAAACATGGAGTCGCATGCGCAGGATTAAAAGAACTTGCCGAATATAAAAAGGAAAGTATCTAAAATTACAAAGAAGTTCCAATGTATCATATACTATACAGTCAACGCAGTTGATGCAGAATCAGAGATCCCAAAAAAGAATATCATGTACAACATTCAAAGTGTGGAAGCACTAGGTTTTTTGTCTTTAGTGCGGTGGCCGATCTACGTCCGGACTGGTCAAGTATGGAAGCACTAGTGAGAAAAGAGGAAATTAAATAAATATATTTTGGTGTATCAACAAAGAGGTTTATGTGTCTTTCAGAGAGAGTATCGGGCGTCATAGCTCAAATCTCATGACTTTCCAATGAAGCAAGACTAGAGAGAATATGAGTGAAGGGAGAGAGTGAATATGCACAAAATTGGTATGAAAAAACTAAAGAAAATATGATTGAAGGGGAAAAAGAAGTATTATGTGGACGGTGGATGTGTTAGGCACTCCTGAATAGCAGAACGAAGAGCGCGATTGGGGATGAGGATGCGGTTATCGAGTTTGAGATTAGTCATGGGCGAAGTGTCGTGGCCGCTGTCCAGCCAACCTTTCAAAGCCTCTGCTTCGTAAGTGAAGCCATCAGCAGCTATATGTGGATCCTGCATTACTTCCTGCAGAGTTGGGTTTGCAGATATATTGTCACAATAAGCTAGCAAGGAACGGACGAAAGAAAGAGACAAGAATGAAAGAAACCTGAAATATCGGACACACGAAGTAGGAAGGAACGTAGTGGTGCTCGTCTGGGCCCAAACTGGGCGATGCAGAGCTCCCACACGAAACCCTCATGGGATCAAGCAGCCTCCACACATCCGCCTCCAGGTCTGGCCTGTTGATCCTCTGCATCTCGCAGCACCTCAACCCCAAGAGCGCCAGCTGCTTTGCCTGCACAAATGGCCAGTCTCCAGCTGAAGGATCCAGCACTTGATCAAGCGTACCCTTATCTACTGCACTTTGTACTTGCTCGACTATCCCTAGCGCCGATTTCCGAGTCATAAGACGCAACAGTATGATGCCCAAGGAGTAGACGTCAGACTTGGGCGTAAGCTCTCCACTCGACAGATACTCGGGATCCATGTACGCAAAAGTGCCCTTTGGGTCAGTTGTATGCAGCCTTGTGTGGACTGTCCGGCAGATGCCAAAGTCGCTGAGTTTGCAGGAGAAGTGGGCGTCGAGGAGGATGTTCGCCGGTTTGAGGTCCCCGTGGACAATGCTTTGAGAATGCAGGAACATAAGAGCGCAGCAGAGCTCAGCGGCTACGCGTATCCGCGTTTGCCATGGCAGAGGTGGAGTGTTGTCCTTGCAGGCCAGCCGGTCATCAAGGCTTCCATTCGGGAGGTACTCGTAAATCAAAGACGAGGCCTCACTGCAAACTCCTATTAGTGTCACTATATTTGGATGCCGCAACTTGCTCATAGTATCAACCTCCTGCTGAAATTCTTGGGGACCTTGCATACTATCCGGACTTAGCAGCTTTACGGCCACTTGAGTGTGACGGAGTAAGCCCTTGTACGTGTCCCCAAAACCGCCTTCCCCTATTTTCCATGACGGATTGAAGTTGTCAGTTGCTTCTAAAATCTCCGAGTAAGTGAAATCCGCAAAGAAGCTGGAGACTTGCGGATCAGACCAAGCAAGTTGTCTCCTCCTAAGGACTTCATTTTGGCGCAATGCATTGTCCAGCTGGGTGTCCAACTCGTCTCGCTCTTTCTTGTACTTGTCTAGCAAACCAACCGCGGAGAATATCTTGTCGTCTAGCTCCTCCACCACGAGGTTGGACTTCTCAATCTCCCTTTCCAGAGAAGATTTCTCAACTAAGACACTCCCAAACTCTTCTAAAACCCTAGCGTGAAGGTCCGTGATTGTTTCCAGTTCCATCTTAAGCTTTTCCTCTACTTCCTTTTTTTGCTTTTTCTCCTCACAGTACAAACTCTCTATAGCTTGCACCTGTCAAGTAGGCATCATCACAATCGTGAGTTAAGCTTTTATCAACAGTTGTTAGCTAGCTTTAATCAATGTACCTTTCGAGTTGCCTCAATACTCTCCTTCTCAGCTTTCCCTCGTTTGATTGACTCTAAATAAGCTTCTTCCCTTAAACTATCAGCTTCCAGCATTAACTTATCGAGTTTATCATATAGTTCATCGCCCATCCTTGTTTCCTGTTAAAACATACAACAACATACTCAGCTACTTGATGAACATTTTAATTATCAACATACAAAGCAAAGCAGTCATCCAAAACTCACATATTCCTCATCAAGAGGTGAAGATTCCAATACTAATAAGCTCCTCCTTTGAGATAAAGGTGAGCCCCTGACAGAGGATGTTGAAGGACGAGCTGAGTCGGAAACGCTTATCCTTGACAAAGTCTCAGAATCAGGAGAGCTTCCATAGCTCATTCTTGGAGTTGAACACTCATCGGCATCATGGTTATATACTCCAACTTCAACATGTCTCGATTTAACTCCTTCCCTGTAACAAGCAAACTAAAGTGGTTACATATATAAAACCAAGATAGCTGAAGAAGTTTCCTCTTTGAATTTCACTTGGAAGGATGTATCTTTTCTTAGAAAGAAGTATGTAGAAGAGTTTGCTTAGGATCCTAAGCTGCCAATGTAATAATGTAGTATATTATGAGAAGGATACCTAACCTTGTATAGATAAGATATCCCTTGCAAACAAACCAGATGTGGCAAAAAGCAGGGGCCCGCGACTGAACATAGATAGCCTTCTTCGACTTAAGTTGTGTCATACTCCTGTAATTTATCAATGAACCTTTTCTCCCTGAATCATGGTATAAGGGATAAAGTGGTATTGAAAAGGACCAACTGACTACATTAGCGAAACTCAAGTTATTACTTCTTATATCTATTGTCTGCGGCCGCGCCCATTACAAGTCTTCCAATCATGTTCTCGGAAATGAGCCTAATGATCCCATTCTCTATAGAGTCTGCTTCAATGAATAGCTTTTGTGCAATCACCTACAAGAAGCGGGACCAGGACACGAGTCATGTGTAAATGTATATGAGATGGATGAAGAAATGAATGAAGAAAATGGATTACCCCCGCTTTGGCACAGAGCTGAACATAATCATCTAAGGCCTTATGCATTCTGTTCCTCTCCTGTTCATGGTATGCCATCACCTCCTGTTTTCCCACTTGCTTTACTGGAATTTTCCCACCCACTGCAACTCATAAAGGACCATATATAAACAACCAAAGAGTGATACATACAAACAAGTAACAAAGTCCGAGTAAGAGAGCAAAGCAAAGGGATCTTACTAAAGGGTATCATTTGGGCAGGGGTGTGTACATGGAGTATCCATATCTTCTTACCCCCTGAATTTTGCAAAGCCCAGATCACAGTTGACTTGTTCTCTTTCACTTCCTTACCCACTGCTACAAACACATGATCATCATCAATGGAAACCTCCTTTTGGGCGCCCTTGATTGACCCCACTTCTGACGATAAATCAATCTCAGGGTACCTAATTCTTTCTACTTCTACTGGGAATTCAAGTAGAGACATGTCAATTCACACAAGGCAAAACCCTGGAACCTAGTATTTGTTTGCTTAATCAGGGTTCAATATTGAAAGCGATTAAAGAGATGGATTGGACAATATTTACAAAAAGCTGATACTATAAATAAAGATGGATCAGAAAGTATTTACAATAAGAGATGGATCAGAAAGATACTAATAAATCAATCTCTCTTTCCACAGCTTCATGAACCCAAAAAAATACTGTACAGTATAGAGGTGGGCTTTAGAAGATGAAGAATTTCCCAAAGAGAAATCAAATGAATATTGCAGAATTATTCTATACAGGGCCAAAAAATCAATAGATTGTCTTGACTTTTACGCTATCCACCAGATGTACAAGGAGAACAAGTAACTATGAACATTTGGTTAAATTATTGTTTGAAGATTGATCAACTCTACCCATGAAGCATGAACTGCAGACTAGGATTTTATTTATTAAAAATATGCCGTTGACCAAGACAAAAAGTCTCTCTCCCCTCCCCAGCAGCGCCTACAAAAACGCCTACGCCTCTGTTTCTTGCTGGCCTCAATTTTTGCAGACGTGATGAATATTGATTTGGTAGCTGTCCAGGAACGCGCGTTGTTATGCTTGCGAGTTTGAGCCTTGACCGGCTATATTAGAAAAGATCCAGTCTCTCAAAAAAGAGGGAAAAATAGTCCATGGATATTCCGGGAAAATACAAATAAAAAAAGGTAAATCCTTTTTAAAATTAACAAATTTGGGAAAAAATTCCTTTCAAAACTTGTAGTTAACTCCGGGAGAAAATATCAAATAGTCTTGTGGTCTAAACCCTCCAGAAATCATATAAAGTTCAATTTTGACACCTCTAGGGAAAGTAATAGAGAGTGTCATGTAGACATTATTTTTAGGGATAGTTATCATAACATCATTTGGTTTGATTGGACACGTATTAGATCTACAACCGTTTTACAGACAACAATGTCTTCCTTGTGAATTAGAGTGACACATGCCTGTAGATTGTGAATTAAAAGGATCACTATTGAAGGTGACAATTTGACTGTCATAAATGCTCTTCAATGAAAATGGGAAACAGTCTGAAAAATTGCGATGCTTATTGGGGATGTCACGTGCTTTCTCTCTCAATTTGATGAGATTTGGGTCTAATACTGTTTTAGAGAAGCTAATTAAACTGCATATTTCTTAGCATTAACGTCGCAATACTACGTTCAAAAGTAGTAAATGTTAACTTACGCCAAATATGGAACTTTCACACTATGTTGAAGGATTTTCTTATGATCATACGAAATGATAATTTAGGTTGAACCTTTTAACGAAGCCCACTTAATTTTTAACTATGTAAAAAAATTGTAGTTAACTCCGTATTCCCATAAAATTTTATTTTTAGGTCATAGTCCCACTATATAAAGATTCCCCTCCGGCCTCCTCACCCTATCTTCTCTTGCATCCTCTTTCCTTATAAAAAAATTTCCATAGCCGATTCCTCCTCATGTTTCATGCCCTAGCCTAGCTCCTTGTTGGGCCAACGATTTAACAATTTTGATGGACCGGCCCAGTAGCCCAAGGATGACGGAAAGCTTGAAGACTGCGACGGAGACGATGAGGGAACAAAGGGACGTTGAAATCGTTAGAGGAAAATATGGAAGACGTCACCAACACCCGTAAATGTCAGGATACTTTTACTAGATCAGTTGTAAAATTAAGATAAATATCATAGGATCTCTTATGTAACACACACTATGCCTACAATCGCAAACTAGAGCATTATTGTACTCCTCTCAACGTTAATTAGAACAAAGAGTTTTCTCTTCAATTGAGTTCTTTGTTTGAACATCCAGGCGTCCGACGGCTAAAATCTTTGACTCATTAGTCTTCTTGTTCGAAGGAGATAAGCACGTTCTTACATTCGTTCAATTTCATTCATTTCGTTGGTAATTGATTTGGATTATCTCGATATCTTGAGTTTGTGGTTGTCTAGTTACCCTATTCAAGGCGATTTAGGTTGGTTCGATCTTTTCATCCCAAAAAAATTTGGCGCCCACCGTGGGGCATCTAGCCAACTACCGATCCAATCATCCTTTCCACGTCATCATGGTCGATTCCGAAAATCCCATGACCATCGTCGACGACCAAACCCAAACCGACGCCCTAGTCGAGAATCAGACTGAAGCACACGCGGCCAACCAAACCGAGGATGCCGCTAATCCTCCTGTCTTGGTCAACCAAATCCATGAGCTGGCAAATAACATGAGCGTCCTCCAAGAGGAACTGACCCAACAACGCTTGAGGACCAAAACTCTGAGCACCCAATCTGAAGCCGAGATCGTGCGACTAACTCGTGAAAATGAACTTTTGAAATCGCAGGTATATTCGGCCACATCGGTCCCAAGAGGATCAAGACGCATAGTTAATACCGATGGCCTCCAAACAAGCCTCAACATGGACGGAGCAGTCACGACGCCTATGGCACCATTGACCCAGAGCATCACTCATCCCGTTGGGACATTCCAAACTCCCCCTGTCAACACCTTCACGACTAACATTTCAGTTTTTGCAATCGAGTCCACCAAGACTCGAGTAGTCCCTCCATAAGTTACCACACCGATGGATCTCTAAGCCCTCATACAACATGCCGTCAACGAAAGCATGAAAACTTTGGACAATCGCATCGCCCGGATCCCAGGAGTCCCGCAACCAATCGAAAAAGTAGCGGTCGACGGATACGAAGACTCGCCCTTCATAGACGCAATCGCACACGTCGAGAGCCCGAAGAAGTTCAACGTTTCTAACATGCCCAACTACGATGGTACCGGGGACCCCGATGATCATATCTCCATTTACAAACAAAAATTAATGACTATTTCTATTCCGAGAGGGAACCGCGAGGCGGTCATGTGCAAAAGCTTCGTCACAACACTTGCGGGACCCGTACTAACCTGGCTCATGCATTTGCCTCAGGGTTTTCAATCGTGTCATTCACCGATCTAGTCAACTAATTCAAAATTCAATTCGCCAGCAGCAGGAGACTGGAAAAACAATCAAGCGACCTATACACGATTGTGCAACGGTACATCGAACCCCTATGGGACTATCTTATCATGTACAATAAAGAGAAGGTCGCGATCCCTCATTGTGATGTCCCAACATCCATCGAAGCCTTCCGCCGGGGACTACTCAGAGGCAGTGAACTCTATCGCGAGTTGACTAAATACCCGTGTCGGAGCTTCGAAGATGTACAGGCTAAGACCATGGCCCATGTCAGACTGGAAGAAGACGAAGAACCTACAAAAGCAGACAAGAGCCTGGATCGAGTCAACCGAGGGCCGTCTGCGGGCCATCAACCTGACACGTGACATTAACCATACCCCAAAGGGCGAAGCAACCAGGGCCAGGTAAACAACTCTTATGACAGGAACCAAGACTGGAAGAATAACCCGACACTACCCCCGAAGGTCCATTCTTGTAACTTTAACATTTCTCGTGTCGGAGCTCGTCAAGAGTTTTGACAGATATGGAAAAGACGTAAGATGGCCTCGAAAGAGCGATAAGCCGGACTCTAAGAAAGACATGAGCCGATGGTGCAAGTTCCATAGGGATCACGACCATATGACAAACGAGTGCATTGCATTACGCAAAGAGGTCGCAAGACTCTTGGCACAAGGACTTCTACGCGACGTGATCTCCGACAAAGCAAAAGCTACCATGGAACGAAGAGACCAAGTAACAAACGATCGACCCCCTTCCCAAATACATACGAAAGTTATTAACACCATTTTAGGAGGGTCGTATGTACGTGGAAACATATACTCTGCCACCAAAAGATACGCCAAAGAAAGAAAATGGGATAGGCCAATACGATCCTGGGCAAGACGATCAGATGTTGGAGACGCACCAATCATCACCTTAGACGACTTCGAAGCCGAAGGGCTAGGTGACCACCACGACGGTCTGGTAACCTCTTTGTCCATTAGTAACTGTCTCATACGCCGAGTACTGATCGACATAGGTAGCTCCACAAACTTGTTAACACTAGATGCTCTAAAGAGCATGGATCTAAGCGAGGATGACTTGACCCGAAATTCAACTCTGCTGGTTGGTTTCAGTGGGGAAATCAAACATACCCTTGGCGAAATAGTGTTAACAACATATGCTAGTGGCATCAACCAACAGGTAAAATTCTTAGTACTCGACTTCCCGTCACCCTATAATGCAATCCTTGGTAGACCCTGGATATACACCATGAAATCTGTACCATCCACTTATCATCAAACTATCAAGTTTTCGACAAAGTGGGGGTTACAGGAAATACAAGACGACTAGCGAGCTGCCAAGGAATGCTATGTTACATCAATGAAAGGGGTAGTTGAACGACAAAAAGCATAGTAACTACAGGTCGGCAAAGGGGCCAAACGGTACGTCGAACCAGAGATGGAACAGCTAGACGAGATCATATTGGACCCTTCAAAGCCAAACCAAACGGTAAGAGTCGGGTCAGATTTAAACGACTCGACTAGAGCTAGCCTAATGGAATTCTTACGATCTAATGCCGACTGCTTCGCATGGTTGCATGAGGATATAGTAGGAATCTCGCTCGAAGTTATTACTCACAAACGGAATATAGATCCAGCTTATCCTCTAGTCAAACAAAAAAGAAGAAAATTCGCACCAGAGCGAAACAGGATCGTAGACGATGAGGTAAGAAATTTACTAGAAACAGGAAAAATCATGGAGGTCAAGTACCCAGAATGGCTTGCAAACGTTGTTGTAGTGTAAGAAAAGAAGGGCAAGTGGAGGGTCTATATCGACTTTACAGACTGAATAAGGCATGTCCCAAAGACTCCTTCCCCTTACCATACATCGACGCAACTGCAGGCCACAAAATTCTCATGTTCATGGACACGTTCAGTGGGTACAACCAAATCCTAATGGACCCGGAAGACCAAGAGAAAAAACCTTCATAACCAGCCAAGGTACGTATTGCTACAAAGTTATGGCTTTTGGACTAAAAAACTAGGGGCAACGTACCAACGACTAGTCAACAAGATGTTCAAAGACCAAATTGGGGACACCATGGAAGTATACATAGACGATATGTTGATCAAGTCCAAAGCAGCTTAAGATCACATCAGACACCTAAAAGAAGCATTCGAAGTATTAAAAAGGTACAACATGAAATTAAATCCTACTAAATGCTCTTTTGAAGTGTCCTCAAAAAAATTCCTAGGATACATGGTAATCCAAAGAGGAATAGAGGTCAACCCAGATCAGATCAAAGTAATCATCAACTTGAAATCCCTTAGATGCGTCAAAGACGTCCGAAAGCTAACAGGACGAATAGCAACACTCAATAGATTCATATCAAAATCCTCCGACAAGTGCAAACTCTTTTATGAAGCCCTGAAGAAGAACAAGTCATTTGAATGGACGGTGGCACCAAACAAGCCTTTCAAGACTTGAAGGCGTACCTGGCGAGCCCATTACTACTAGCAAAACCAAAGGACGATGAATCACTACCACTATACCTAGCAGTATTAGAGTCGGCAATAAGTGCAGTCATACCAAGAGAAGAAGACGAAAAACAATCTCCGATCTATTATGTAAGCCGTTCTCTACTTCCGGCAGAAACAAAGTACACGTCGCTCGAAAAATTAGTCCTAGCCCTAGTAATGGCATCAAACAAACTTAGACCTTATTTTGAATCACATGTTATTATTGTACGAACTAACCATCCAATGAAAGCCATCATGAGGAAACCAGAGTTCACAAGTCGAATGGAAAAATGGGCAATACACTTAAGAAGTTTCGATATCGAATATGAACCAAGGACATCAATCTAGTCTCAAGATTTGGCAGACTTTGTGGCTGATTTCAGTCCAACATTAGAATAGGAGGCCGCAAAGGAAGCCACCCAATTGACGACTGAAAAAGACATAGGCACATGGTAACTCCATACAGACGAAGCGTCGAACATAAGGGGAGTCAGCCTAGTTGTTGTACTAAAATCGCCACAAGGGGACCATATAGCCCAAGCTGTAAGATGCCAATGGGACACGACCAATAATGAAGAAGAATACGAGGCACTCATATTCGGACTAACGCTTGCACAAGACCTCACGATCCAGAACATCGAAGTGATATGCCACTCTCTTCTAATCGTCAACTAGGTACAAGGGTCATAAGCCACTAAAGATGACATAATGATGGCCTAACTAGACGTCGTTAAGAAACTGGAAGAGAAATTCCAAAATTTCACCATCAGGCAAGTCCCACGCGACCTCAACACTCAAGCTGATGCCCTAGCAAACCTCGGGTCAGCCTTACACCCTAACGACTTCCATAACATCCCCCTAGCACACGTCACGACTCCAACAGTTCCCAAAATGCACAAAATGACCAACAACGATGACACTCGAAGAATAGACAAAACACCCTTAGAAGAAGTAGTCTCAACAAAGGTTGGCGACGACACCGAAGACGATGTCATAAATAATCAACATGGTTGGACTACACCCTACGTCAAATGGCTAAGAGATAATGTGCTTCCAACATACAAAGGAGAAGCCAAGAAACTAAAGGTACGAGCATTAACCTTCGATCTAAAAGATGATATCTTGTTCAAGCGATCTGTCACAAGATTATACTTGCTATGCCTAAAAACAATTGAAGTCAAACGCATCCTACAATCTTTAAACGACGGGGAATGCGGCAACCATACTGGGGGACATAGCCTGTCAGGCAATGCTCTTAGGACAGGGTACTACTTGCCGACAATGAACAAAGACGCAACAGAGTATGTCAAGAAATGCGACGCATGTCAACGGCATGCACCCATAACCCATCAACCATCAGAATTGCTACACCCGACGCGAGCACCTTGGCCATTCATGAGATGGGGAATGAACATTGTTGGAAAATTGCCACCGACACCATGACAATGCGTCTTCTTTCTCTCTATGACCGATTATTTTTCTAAATGGATCGAAGCTGAAGTATATCGAGAGGTAAAAGAAAAACACGTCATTTCATTCATAAAACGTAACATCCTAAGCAGATTTGGCATACCATAAAAAAATTGTATGCGATAATGAGTCTCAATTCATCAGAGGCAAGACAAAATCCTTTTGCAAACAATGGAACATTAACCTAATCACATCCACACTACGATACCCACAATCTAATGGTCAAGCTGATTCCAGTAACAAGTTCATCATAAACAATATCAAGAAGCATCTCACAAGAGAAAAATGAAGATGGGCAGACGAGCTCCCTCTAATACTTTGGTCCGATAGGACCACCTAAAAGAACGCGACCGGTCAATCACCCTTCTCGTTAGTCCTTGGAAGCGAAGCAGTCATACCCGCTAAACTTCTCATCCCAACAACCATATATGGCTTACAAACTCCAGAACAAACGACGTCGAGTTGTCTCACAATGTAGACACAACAGACAAAATCAGAGAAAAAGCTAGGATACGAATGGTAAGATATCAACAGCAAGTCGCAATAAGTTATAACAAGAACGTTCGCGTTAAAGTCTTCAAAGTGGGAGATTGGGTCTTGAGAAAAGTATTTCAAAACACTAGGGACCCAGTCGATGGAAAACTTGCAGCACAATGGGAGGGGTCATATCTCGTCAACAAAATAGTCGGTCAAGGGGCATACTGACTCGAAACCTGGTTTGTCATTTCTAAACCCATATCTAACTCTTGGTTCCAATTCATTTAACTACATTTATACAACCGTTTACTGACTTAAGCATCGGATGGCCGTTGGGCATACACCCAACGGTCACCCTTTGACCTTTTTTTTCTTCAAAATGTTTTAGACAAGAGCGCGACAAGAGGCCTCAAGACAGAATCAAGTTGATCAACATACAACAAACACTATCATGAAAAGCGCTTACATATTACACCATCGATCGGTACAAAGAGAGTAGAGGAACAATACAAACACATTCTTATGAGACTTGTTCTAAACATTACAAAGGTACATTGAAATTTCACATTTCTTGAAGCGATCAAGATTCACCTGAATTTTCGATAACTTCCACAGGGGAAGACGCCTAACCTTTCAGCGCAAGAGAAGTCATCTCTGGCATATCCTCAACAACGCCTTTGTCCGTCTCGAGGCCTCGTTCACCTTTCTGCTCTTCCTCGCCTAGGCCAATGATCTTGAAAAGCTCAGCACCAGGGTTCCCATTTGGGTAGAGAAGCTCCATACTAGCCCTCTCGTTGTCCACATTCCAATACGCGTCACCCCCGATGATGTATTCTTCACTCATCTCAATACGAGACTTAATACAATTCCGAACAAGGTTTGTGATCAACGCTACTTTGTAGGGTTTAACTAGGAGTTGTTATCGGTGTTTTGGGTATCATTTGGAGATGTTTAGAGCGTTATTGTGGAGTATGTAGTTGAGGAGAAGAAGTGTGACTTTAGTGGTTTGGAGAAGCTAAACGAAGACTTATTGAAGATGGAGAGGAGACCACGAAAGAAGATCACGAGCCATGACGGCGAAGACGCAACCGAAGTGAAGAAGCCGCAATAGAAGAGGATCCGCGGGCACGGAATAGGCATTTGCGATCGTAGAATGTCTCCGCGGGCGCGGTTGGTCGCGGATTTCCAAGGCTTCTGGTCGCGGTTAATTCAAGAGCATCAGGGTAATTTCCGCGATCGCGGAAATTCTTCCGCGGTCGCGGAAATCTGTGTCAGGCGAGCGTCGAGGAGTTTTCGAAGATTTCGTCCGAAGTTTATTTATTATTTTTTTTTTATTTCTTTATTTCGGTAGGATTATTTTATTTCCTTTAAGACTTTGTTTGTTATCTTTTTAGCATTAGGTTTGATTAGGTTATTTAACCTAATTTCCATAGCAGCCTTTGAATTCAGTTTTCATTCTACGTTCAATTTTTCCTTTGAGTTTTTGTTTCAAGACTATGAAGAACTAAGCACCCTTTGCTTAGTCCAACAATTGAAGCCTTGGTTTGAATTTGATTGTGAGATTATTCCTTTACTCTATCCTTGAATGTTATTGATTCTCTTATGCTTCATCCCATTGAGTTATATTGATTTCTCTAGATTAGCTACCTAGTTTTATTGATATTATTCATATTGCAGGATTAGGGTTTTGAATTATATTGGTTGATCTAGTTCATCAATTATTGTGATTAGTATTATTAATATTAGTTTCCCTAGCCTGACAAACTAGTTGAGATTGATATTATCTATAGTGCTAGTTACCTTAATTTGGTCAACTTGTTGAGATTAATATTGTTCATACCTAATTCAGAGTAGCAAACACGATTTACTGGAACGAGTTGTGAATGTTTATTGTGAAGGTTTATTGTGAAGATAATTGATTGCATGTCGAGTACTGACGAGTTGTTAAGTATTGCATGAGCCTATCTATTTCTGAGCCTACTGCTGCTGTTAGATTTATCTTGATAGTTTCTTGATTGTTTAATAGTTAGGGTTATCAGGACTAGTTGGACTGGTAACTAATTTAGAACAGAGATTAAGACATTTATAAGGATTGAGGACTAGGAATAATGAATTATCAATCAACCAAACTAAAGGTGGATATTTGTTTGGATAAGTGTTTTTCCCAATTTGATTACAAATCTTTGCTTTTGTTTCCTTTGTTTAATTGATTACCAACAATCAACCAAAACCCCCCTTTGTTACTTTTGCATGCAACCTTACATAAAGAAAGACAACTTCTCCCTGTGGGATTCGACCCTTGCTTGCCTATTCTACTAGTTTAGGTTATTAAGGATTTTACTTTGATAAGGCGATACGACTTTAGCTTTTATCAGTTTGAAAAGGGAAAAGAGTGTCCAGTTCGAAAAGGATACTGAAATAAACAAATCCAACCTTCCCGATGCTAGTCGGCACGTTTGCAAGGACGCGAAAGACGCACCACCATCCCGGCAGAAAACTGTCCTACTTCTAGGATCCTCTCCAACTCCAATTGAGTCAGAGTCCCAACCAAAGAATCCTCTAGATTCAAGAGCTCTAAGGGGGCGAAGTCGCTATGACAGGTATCATTGGTTGAGGGGGAACAAAACAAGTAAAATGTATTGCAGAACTAAGGGGGAACTAACTGTGTCTTAGTGGGAAACTTTCATGTCATATTTGTCTTTTTCTAGTTGGTATATGCTTTCTTGTTAAGGGTGTTTGTCACCATCAAAAGGGGGGAATTTGTTGAATTTCTTAGGTTTTGATGGTAACAAACACTCAACTAATATGTGTACCAAGTGTTTCAGGGACAAGGAAAGTTATCCCAGGGAGCTTTGCAGTAAAGGATCTCAGAGGGAACAAAGTCCTATCAAGTGCTTTGTTACCTCTCAAGGAACTGAAGTGACGGACCAGATCAAGGCTGCAAAAGGAAAGAAGAAATCCAGCGTGTTGAATTAAGGAAACAAATCAAGAAGCACACGCGGTAAAGGATGAAGACTTCGGCTCCAAGGATCAAGCCGGATTGCGCGAAGATATGGAGAGAGAAAAACCTGATTGTGTTATCTTAGGAATCTTTCCTAAGATAAGACAATTGGAGAGAGAAGAAGAATATCCTTCCGATTGGATTAATTAAGGAACTCCTTCCTTAATTAATATAATCGGTTGGGATATTATTCTTCCAATAAAATCATATCTTTTGTAATCCGATTTTAGAATATCCTATCTTGTTATGATTAGGGTTTAGCCGAGTTGTATTTAAGTGAAGTAAGGATTCATTTCTTAAGTACGGCTTTGAACGACGAAAAAAAGAGAGAACGAAAAAGAGAAAGAAAAAAAGTGAGGTGTGTGTAAGTCTTTAAGGGTTGAGTTCGATTCATCGTTGTAGAAGAGTCTTCGAGTCTAGCTGGTTGTTTAGAGGTCGAAGTCCAGGATACAAGTGTAATCGAACAAGAAATCAATAAGACAAGTACACGCTTCAAAATCCTCTCAAGCGGAAGCTTGAAGGTAGTGGTTTTTCCTTGAGAAGCTAGTTTTGCTAATCAGGGTTTCCACTATACATCGTGAGTTCGTTCGTTATCTTTCTTGCTATATTAAATCCGCTGCAACTTCTGTGGGAACAAAGCTTTTGTTCCCTCAGATGTAACTCTAACGATCCAACACGCTATCTTTATTGTTGGGACTATGAGACGCGATCCTACTCTTTTTGGATCTTGAGAAAGCCATGGAGAAACAAGGAGTAACTGTAAAAGTTCAAATTTATTTACCTTGAAAGGAAGAAACTTTTGCAGAAGGAAAAGATAGTGGAAGACAAGATAGCGACGCAGCCTATTTAAGAAGGTAAAAATTGACAGATACTCGGTCAATGTGTTGGTCCAATCGGAGGATGCCATGTCTCCGAAACGTTTGCAAGAAAATCGGAAGAACAAATCACACAGAGAGAGAGAAGATGGAAAAGAAAACCATCCCATCAACAGTCGTTTCGGCCCGTTTACTTTTAGGGCTATTGTTGGGCCAACGATTTAACAATTCTGATGGACCGGCCCAGTAGCCCAAGGACCACGGAAAGCTTGAACACTGCGACTGCGACGACGAGGGAAACAGAGGGACGTTGAAATTGTTAGAGGAAAATACGGAAGACATCAATGACACCTATTAATGTCGGGATACTTTTACTGGATCATTGTAAAATTAGTATAAATATCATAGGATCTCTTATGTAACACACACTACGCCTACTTTCGCAAACTAAAGCATTACTGTACACCTCTCAACGTTAATTAGAACAAAGAGTTTTCTCTTCAATTGAGTTATTTGTTTGAACATCTATGTGTCCGACGGCTAAAATCTTCGACTCATTAGTCTTCTTGTTCGAAGGAGATAAGCACATTCTTACATTCATTCAATTTCATTCATTTCATTGTTAATTCATTTGGATTATCTCGATATCTTGATCTTGTCGTTGTTTAGTTACCCCATTCAAGGCGATTTAGGTCGGTTCGATCTTTTTGTCCCAAAACACTCCTCCGCCGAAATAGAGCGATGTCGCCGACTGTGACATCTCTAGTAATATCTTCCACCTTCTCCGACATCTCTGATTTCTTCCATCTGCAAACCATTGAGTGCTCACTCCATTGTCCATGAAGCATCATGTTGCCTTCTCCACCCCTGGTCCGGAATCATCTAGGTCGATACCTCACGTATCTGCCTCTTAAGGAGGACACCCGCTTTGGCCCTTCCTCCTCAACGTAATCATGTCACCTCACGTTTTGTGTTTTTTTGGTATTTCGATTGTTTATTATTGATGTTGCTGAAATTTATGTTGAGCGATGTTTTTGCTTGCTTTTTAAAGTTGTTGAATTCGATTGATAGTTTTATAGTACTCAATTTGATGAATTTGTTGTAGCTCTATTTGATTTTTAGTTAGCTATTAAACTATTTTTGTAATGTCGTCGGCATTTCTTCTTCCATCGGCGACAATCTGCTCGCCACTTCCAGTGGCTAGTTGCTGAATATGGAGAGGTTTGCCGTGAGCGTTGATCCGCGCACCAATCATTCGACGAATCGCTGCACCCAGATTATGGAGAGAAGAGAATTGGTTGTTGAAGTTAGGGTTTTGAAGTGGAGAAGGTGAGCCAATAAGAGGAGTTTCTTCATCTCATTAACATAGTTGGCGGTTGCTTTAACTACTTAGAGACGAAGCACAACCCCTCCACCAATTTGTATGTGTTTTCCTACCGTTTTCTCTACATGATTATAGTCAATTATAGAGTATATTACAAGAATTTGCAGCCATAAAACAATCTCCCTTAGAAGAAGATCACACTTGCCCACTTTTGCTTCTTTTTCCATGGATTTAACTTTTACTTTTCTTGGTAATGCAGTTCATGTGACAGAACAACTTTGTACTTCTTGACATTTCAGGTAAGCAAGACATGATAGTGTCATTGGTTGAGACCTATTCTTTACATTCTTGCATTTAATTAGAGTGAAATTTCAATGTCCTACAAAGTTCATCGGTCCTCCACCTACATTGGCAGCTAAGACAATTCAAAAACAAGTTGTCAGATCTTCTCGAACTGTTGCTTTCATAGGTAACTTTCTTCATTAGATGCTCTGATGACTCATGGTCTACGTACACTTAGAGGGACTTAGAGATATTGATTCGAGGGCTTGTGAAGGTCAAGAGGACCATGACTCGGTGGGACAAGCCACCTTAGCCACATCTTGGCTCACTCACATGTAAGGGATGTTGCATGCTTATCCATAGTTTATAGTTTTAGACTTTCTATTTGTGGCAATCTGTGAGACTGAATGTTCATGCTTTGCTATTTTGAGTATTTCCTAGCTACGCTATATTTAGTATTTGCTTTGATCTATTTATAGACATAGGAGTAGCTTTAGAAGAATCTAGGGCCGGCCCTATAGGGGGCGTGCTATCAAGCTTATTTTCTGTCTTGTTTTCCCTATTTATACTTTGGTTTTATCTAATAGAACAATAGATTGAATTTGAGAGTAACTTGGCTAAGTTACTCTCAAATCGAATCCATGGCTTATTTCTTTAAAGCAATTAATCATCCAAAAAAACAACAACTTTCATTCTCATCAAGCAAACAAATCGGATCTATAACATTCCCGAAGATTTCTCGTTTTCAACACTGCGCGCTGAATTTGTTTCCGTGGAGTTCTCCTTGTCCAATTGACAAGAAATTTGGAGGCGTTTTAGTTGATTTCTTGATCCTTAATCTTGCTTTGGAAGCACTCAATTCCGACATCGGAGCAGAAAATTATACTCCGCCAAAGATGGGACCAAAAACAGAGATCTCTTGCATGCGAAGGCGAATTCTTCCCATCTAAGAACGTGGCAACCAAGTGATTTCACATCAAGTGGTGAATATCCACTTCCAAGCCACGGCAAGGTCTTGGTGGTTTCGACTCCAAACGGAAAGGAGGAGGAAGGGATTGAGATTGATTGTTACGTGACCTCAATCGAAGTTCATTATGAAGAAGTACATCCCAGAGGAGTACTATGAGCATATGCAACAATGAGTACACATGTGCAAGCAAGACAATAGACCCCCCATTGAGTTCTTCAATGAGCTAGAGGATTTGATGCACAAGGCGAAAATTCATATGGGACCATGTTCCATGAGGCAAAGGTTCTTGGCTGGCTTGAATCGTCCCATTCATGACGTTTTGGAGCTGAAATGTATAAGACATTAATGAGATGGTGTATACAGTCACCCTAGCCTACAACCTACAACAACGCAACAAGGAAAGGGCTTGGCCTTCTAATGGCAAAAAGAGGTACTAACTCTTCTTCTAGTACTTCTTGGAATTCAGCCCCTAACTCTTCCATGCAGCAAAAGGGAGTCTCTGACTCACCTAAGGGCCTAAGAGGAGAGAGGCCAAGACCACACAACCTCGGGAGAGGTCCCTTGACCCTAAGTGTTTTAAATGCCAAGGCTGTGGCCATTTGGCTTGATATTGCCCTAACACTCGACAAGCACTTTTGACACAACATGGGGGCCATGACTCGGAGGAGGAATTTTATGAGGACATGCCAGCCTTGGTGGAGATAAGAGAGTCTGATGGAGAAGAGGAGGAGAGCCTTGGACTGCGGCCACACACAGGGCCATTTTTGCTAGTGACGCGGCGTGTGCTTTTGGTCCAAGAAGCACCGAGTCAAGATCAATGGGAGACACTCTTCCGCACTCATTGCATTGTGAAGGACACCACCATATGCGTCATTATTGATGGAGGGAGCTGCTGCAATTTAATCAACCAATGAGTGGTTGATCACCTCCAATTGAAGACAACACCACATCCACAACCCTATTCGGTCCAATGGATCTCCGCGAGCAATAGAGATTACATGGTTACTAGGCAATGTGTAGTACGTTTCAATATTGGCCATTATAGGGATAGTGTTATTTGTGATGATGTGCCTACGGATTGTACTCACATGTTTTTAGGGAGACAATGGCTGTGATACCCCGTATTTTTGTAAGGTTATTTTGGGAATTATGGAATTTTCCCGAGTACCCGTTGTGTACGTCGGATTTAATTCAGGTAGCTTGAGACATTCTGTAATGTGCTCTGTATCTGTAATATTTTTCTCAGTGAGATAATATACAGACAAGGTGCCTTAGATTTTAATTGTCGTTCGCATACGATAATTTTTATCCCGGTTTAATGTCTTATCCGTTCAAAGCTGAACGGGCGGGAAAAAGGGGTCACGGCGACCGCCGTAAAGTCGCGGCGACCGTCGTCGTGAGACCCAAGCACGATGACCGCCATAAAGATACGGCGCCCGCCGTTCCAACACCCGAGGAGACAACTGATGTGTCATCCCGCGGCGACCGCCGTAAATTACGGCGACCGCCGTAAGTGCCGTCATCGTTGCCCAGCAGTCGTTGCCCGTTGGTCGCCGTCGTTGTTTCTGGCAAGCGCCGCAGTAGCTCTAGGCCCTCGTCTTCGAACTCCAGATGTGTTGGCTATAAAAGGAGGTGCTGGGGGAGAAGTTTTGAGCCATCCAAGCACCAAACCTTTGCCAAATTCGCCTCTCGCCGGAGTTGTGCCTTCGCCGGAAATTTCGAAGCTTTCGTCGGTGTTGTTAGTGGTGTTTCCAGCAGCCTTTGTGAAGCCTTGTGGTTGCCTTGGAAGGTCAGAAACCAAGCCAGGCTGAAAGGGGTCGAAACGCGCTTTGTTTTGGTGAGATTTCTCTTGTCTCTGTCGACCGTGTTCTTCACGGCGACCGCCGTGATGAATACGGCGACCGCCGTGATGAATACGGCGACCGCCGCCAAGAACGGCGACCGCCGCCAGTGCCCAGAACGCCTTCGTGGCTTTGGCTTGGTTGGTTGTCGTCGTGGCGTCTTTCCTTTCGTGTTCTTTCGCCGTGTTTAGATTCGTACCGTTTATGTCGGATCTAACTTAGGGTTCCTTTTATGGGTCGACTCGAAGGTTGTTGTGCTGTCGGAACTATACCGTGTTGAGCCCGGAATCCAGTTGACGTCTTTAGACTATTCTACGGAGTAAGGCAAGTGGCGGTTCGCTCTTGCTCATTCGTTCCATATTTACATTAATTATCAGTAGTTTATCTGAGTAATTAATTTGGAATGAATATTTTGTTTGTCTGGAAACGGTTTTGATAAACTGTTTTGAAAATCATATAATAGGTTGTATATCTGTTAGAACAACACTATTATCTGTGATCGCCTTTCGGGCCTTTATGTGGATTTATCCTGTAACTGTTGTTGTGCTGTAACTGTTTAGTTAGCACTGTTAAATAGGAACGTTACTCGGACTCTGTCTAGTCGTTTCTTTATAATCTGGTATCGGGGTGGCTCGTCCCCATCTGGTACTATTCTATGATCATGATCGGTCTCTTACACATGTGTGTAGAGACAGGACACTTAGCTGGTGTCACAAACCTTTCGGTATACGTCACTCTCGACGAAACGTATACTAAGATGTGTCATCCCATTGGTGGGGTACACATATAAAAGTCTATAATGTGATGTGTGTTTTTGAAACATAAATCAGATAAGTGCTACCTTGACGCACATAATTAATACACCTTGGGCGAGTAGTGCAGCTAAGTTATAGTGCAGCTAGGAAAACTCGTCTTGACTTGAATGTAGTACGTTCTCTTTCTAATCTGGATTCGCTGTAGGCGATGAGGTTGGTCGGGAACCGAAGCATCTCAGTCAGTTTTAAATCATTGTTGTATGATTCTGTAACTCTCCAGATTTGTCATACTTCCTTAAAGACTCATTTCAGTTGGAGTCTTCTTTCGAGTCGATTTCTGTGAAGATTCAGTCTTCTAGAATCTTCTCTTGTGCATACCTCTTGTTTATTCCAGTAGGAGTATGGTGGTTGACAAGCGTACTCGATTATTATTCGAGGGACGAAGAGTCTAACCTAATACAACTGCTTCGAACCATTCTGCTTTGTTCCCTTGCTAGTCTATTCATTTAGACTAACCAACCAATATTTTCCCTTGCATGGTTGGCTGGTGTCATCCGTTCGATTCGGCACATCAGTTAAGAAGTAGCTCAAAAGATTAGAAGGACTATGGAGTCGGCGGTGGTTTTTGAATGTTTTAATTATTTCTTTAATCAGGTTATGATCCTTTGGACAATAACTCCGATTGTAATGTACTTTCTAAGTCTTCCGCTGTGTTTGGTTTAAACTCTGTTTTGACTTATTCGGGATTGGGTTGTAATCCCGTAACTCTTGTTTCCTTGACAATGTTATGTTTTGGAATTTAATGCTTGATCATTGTGTATCAATTGCATTTCATAAATTGTGTTTAATTGATAAAGCCTTGGGTGATCTCGGTAAGGAACACTGGAGTCACTGGCGGTAATACATTTCCAAAAGGGTTAAGTTTTGGGGGTGTTACAGTTGTGGTATCAGAGCCAAAGGTTTTAAAACGGGTTTGGAATTTTTATAAACCATTTATCCGTTTTCGAAATGCTTTAAAGAGGGCTCTGAATTTTCATTCTGAAAAGAATTTAAAAACACCATTCATAGTCGTGTCTTCTTAATAGTCTGATGTAGTAAGCTTGCTTCTATGTCTAGAAAGACTAATTCCTTCCTTATTGTTCGATAGGATGGGTGTCTGCTTTTCTATTGGAAGGGGGTCGAAAGACGCCAAGTCGGACCAGCCGAGGCTAGATTTTCCGTTACCTCAGCGATGTTTCGAGGTTGGAGGCCCGAGTAGCCCACCCGAAGACGTCAAGCACGTTCTCCCCGAGTCAGTTGTCCTTGTAGCCAGGAATGTTATGGTCCCTAGACCTGCACCTGTGCCGCCACCAAGGGTGGAGGAAGTACAGGAATGGGAGCAGGAAGATGAGTTATCAAGGTATGAACAAGGGGTTTACCAAGACGACTTTCTGCTGGGACCAATTCCCGAGGAGATCGAGTACGAGGAGGAGGAAGAGGAGATGCTTGAGCAAGATCCTGTCGAGGATGAGGATATGATCGAGGATGATCCCGAGGATGAGGATCCCATCGAGGATGATCCCGAGTATGAGGATCCCATCGAGGATGATCCAGAAGAGGATCCAGAGTTGGACCTTGGAGGGCAGAATCAGGAGCCCGGTACAGGATTGTCACCAGTGCCAGAGTACGCACCCATGTTAGAAGCTGATTGGGAGGCAATGTATACCGAGTACGGTATTGGGAGAAGTGATAGGGAATCTCAGCCTATCCCTACTCCAAGGAGATGGAGGTCAGAATCCGAGCTACATGAGATTCTCCACCAGAGCGAGGTAATCTCCGCAGAACAGCAGCGTCAGAGGGATGAGCTGATCGCCAGTACTCAGAGGAGGGCTGGAATAGGAGGACCAGTCATGGACGACCCATACTTTACCATGACTGAGCTAGGACTATGTGCTTCAGGGTCAAGCAGGGTGCGAAACCCATCGCCAGAGCTCGATGGTGAGCCTAGTCCGAAGAGACCATGCACGAGTAGCTAGTCGTATGGGAGACATTTTGGAACGCCTTGAGGCGGAGTGGCGTTGCCTATCGTAGTAGTTCGTTTCTTAGTATTCCAAGTTGTACTTTGTGTAATATTTCAGTATTGCAGCAAGTACTCTGAGAAACACTTATATCTTCGAGCAATGTTGTCCTAGCGCTCGAATGGTAGACTTATGTGTAACTTGTGTAAGAATTCGAAGGTTCATCTATAAAATACCAAGTTAATCTATTCTGAGTAATTTATTTACGTTGGTATATTGCATAAGTATATTGCATAATATTAATGTATTGAATGCTTGGAATTTGATCGGTAAATAGATGGTGAACCCAAGAAGCACGAGGAATTCGACTCGAGTCGGTGCTGGGACTAGCCAAAACCCCAGACCAGCTGGAAGAGGTGTTCAGGATGAACACGAGTCTGAGTCTCGTGTCCAGCAGAGGCGTGAAGGTCAGGATCAGACCCAGGCGCCGACACTAATTGACGCTGCAGCTGTTGAGGCGATCCGTGGGATCGTGATGCAGGCTATTGCAGATGTCTTGAGACCAAGTGCGCCTCAAGCACAAGAAGTGCTTATTCACGCAGCGGTTCCTGATGTTGTGGAACCCAGAAACCCCGTGATACAGGAGACTGCCGTTAGGGCAAAGGACATCTATGGTCGCGCTCTTAAGACCATTACTTCCATGAGACCCGACTGCTATAACGAGAAAGGGGAGCCAGTGGCAGTGACTCATTGGTTCTCCCATATGGAGAGGTTGTTCAGGAACGTGGAGTGTAAGGAGGCCGAGAAGGTCCATATCGCTTCTCTTCAGCTGAAGGAGGAGGCTAGCGAGTGGTGGGAGAGCACTGGTTTGGCTGAGAGCCCAGTGTTGACTTGGTCGATGTTTAAGACCAAGATGGTTGATCACTTTTTCTCTCGTGCTATGAGAGAGGAGAAGCATAAAGAGTTCTTGTACCCTCAGACTGATGGTCTGAGAGTGACTGAGTTGGCATCTAAGTTCAACCATCTTCTACAATACGCCACTGCCGAGATCACCAGCGAGGCTCAAAAGATCTGGTACTTCCACGAGTGGATGAACCCGGATATCAAGCCATTAATGGTGCACCACACATGCTCTACCTTGGAGCAATATGTGGATTGTGCCTATAAGCTGGAGGTAACTCTCGAGGAGTCGACCAAGAGGCGCAACCGACAGAAGTCGATGCAGAATCAGAACCAGGAGGTGGTTTTAAGCGCCCTGCGCCACCGTCTAACTTCGCCAAGTCCGACCGAGCTAAGACGGAGATGACGCAAGAAGGATCGACTCAGCAGTCAGGGCAGACCAGGAGTACAGTTCAGTGTTATAACTGCGGTACTGTTGGGCACAAGAGAACTGAGTGCCGGAAGGAGAAGAGTCCATGCTTTGGGTGTGGACGTGATGGTCATCTGCAAAAGTTCTGCAAGCAGGGGAAGCAGAAGGGAGTAGAGTCGCAGCAAGGGTCAGTTCATCAGAGCAACCGACCTAGGTTTAAGCCTGCCGAGACTCCTAGCCCTTCAGTGCAGACGACTGCTCAGAACAGGGGAAAAGCCCCAGCTATTTCTGGAAGTCAGGGCCAACGCTTGTATGAGATGCGTGAGGCAGATGGACCCAACGCTCCGATTGTTCAAGGTACTCTATACCTTCACTCTACTTCAGTGTGCATTCTGTTTGATTCTGGTGCTACGCATTCCTTTATTTCAGATAGTTGTGTTAGCAAGTTAGATTTAGTGTGCAATGATTCGTGCGACCCTTTCGCCGTTAATCTTCCTAATGGAGAACGTTTGGTGGGAACCAAGCATTTGTCCGACTTTCCGATTACCATTCAGGGTAAGGAATTCGAGGTAGATTTAATCTGCATAGCCATGGCTCCATACGACATTATTCTCGGTATGGATTGGCTGACGCGTCATAAGGCGGTGATCGACTTCAGTTCAAGAACGGTGACGGTGTCATCTGGGGGCCAATTCGTGTGCAAGTTCAAAGGTCGAAATGACGCTGATAACGGCAAGCTAATCAATGCGATGGCTGCGTTTAAGCTACTACGACAAGGATGTGTCGGGTACCTTTGCTACTTGGATTCGCCTGAGAAGGATGGACCTGAGGTTCTTGATATTCCTGTAGTTAAGGAATTTTTGGATGTCTTTCCGGAAGAAATTCCAGGATTACCCCCGAACCGTGACGTTGAGTTTTCTATTGATCTCGAGCCTGGTACGGCACCGATTTCCAAATCACCGTATTGGATGGCTCCGGCTGAGATGCAAGAATTGAAGAATCAACTTGAAGATCTTCTTGATAAAGGTTATGTCAGACCGAGTGCATCGCCGTGGGATGCTCCGGTATTATTCGTCAAAAAGAAGGATGGATCGTTCCGACTTTGTATCGATTATCGAGAGTTGAACAAGGTGACGATCAAAAACAAGTATCCTTTGCCTAGGATTGATGACTTGTTGGACCAGTTGCAGGGAGCAAAGGTTTTCTCCAAGATCGACTTGAGATCTGGATATCACCAGCTCAGGATTCATGAGCAGGACATTCCTAGAACTGCGTTTAGGACCAGATATGGTCATTACGAGTTCGTAGTGATGCCTTTTGGGCTTACAAATGCTCCAGCTGTCTTTATGGATTTGATGAACCGATGTTTTCACCAGTACTTGGATAAGTTCGTGGTGGTTTTCATCGATGACATCTTGATCTATTCTCCGAATGAAGAAGTCCACGAGGAACATCTACGGATTTCCTTGTCGATCCTTAGACAACATCAGCTTTATGCTAAATTGTCTAAATGTGAATTCTGGATGAATGAAGTGGCTTTCTTAGGCCACGTGATCAATAAAAATGGGGTTATGGTTGATCCCCAAAAGATTGAAGCGGTGGCCAAATGGACACAGCCCCAGAATGTGAAGGAGGTACGTAGTTTTCTTGGACTTGCCGGGTATTATAGAAGGTTCGTAGAAGGATTTTCAAAGATCGCTCTACCTATGACCAATCTACTCCGCAAAGTCCACAAGAAGTTTGTCTCGAATGACAAGTGCGAGGTCAGTTTCCAGGAGTTGAAGCGACGGTTGACCTCGGCACCCGTGTTAGCACTCCCAGAGGGGAATGGCGATTACGTGGTCTATAGTGATGCTTCTAAGTGTGGTCTCGGTTGTGTTTTGATGCAAAGGGGCAGAGTCATTGCTTATGCATCTAGAAAACTCAAGACTTACGAAGAAAACTATCCGACCCATGATCTTGAGTTAGCAGCGGTTGTCTTTGCGCTGAAGATTTGGAGGCATTACCTCTATGGTATAAGATGCCAAGTCTTCACTGACCACAAAAGTCTCAAGTATATATTTACTCAGAAGGAGTTAAATATGAGACAACGCCGCTGGCTAGAGTTGCTCAAGGACTACGACATGGAGTTGTTGTATCATCCGGGCAAGGCTAATGTAGTAGCTGATGCACTAAGCCGGAAGACAACGCATGAGACTGTAGTTGCTCTACTTACTGCTCAAACCAAGCTAAACCAAGAGTCATGCGACATTGAAGTCTTATATGACCAGCGTAGAGGGTACCTGAGTATGATGGAGATTCAGGCTACACTGCTGGATCAGATCAAAGAAAAGCAAGTCGATGACATCATCTTGGTGAAGTTAAGCAGTGAAGTGATGGATGGGAAGGCTCCCAGCTTTGTGGTTCAGGATGATGGATCACTTTGGTTTCATGATCGGATCTGTGTGCCTGACACAGAGGGTCTTCGTCAATTGGTGATGAGAGAAGCTCATTCATCTGCTTATTCTGTGCATCCTGGCTCTAGCAAGATGTACAAGGATCTCAGGAAGAAGTTTTGGTGGCCAAACATGAAGTGGGACATAGCAGACTTTGTGGCAAAGTGCTTAACTTGCCAAAAAGTCAAGATCGAACACCGTAGACTAGGTGGTGAGATGCTACCTCTCCCCGTGCCAGAATGGAAATGGGAGGACATTTCCATGGACTTCGTCACTGGGCTACCCAAGACTCGAAGTCAGAGAGATGCTATCTGGGTAATTGTGGATAAGCTTACAAAGAGTGCTCATTTCATAGCCATCAAGACCACATGGGAAACCCAGAAGCTAGCCGAAGTTTACCAGAAGGAGATTGTCCGCTTACATGGCATTCCTAAGACCATTGTATCGGACCGAGATGGCCGTTTCATGTCAAGATTCTGGAAGGAACTTCATAAGGCTATGGGAACCGAGTTGAGGTTTAGTACATCGTTTCATCCTCAGACAGATGGCCAGTCTAAAAGGACCATCCAGACTCTGGAGGATATGCTTAGAGCTTGTGTGCTCGTTCGTCCGACTAGCTGGGAGGACAGCTTGAGTCTGATTGAGTTCACATACAACAATAGCTGGCATGCTACAATCAAGATGGCTCCGTTTGAAGCTTTGTATGGTCGCAGATGCAGATCTCCGATTTGTTGGGACGATAATGCCGACAAAATTCTGCTTGGACCAGAGTTGGTCGAAAGGACGGCTTCAGACATTGCTTTGATCAGACAAAGAATGTGGACCGCTCAGAGTCGACAGAAGTCCTACGCAGATCGGAAGCGCAGGACTATCGAGTTCGAGGTCGGTGACAAGGTTTTTGGCAAGGTATCGCCATCCAAAGGAGTTTTCAGATTTGGTAAGCGTGGGAAGCTTAACCCTTGCTACGTGGGACCATTCGAGATTTTGGATAGAGTGGGATCTCTAGCGTACCGCTTGGCATTGCCGCCATCGGCTCACCCGGTGCATAACGTGTTCCACGTGTCTTTACTCAGAAAGTATGTACCAGATGAGTCTCATGTACTTAGTTACGAGGACATCGAGATTCAAGCTAATGGTACTTATGAAGAGTTGCCCGTGCGCATTTTGGAGCGTCGGGAGAAGCATTTACGCAACAAGATCGTACCTTTGGTACGAGTGCTGTGGTCCAAGTCAGGGACCGAAGAAGTTACTTGGGAGACGTGGGAAACCGAGTCAGATATGCTCAGGCGTTTTCCCGAGTTATTCTCGACGTAAGTTTCGGGGTCGAAACTTCTTGTAAGGGGGAGGAGATGTGATACCCCGTATTTTTGTAAGGTTATTTTGGGAATTATGGAATTTTCCCGAGTACCCGTTGTGTACGTCGGATTTAATTCAGGTAGCTTGAGACATTCTGTAATGTGCTCTGTATCTATAATATTTTTCTTAGTGAGATAATATACAGACAAGGTGCCTTAGATTTTAATTGTCGTTCTCGTACGATAATTTTTATCCCGGTTTAATGTCTTATCCGTTCAAAGCTGAACGGGCGGGAAAAAGGGGTCACGGCGACCGCCGTAAAGTCGCGGCGACCGCCGTCGTGAGACCCAAGCACGGCGACCGCCGTAAAGATACGGCGCCCGCCGTTCCAACACCCGAGGAGACAACTGATGTGTCATCCCACGGCGACCGCCGTAAATTACGGCGACCGCCGTAAGTGCCGTCATCGTTGCCCAGCAGTCGTTGCCCGTTGGTCGCCGTCGTTGTTTCTGGCAAGCGCCGCAGTAGCTCTAGGCCCTCGTCTTCGAACTCCAGATGTGTTGGCTATAAAAGGAGGTGCTGGGGGAGAGGTTTTGAGCCATCCAAGCACCAAACCTCTGCCAAATTCGCCTCTCGCCGGAGTTGTGCCTTCGCCGGAAATTTCGAAGCTTTCGTCGGTGTTGTTAGTGGTGTTTCCAGCAACCTTTGTGAAGCCTTGTGGTTGCCTTGGAAGGTCAGAAACCAAGCCAGGCTGAAAGGGGTCGAAACGCGCTTTGTTTTGGTGAGATTTCTCTTGTCTCTGTCGACCGTGTTCTTCACGGCGACCGCCGTGTTCTTCACGGCGACCGCCGTGATGAATACGGCGACCGCCGTGATGAATACGGCGACCGCCGCCAAGAACGGCGACCGCCGCCAAGAACGGCGACCGCCGCCAGTGCCCAGAACGCCTTCGTGGCTTTGGCTTGGTTGGTTGTCGTCGTGGCGTCTTTCCTTTCGTGTTCTTTTGCCGTGTTTAGATTCGTACCGTTTATGTCGGATCTAACTTAGGGTTCCTTTTATGGGTCGACTCGAAGGTTGTTGTGCTGTCGGAACTATACCGTGTTGAGCCTGGAATCCAGTTGACGTCTTTAAACTATTCTGCGGAGTAAGGCAAGTGGCGGTTCGCTCTTGCTCATTCGTTCCATATTTACATTAATTATCAGTAGTTTATCTAAGTAATTAATTTGGAATGAATATTCTGTTTGTCTGGAAACGGTTTTGATAAACTGTTTTGAAAATCATATAATAGGTTGTATATCTGTTAGAACAACACTATTATCTGTGATCGCCTTTCGGGCCTTTATGTGGATTTATCCTGTAACTGTTGTTGTGCTGTAACTGTTTAGTTAGCACTGTTAAATAGGAACGTTACTCGGACTCTGTCTAGTCGTTTCTTTATAATCTGGTATCGGGGTGGCTCGTCCCCATCTGGTACTATTCTATGATCATGATCGGTCTCTTACACATGTGTGTAGAGACAGGACACTTAGCTGGTGTCACAAACCTTTCGGTATACGTCACTCTCGACGAAACGTATACTAAGATGTGTCGTCCCATTGGTGGGGTACACATGTAAAAGTCTATAATGTGATGTGTGTTTTTGAAACATAAATCAGATAAGTGCTACCTTGACGCACATAATTAATACACCTTGGGCGAGTAGTGCAGCTAAGTTATAGTGCAGCTAGGAAAACTCGTCTTGACTTGAATGTAGTACGTTCTCTTTCCAATCTTAGTCAGTTTTAAATCATTGTTGTATGATTCTGTAACTCTCCAGATTTGTCATACTTCCTTAAAGACTCATTTCAGTTGGAGTCTTCTTTCGAGTCGATTTCTGTGAAGATTCAGTCTTCCAGAATCTTCTCTTGTGCATACCTCTTGTTTATTCCAGTAGGAGTATGGTGGTTGACAAGCGTACTCGATTATTATTCGAGGGACGAAGAGTCTAACCTAATACAACTGCTTCGAACCATTCTGCTTTGTTCCCTTGCTAGTCTATTCATTTAGACTAACCAACCAATATTTTCCCTTGCATGGTTGGCTGGTGTCATCCGTTCGATTCGGCACATCAGTTAAGAAGTAGCTCATAAGATTAGAAGGACTATGGAGTCGGCGGTGGTTTTTATATGTTTTAATTATTTCTTTAATCAGGTTATGATCCTTTGGACAATAACTCCGATTGTAATGTACTTTCTAAGTCTTCCGCTGTGTTTGGTTTAAACTCTGTTTTGACTTATTCGGGATTGGGTTGTAATCCCGTAACTCTTGTTTCCTTGACAATGTTATGTTTTGGAATTTAATGCTTGATCATTGTGTATCAATTGCATTTCATAAATTGTGTTTAATTGGTAAAGCCTTGGGTGATCTCGGTAAGGAACACTAGGGTCACTGGCGGTAATACCTTTCCAAAAGGGTTAAGTTTTGGGGGTGTTACAATGGCAATTTGATAAGAAGAAGATTCATGACGGTTAACTAAACCGTTACAGCTTTGTGCACAATGGTAGGAAGGTGGCACTTATTCCTTTGTCACCACACGAAGTTATGCAGGACCGAGTGGCCTAGGACCAAGCGAGGGCCACACGTGAAGCCAAGGAAAGGGTGCAAGCGGCGCAACCTACACCGATCGATAACACAACCGCCAAGCAACGCCACTCCGGCAAAGAGAAGAACACGACCTCTAAGGGCCTAAAATCTGATGTGTGCAGCCTCAAGGGACCCTAAAAGGGTACCAATTAGGACACCATGCAGGCTAAGGAGCCGCCTCTAAAGGGAGGGTGCGAAAAGAGGTCGTTCATCACTAGACATGACAATAAGGCGCTTGCCTTTCAAGTGAGTAATTTCTACCTCCTAATCACTTCTCCCACCTTTTTCTATGTTCCTGATGCTATTTATGACTTATTGTGCCACTCCATGATTTGGGAGCCTTGTGTTGCTTTGTTGCCATTGCTTGGGTACATTGAACGAGGTCCTAGGACACATCCATGCTCATTGGCACCAGACCTGCGTACAAGGCCTTAGGATAACTCTTTGCAGCTGCTTTGGACAAGAAAGGATGGCTTCATCACTTTGGGAACCACCATGGAGAGCCGCGCCTCAACTTCACTTCCATCGCCGCTCACCCCGGCCACTCGGCGCCGCATATACAATTGGTCCTTGGTGCTTTGGCAACCATCACCTCCGGCACTTCTCCTACCATTGCCTTTACCTTGGCAGGCTGTTGGGAGGACTTTCGAGCCCCATGGCGCCACACACTTCACCATTGTGATGGCCCATTCCGAGCCCCCACTCCATGGCACGCCACTGGACCGGGTTTGGCCTCCTTGGCACACATTCCGCGCCCCACACTACTATGCTCGGCTGACCACTTGTGCTGCCGGACCCCCTCTTGGGTTAACTCAAATTCACGCCTTTGATTACCACCTTCAAGTGTTATTTTATGTGGAGTTCTCTGCTTTACATTTAGCTACCCCTCTTGCCCTCACTCTTGCCTGCATAGGACTTGTCGAATCGAGGACGATTCGAGGCCAAGTGGGGGAGAATGATGACTCATGGACAACGTACACTTGGATGGACTTGGAGATGTTGATTCGAGGGCTCACGAAGGTCAACAGGACCATGACTCGGTGGGACGAGCCACCTTAGCCATATCTTGGCTCACTCACATGCAAGGGATGTTGCATGCTTATCCATAGTTTCTAGTTTTAAGACTTTCTATTTGTGGCAGTCTGTGAGACTGGATGTTTCTGCTTTGCTATTTTTGGGTATTTCCTAGCTACGCTATAATTAGTATTTTCTTCGATCTATTTTTAGACATAGGAGTTGCTTTAGAAGAAGCTAGGGCCGGGCCGATAAGGGGTGTGCCATCAAGCTTCTTTTCTATCTTGTTTTACCTATTTATACTTTGGGTTTATCTAATAGAATGATAGATGGAATTTGAGTGTAACTTGGCTATGTTACTTTCAAGGTTGTTCAGTCTAAAGCTTGTTTCTTTCCAGCAATTAATCATCCAAACAAAACCAACTTTCAAGCAAACAAATCGGATCCATAATATTCTCGAAGATTTCCCGTTTTCAGCATTGCGTGCTGAATTTGTTTTCATTCGTTCTAGAGTTCTACTTGTCCAATTGACGTGAAATCTGGAGAAGTTTTTGTTCACTTCCTGATCTTTAATCTCGCGTGGGAATCACTTAATTCTGACATCGGTGAAGAAAGTTATACTTTTCCAAAGACGGGACCAAAAACAAAGATATCTTGCGCGCCAAGACGAGTTCTTTCCATCCAAGAACGTGGAAACCAAGTGATTTCACATCAAGTGGTGACTATCCACTTCCAAGAAACGGCAAGGTCTTTATGGTTTCAACTCCGGGCAGAAAGGAGGAGGAAGGGATTAAGACCGATTGTTACGTGACCTCAATTGAAGTTCATTATGAGGAAGAAGTACGTCCTAGAGGAGCACATGAGCATATGCAGCAACGAGTACACATGTTCCAGCAAGACAATAGAGCCCCCGTTGAGTTCTTGAATGAGCTAGAGGATTTGATGCACAAGGCAGGAATTCATGTGGGACCACGTTCCATGAGGCAACGGTTCTTGGCTCGTTTGAACCGTCTCATTCGTGACATTTTGGAGCTACAACGTATCAAGGACATCAATGAGATGGTGTATATAGCCACCCTATCCTACAACCAACAACAACGCAACAAGGAAAGGGCTTGGTCTTCTGATGGCCAAAAGAGGTACAATTTTAACTCTTCTTCTAGTACTTCTTGGAATTCAACCCCTAACTCTTCTATGCAGAAAAAGGGAGTCTCCGACTCACCTAAGGGCACAATTGTGGTGCCTAAGAGGAGAGAGGTCGAGACCACACATCCCCGAGAGAGGTCCCGTGACCCTAAGTGTTTTAAATGCCAAGGTTGTGGCCATTTGGCTCGAGATTGCCCTAACACTTGACAAACACTTTTGACACAACATGGAGGCCATGACTCGGAGGAGGAATTTTATGAGGACATGCCAGTCTTGGTGGAGATAGGAGAGTCTGAGGGTGAAGAGGAGGAGAGCCTTCGACTGCCGCCACACACGGGGCCAGTTCTGCTAGTGATGCAGCGTGTGCTTATGGTCCAAGAAGCACCGACTCAATATCAGCGGGAGACACTCTTCCACACTCGTTGCACTGTGAAGGACGCCATCATATGTGTCAGTATTGATGGAGGGAGCTGCTGTAATTCAATCAACCAACGAGTGGTACTCTATGGAGAGCCTATATACGAAGAAGGGTAATCATCATAATCCCTCAAATCAATTAGTCATATACTTTCGTGATGCTTTGCTTGCCTGATGAAGTTCATATAAACCCTTTTTTGCAGCAAGATTTAGTCCATGTTTGAGCTATCTGATGGCTCTGGGTTTGCCGTTAAAGTTGCTCGTTACAAGAATCTTGCTCACACAAACATTGACAAGGTACTTCGAAGTAATATGGCAAGCTAAAGTTGTAATTTGCTTGTTATTATGCAAGTTGGTGTGATCCCGGATCATCCTTTGCAGTATCATTCCCCAAGGACGAAAACGATTATGCAACTACCTTCAGGATACTTCTTCAGTTTGTTATCTTAATAGGGGTGAGGTATTTTCAAGAAGATAATAGAGGACATTGTCTCCTTTTCAGAACTTCTTTCAATTGTTTCCATTAGTTACAGTAATTTGTGAGATAGAACACTTTCTTTCTATATGAAGAAAAGAAGAACTGTGTGAGCACAAGAGGAATTATTATGGCAGCAAAAATCTTACGAGCAATGGCTCGTCACAGGTGAGCACAATACTGCGTTTTTTCACGCATCGACGATTGTTCGGTGTAAGCGAAATAGAGTGGAGGCGCTACGTATCGATGATGGGAACTGGGTGTCCGATATCTTTGCTATGGAGAATCTTGCGCTCTTTTTTTTCAACAATCTCTACCACCTCCCTGCTGGTGATCACCTTCCAATTTACACTTCTTGTGTTGCTTTCCCGATTCTGGAAGAAGCTGACTGAGATGCTTTATCGGCCCCTTCACTGATCAAGAGATCCATGGTGCGGTAAAACATATGTGTGCTTAAATCTCCAAGGTGTGACGATTTTTTGCTGATTTTTTCCAGCGTTGTTGGCAAATCGTTGGACCTTCTGTTATTGGAACAATGAGGAATTTTTTCAGCTTGGGTCGCTTACCTGCTGGTTTGAATGAGACATTGATCACCCTTATTGCGAAGGTCAACAAACCTGAGATAATCTCGCAATTTCGTCCCATCGCTCTTTGTAATGTGGTCTATATAATCATTACAAAAGAATGGTCTCTACGATACAACGGATATTACCCCGTCTCATCAGTCCTTTGCAGGGTAGTTTTTTACCGGGGCGTTACATTAATGACAATATTGTGTTGACCCAGGAAATTGTTCATTCCATGCACATGAAATTGTTCACTCCTTTATATTTTTTTGACAAAAAAAGGTGTTAAGGGATGGACGCTTCTTAAGTTAGATCTCAAAAGGCGTACGATTGCCTTCGCGGGGACTTTGTTGAAGATACTCTCTCTGATGCTGGCTTTCCAGATTGTTGGATTGCGTGGATTAGGGAATGCTTGTCTTCTACGATAATGAGGGTGATTTGGAATGGGGAAGTTATGTAGTCCTTCCAACCCTCCAGGGGTGTTCGTCAGGGTGATCCGATTTTCCCGTATCTCTTCATTTTGTGTATTGAATGTCTCAGTCAATTGATTGATCAAGTTGTGACTAGTGGCGGTTGGAAACCTATTTTAGTTGCTCGTGGGGGTCCCAAGATTTCCCACATTCTTTTCGCCGATGATATTATGTTATTTGCGGAGGCGTCTGTCAGTCAACTACGCATCATTCAGGGAGTTCTAGAGGTATTTTGCCATTCTTCTGGGCAGAAAGTTATCAAGGAGAAATCTCAGATCTTTGTGTCTCCGAATATAGGACAGAGAACCATTGAACGTTTGCAAGTGGTTAGTGGATTCACCATTTGTAATGATCTTAGGTCTTATCTTGGAATGCCTATATTACATAAACGTGTTAACAAAGACACGTTTAATTTGTTGTTGGATAAAATCACTACCAAGCTGACCGGATGGAAGATTCGGATGCTTAGCTTTGCGGGTAGAATTGCCCTTGCCAAATCCGTTCTTACGTCGCTTCCAGTTTTCACGATGGCGAAGGTAATGCTTCTGATTGCGACAACAAACAGAATTGATACCGTTGTGCATAATTTCATTTGGGGGAGCTTTGAGGGTCGTCGTAAGCTACATTGAGTTTCTTGGTCTGATCTTTGTAAAGCTAAGTGTCATGGTGGTCTTGTCTATGAAGGATCTTAATCTAGCGGTCATTGGGAAACTTGGGTGGAGTTTTCTTACGGAGGAGAACAAACCTTGGATTGAGGTTCTCCGAGCTAAGTACATCAAGTGTGGCCAGGGTATTACTATTGGTTCTCACATTTGACGGAGTATCAGATTGGGGGTGAATAAGGTGGTTGTTCCTAGATCCCGATGGCTTCTCGGAGATGGGATATTGATCCGCTTCTGGAGCGACATATGGTTGCTTGATACCTGCTTGTTCGATATTGCTACTGGGGTGGTGTCTGAGACCCAAAAAAATTTACTTGCCCACTTTTTTTGGTATAACACTGCTGGTTGGCGGTGGGACCTCATTTACGGCTTGCTCCGTGCCATGGTTTTGGCTCGTCTTGCTGCGATGGCGGTGTCCTCGAATCCTGATGATATTGATGCCCTGAATTGGAGTTTAACCTCTTATGGGAATTATTCTATTGCTATAGCCTATCATCTTGTCCATGGTTCTCTTGCGGGTGGCTCAGTTGATGGTATGATTTTTTATTTTATTTGGAATTTATGGGTTCTTAAGGCAGTCTGGCCTTCCTCTGGCTTGTGATTCATGGTAAAATTTTGACAAATGTGGAGAGATGTCACCGACACCTTACCATGTCGAGTTGTTGTCATGCTTCTCCGATAATGGAGGAATCCCTTGTCCATTTCTTTCGGGATTGACATGTTGCTGCTGTTTTGTGGGGAAGTAGTGATATCCCCGACAGGTTAGTTATTTCTTTTAGTGAGGATTATGTTGTTTGGATCCGATATAATCTTGTTTCTATAGTTGTCTATGATGGTGCGGTGTTATGATCGACATTTTTTGTGTGTGCTCTGTGGTGGTTGTGGAAATGGCTTAATGACAGAGTCTTCTCAGGGAAGGAGTATGCTACTGCATGGACTGCATCTAACCCTTCCTTGGCTCGCCCCTCTAGACACGAATAATACATTTGTTTGAATTGGCCTAGTGCGGGTTCGGTCATACTAAATACTGATGGTGCGGTTAATGGCGATCATATGGCTACTGCTACATGGGTAATTTGTGAGATGGATGGGCAATGAACATGCGGTTTTGTTCATAACATTGGTATTTGTACATTTCCTGCTGCTGAGTTGTGGGGTATTCTTCATGGTCCGACTCTTGCTTGGGATCGTGGCTTCAGTCCTGTGATTTTGGAGACTGATTTCCAGTTGGCGGTTTATCTTCTTCACCGTCATTTTGATCGTTGTCACCCTGTTTCTAGCCTTGTTGTCCAATGCCAAGGCTTTCTCAAAAGGAATTGAATTGTCCAAATCCATCGTATCTATCGGGAGGCGAATTCTGTTGCCGACCAATTAGCTAGTATTGCTCTTTCTTTCCCAATAGGCTTTCATATTTTGCATAACATTCTTGCTAGTGTTATTTCTCTTAATTTGGACGATGTAAGGGGGCGGGCTACTCCCCGTTTGATTATTTAAATAGCCTCTTATCAATTTTTTTTTGAAGAGTGTTGTCTCTCTTTCGATCAAAAAGAAAAGAAAAGAAGAATTCTTTCATAATTGTGATTCATGTATAAGATCAAATCTCTGATGTAGAGATGCAATAAAGCAACACCTTTAGTGAATTAAAGGATGAATTTAGAATTCAAGAGATGGAAACCTGAACAACAGATTCTAAATTCAGATATGAGATGCCTTAAGCAATTCCAACCTACTTTTGAAGTCAGGTTTTTGCCATAAGAAATGTTTTAGCTTTATAGAAATAAAATTAAACATTTAACGGGAATTTCGAAAGGTAATCCTGAGATTTTACAAATTTCGTGAGGCTTCCACAGGTTTCAACTATTCCGAGTGGTAACCCTCAACTCTTTAAAAATTCCGCCAAATAACCCTCCGTTACTTGAATCGTTAAAGAGTTGTTAACTTATTTTTAAGGTAAAAAAGTTGTTATTTGATTTTTTAAGAAAAAGGAAAAAGAAAAACAAAAACAAAATTTAATAATTAATATCACACATAAAAAAAGGAAAAACAAAAGAAACAAATCTTAATTTGGGGTCTAGGTCGTGCATATTCTTCTATCTCATAAAGTTTATACTCATTTCATAACCTTTATTTATTTTGTTTTTCCTTTTTTATGTGTAATATTAAATATTAACATTTGTTTATCTTTTTCCTTAAAACAAATCAAATAACAACTTTGTTACCTTAAAAATAATAATTTAACAGCTCTTTTAACGATTCAAGTAACGGAGGGTTATTTAACAAAATTTTTAAAGAGTTGAGGGTTCACGCGGAATAGTTGAAACATGTGGTCATCTCAAGTAATTTGCAAAACCTTAGGGTTACCTCGCAGAATTCTCGAACATTTAATTACTTAACAAGTTTGTTTGATTTTCAGTGACAACTCGAATCATCACCAATACACCAACTAGTTTTGGTGACAACTCGAATCGTCACCAACTAGTTTTGGTGACAACTCGAATCGTCACCAACTAGTTTGGATGACTACTCGAACTGCACCAACTAGTTTTGGTGACAACTCGAATCGTCACCAACTAGTTTTGGTGACAACTCGAATCGTCACCAACTAGTTTGGATGACTACTCGAACTGCACCAACTAGTTTTGGTGACAACTCGAATCGTCACCAACTAGTTTTGGTGACAACTCGAATCGTCACCAACTAGTTTTGGTGACAACTCGAATCGTCACCATCTTGTTTCGGTGACAACTCGAAGCATCACCTCCTAGTTTCGGTGACAACTCAAACCGTCACCAACTAGTTTCGGTGACAACTCAAATCATCACCAACTAGTTTCGATGATGACTCGAATCGTCACGAACTAGTTTCAGTGACGACTCGAATCGTCACCAACAAGTTTTGATGACGAATAGAATCGTAATCAAAACTAGTATCGTTGACGACTCGAATCGTCACCAACATTATGTTACAAATTTGTCACAAAAATATGTCACAAAATTTGTCATAAAACGTTGTCACAAAAAGCTATCACAAACAACCGTCACTAAAAATCTATCATAAAAACGTTGTCACAAAAAATATGTCAAAAGAAATATGTTACAAAACATATGTCACAAAAAATCTGTCACAAACAATGGTCAACACGTATCAAGGGGGTGGGGGTGGGGGTGGGGGTGGGGGTGGGGGTGGGGGGGGGGGGGGGGGGGGGGGGGGGGGTGGGGGTGGGGTGGGGGAGAGAATGGGATCATGTACTTAATTAAAACAATTTAAGGTAGAGTCATCTAATTTGATGGTTGAAAGTCTAATATTTACCCAAATCATCCTTTTAAAATTTGTGATACAAGGGAATGATTCGGTATCGAGATGCCTAAAACTTCAAGATACCAATTAAAATCAGTAACCGAATAAACCGGAAGAGAAAATGTATTTTAACAAGTCATTAACCAAAAAAGAGGTTAGTACATTTACAGCATGTGTAAATTTTATTTTGACTTCTTTGGACACTTGGACAAAGATAACAGGAAAAGAGTAAAATTGCTACTTCCGACTCTTTGCCTTCAGTATTTTCTTCCCCATTTCAGTCAAGTCCCAACAATCCTTCATCTCTATCTTGTTTACTTTATCATTTTACTTATATAATTTATTTTAATATTGTAATATTAAATAAGATAATACTCTAGCAACTATAAATAAAATTACTGGTTTTTATAAGATTAAAAGTTATCTTCTTTCAATATATTTTACTTAAATAGATAGAGATATAAATTATTTTCAAAGATAATAACGATAATTCAAAAGGACATATTAAAAATAATGTTTTAGAATAGGGCAAATCCTATATTACAATATAAGATTAACAGTGTTCTAAGACCATTTGATTCCCATCACTACCATCTCCATATGATTGTCGCTGACTCCTCCCTCCAACTGTCGTCGGCTCCTCCCACAGTCATACCATCAGATCTAGAAAATTTTAGATCTAGAAAATTTTGACTCATCCCTCCAACTGCGACCGACTCATCCCTATTCGGTTATGCGGAATTTTACTAACTTTCGGAGTGAAATATGAGCATCTATGTCAAGTCGTGGAGAATGTAGAGTTTCCGATCGCCGGTCGCCGTGATATTATCACATTCTTCAAGGGCAAAATGGAGTTCCATCCCAAGAATATCAGCGGCCACTTCTATAGCAAGTAAACAAAATCTGAAAATCTCTTTTTGTTTGTTTCCAATTTTCACCGAAACGTTTCCATTCGAATTTCCAAGAACGGACTCTTTTTCCGTGGAAAATTAGCTGTTAGAGTTTCAAAAACTTTTGACTCTTGATTTTACTTGAAATTGAAATTTGACAAAGCCATGAGGACGAAGATCGGGGATATAACAACCGCGATCGGCGATTCCTCCCACAGTCTCACCTGTTGAATTCCGAACCAACACGCGTGGTGATGTCAAGAGTCAACACACTCTGGGCCCGGATTTGGTTTGTTTGTTTCGGGGGACGACCTCCGCGTAGGTTGTGATTTGTGCTTCCGAGCTTCGTTCTTCGAAATTGGGGGCTTCGTCTTCCAATGCTCGATTTCCGACCACTGTGCCGCCTACCAGATCGACCTCCTCAAGTCCAAGCTCCCTGGCGTCTCTACTTGCGAGACTCCTTCTCCTATTCTCGCCTCTTAGGTATTGATAGCTCCTTCCTCGCCGAGATTTGTCCCTCCAAGAGCTGGAATCACCTGAAATGACCCCCAGAGATGGCTACTCCGGGAGAATGTCCTTCGACGTCCAAGTCAGTAATTACTCCAATGAAAAGGAAGAGGAAAAGAATGACAGGAAATGAAAAAAAAGAAGGATCAAAAAGCCGATTCTCAGATCCAGATCTGAGCTCCCAATCTCTTCCAGAAGAAGGGAGAAGAAATGAAAAAGCTCTCAAGTGCTCTCTTCTCTAACAAAAATTGCCAAATTGCCCAAAAACAAATCCTGCCCCCTCTCTCCAAATCCCATGCCTTTTATAGAGGATGTGCCCTTCTTTCATGTCGCCATCTTTTCCTTTCTTTCTAACCGTTTTCCCCTCTTTTCCATGGGCTTCTTATTATTTTTAATGGGCTTTCCTCCTTTCTTGTATCGGCCCACCATTATAGCTAAATCAGACAGTTGGCCATTGGTTCTTCGCATGAGTAGTGCTCGTTCAATTCTGGGTTGTGGTGCCGTTCCTTCGCGTGGATGTCGCTTCTCAAATCTGACCCCCACAGCCAGCCCCCCAAGCTCTTCGTGAAGCATGAGCGAAGGCTTGGAAGACATGTGCACTAACATTTCTCCCCAGTTTTGGCTACGCGCAGATCTGATCTTTATGTTTATGCTGAGGTATTCGCTTCGCGAACTCTAGTTAATATCTTTCTTTTCCATCCCTTTTTTGAATTTCAAATCCTTATATTTGACTTCTTTCTTCGTTATGGGTTTTTCTCGGAGCGTGACACGTGGATTCATAGGGCGTCGTTTCGGCTCCTGCCTCCTTTGTCTACAAATCCCCTTTCTTTCTGCTTTACTTTCTTTGTTATTCCCTTTTCTTCGTTTCCTCCTCAGAGATTACTCTTGCCAGTTTTCCGGTGGCTCTCTCTTGTCAATCCAGCGTTTCCGGCTACTCTTACTTTTCGATAGGTAATTTCTTTATCTCGCTTGTGTTTTCTTTCTCTTCGTTCTGCATTTTGTTTTCTCACTCGAAAGAATGTTGGGATAACGATATTTCGAAGAAGTTATTTCTCTGTCCTGCGAGGGTTTTTTGGTTGTGGATCAACATATTCCCGGTGATTCTCCCATTCCGAGGTATTTTCGGGTTTCTTTCTTCATCCTCTCTCTTTGTCTTTGCTTAATTTTGACGTTGGTTTCCATTCTCAACAAAGTTTGCTCCTTTTCGAGTTTTAGGGTTTTCTGACATGGCGGAAAAAGAACCCTTTTTTTCTCTGCCAACTTTCTTCCGATTAACACGAATTATTCTTTTCTGCTCTTCTTGTTTCTTGACAGGATGGTGGGGCTCATACTCAGGGTGCATTATGGTGGTCGGTTTGTGTGCCAACGCGGTGATCGTCGGTTGTTCTCTGTTCATCGTTATGATGATGGTTACTTTCGGACCTTTGACATGGGAGATGTAGGAGAAGAAGTTGGGGAATTTGACTTGGAGGTCATGCGGGCTTTTGTTTTTCCTGACGCCGTTGTGTTTGGGGTACGTCCGGTGTTTTATTTTCCCCGCCCAAAAGCCAGGGGTCGTCGCCTCCGGGAGGTGAGGACAAACTATGACACCGCTCGTATTGCTAGGTTGTGGAGGGGCGGCCATGTGTCCATCTACGTGCAAGATCCTCCTCCACCGGGGTTTCGTGCTCACAGTCTTCGCGCTGCTGGGCTTTGAATTTTCTGTTCTACTCTTTGTTTTTCTTATCTATAATCCTTTCCTCCCCTATCCCTCCCATCAGTTTGTGAACTGTAGGGGGGGTTGAAGGGAGGGTTGCGAGGGGGGTTTGCTCTTCTAGGGATCGCTTTTTGTAGGTCTTGGGTACGCGTAGTAAGATATAAATATGGTAAAAGTAGTAAAGCTTAGTATTACGGCAAAACGATGTAATTACAACTTTTGTACTTTTGACAAACGGTAATGTATGAACTTTCTATTTCCGTTGCGCGTTGTCTTGCTTCCACCGTTAATAAGTTGTTCCTTGTCGCGTTCTTCGTGAAGGCTTACCTGATAAGTTTTGTCCGCGTAATAAAGTTAAATTATCTATCTCGAGAGTTTATCATATATGTAATCATACAATGATTGCCAAATTAGATACCTCATCGCCGCTTAGGCTCTTGCAGGCGATGGCTGCCGTTTGGAGTTTTTTCGCTACCCTCGCGTACATCATACGCTTTTATTGCTATTCAACGCTTGCTACATTTCCCTTGCATTTTTGACTTGCTTGTTTGCACTTGCTCAAACTTGCCCATAATTGCCCGCACTTGCTCAAACTTGCTTAAACTTGCTCAAACTTGCTTAAACTTGCTTAAACTTGCTCATACTTGCTCAAACTTGCTCAAACTTGCTCAAACTTGCTTAAACTTGCTCATACTTGCTCAAACTTGCTCACACTTGCTCATACTTGCTTTCAGTTGATGACGGATCATCCGAGGCCTCACCTAAGGCGCCCACAAAAGGAGATGGTCCACGCACAAGAGTTCAAGCCAAGCGCATGCAAGAGGAGCTCGAGAACTTGGCAAACCTTCACGTCTCAAGGGAACCCACCCTCGTCGAAGACTTCACCGAACCTATGCTAAGGACCTTGGTGACCTTCCGAGCCAAGCCATGCAACAAGGAATGAAGACGAGCCAGATTTGAGCCTATAGAGGAGTGCACGGTTTGGTGCACGGTTTGTCACAAACCGTGCACCCCCTCAGAACCCAAACTTTGCTCTCAGGAGAAGTGCACGGTTTGTCACAAACCGTTCACGGTTGGTCACAAACCGTGCACCCCCTCAGAATGTCTTTTTCTTGTCTTTTGGAAGGCCTTGTACGTAGGGACCCAACTGGGGTCTTGCTTCCTTGTTATTTTAAGTGTATTTTAAGACTATTTTTAGGTGCCTTTGTGTGGGCCTTTGTGGGCTTGTTTAGCCTTTGACTCTAGGTAGTATTTAAGGCCTTTGCTTGTCTTTTGGAAGGAACTTTTTCTGAAAATGAATGTTGCTTTGCACATGAAAACCGAGAGCTCCATGTGAGTGTTTCTCAAGTGTTGATTCGAGTTAGCTTGGTTGCCCTTGCGTTGTGTCAATCTCTTTCGAGTTGTTGGTGCTCGTAGGCTTCACAAGAATCCTTCTCGTGCTCTTGGGATACGTCCCTCATTGTGTGAGATTGTAGAAGGAAGGGTTGGTTGTGCAATTGGTTCGGTTCTTGGTGTCTCCCGAGCTCCAAGGGTTTCTCCATTGCATCTCTTGGTTCTCCCTATATCCCCTCTTGTTTATCTTGTTCATTTTCAGTTTCTAACTTGTTTTTGTTGTTCTTATCTTCTTCTCTCTCAATCGAGTCCTTGGCGTCAAGATCGGGCCATTCGCGGCTAATTCCCGCATCAAATTGGTATCAGAGCTCCGTTGAGACGCCGAGCCACCACCTCAGTCCATACTCAGCCGAGCCACCATTTTTGGTTAGCTCCTTCGAGCCTTCTTTCCATTTCTCTTGTTTATTCTTTGTGTCTTCTTTGTGTTGTGTTTTTCTTGCTTTGTTGTGGCTAGTTTGTGTTGCTTTTGCTTGTATATGTGTGGACTTGTTGCTACCACCTTTCAACCACCATCCCAACCACCATCTCATCCTCCATCACCTCCAAAACTTGGCTGCAAATACCCCTTCAAAACCCATCCATAAACCCACCAAACCCACCTACAAACCTTCCCCAAAACCAGCTGCAAACCCATGCCCCTAAGCTGAACAAAAGCAGCTACTTTCAGCCCCAAAACTGCCTGCAATCAGCCCCCAAAAGTCATCTACCAACTCTTGTACTATCCTAGTTCTACCTAGTCATATCATATCATCTTTTGCTTCAAAAGTCAAGAAAAGGAAGAAAGAGCAGCCATACCCTTTGTCTTGGGCTGTTGCACGTGAGTTTAAAAAAAAAAAGGAATATCAGAAAAGAAAAGAAAAACAAAAACAAAAGTCAAAAAAAAAAATAAAAAAATAAAGAAGAAGAAAAGGCAAGGAAGACAAGTGTATGAAGATCTTGGTGTTCTTGATTATTGTTGATCTTGTATTGTTATCTTCAAG
This sequence comes from Rheum nobile, assembly GCA_027886185.1. Classification (NCBI taxonomy): domain Eukaryota; kingdom Viridiplantae; phylum Streptophyta; class Magnoliopsida; order Caryophyllales; family Polygonaceae; genus Rheum; species Rheum nobile. The sequence goes on along the minus strand of WOAB01000741.1, from coordinate 185,222 downwards.
TGTTTATTGAGCTCTCCAATCCCAGCCCAAGCTTGATTCCATACTCAACTCACCACCCCATCCCTATCATTGGTAATATGTCCACAAGTTCATGAGTATTGGTAAGACAAGTTGGTTGTGACATTGCTTTGATTGAGTCTCCTAAACACTTTTCCTTGTATCATTGTTGTGTCTTCTTTCTTGTTGTGTTGAGTCCATTCGTGTGCCCTCTTGTTGAGTTTTGGTTTGTTGTTTAAACACCACTTGTGTGTCTTCTTAGAGTCCATTTCCAACTAAAACCAAGAGATACCCACTAGCGGGTTAGTGTTGTCTAAGTTCACTAAGGCTCATGTGAAGTTTTTGTCCCACTCAAGGCAGCCTTACTTACCAAAAGCTTGCATCGACATCAACAAGAGAGTGAGTGATCAAACACACGAGTGTAAACACTTGTGAGGTTGTTTTGATTTCACTAATCCTAACTTGTTTCTTGGAGTTTGTTGATCATGTCTCATGTAGATAGCCCACCGAATGGAGGAGGGTCCGAACCAATGGCACCCGAGTTGTTCAACACGCTTAAGGTAATGTCGGACAACATAGCCCTCTTGACCGACCGGATGGCGGCCTTGGAGACGCGAGTACCCGAGCCCGGAGCCGCGACTCTTGGCACCCCCACCAGCCATGCCGCCGCCCCTATCGGCACCCAAAATGAGGAGAGAGACCCGGTCGATCCCGAGCCCATCCATGCGCGCCAAGTGCCCATAGTTTCCAACTCCCCCCGGCGTAGAGATAGGCCTTTTGCTCCTAACCGATTTATTGAATTTCAGGGAATTACAAGGCGTGCCTATCATGAAGAGCCAAGGCGTGCCTTTGAAGAAGAAGAGGAGTTCGAAGATGAAGAATGGGAAACTATGCCACCTCGAGGCTTCCAAGGAAGAAGAGGCCGAGAGCAAGAGCAAGATGGCATTGGCAAGATCAAGGTGAAGATTCCATCCTTTGAAGGAAAGTGTGATCCGGATGTCTACATGGAATGGGAGACTAAGATTGAACAAATATGGAGTTGCCACAACTTTCCCGAGCATAAAAAGGTACAACTCGCAGCCCTTGAATTCAATGGTTATGCACTAATATGGTGGGATAACCTTGTGAAAGAAAGGAGACGAGCCCTAGATCCAGCCGTGGCCACTTGGGAGCAAATGAAGGCCTTGATCAGAGCTCGCTTTGTGCCACAACACCATGCACGCGAGCTAAGGCAAAGGCTAGAGAATTTGAAGCAATGATCCATGAGTGCCGAAGAGACCTACAATGCTATGCAAGTTGCAATGGTTAGGGCCAATGTAACCGAGGATGAAGAAACCACCATGGCTAGGTATCTTCGTGTCCTCAACTATCATTTGGCTAATGAAGTAGACTTGTATCCCTATGCCTCCATGACAGAATTGCTACACTTAGCCATCAAAATTGAAAGAAAAACTAAGCCTAGGAACCAAGGAGGAAGAATGAAGTGGGATGCCCAACTCTTGGAAGAATCCTACTCAAAACCGAGGCTACCAACCCTATGGAAGAGAGCCCTTTCAAGCAAAGGACAAGGGACAATCATCAAAGCCTCATTGGGAGCAAGGAGGGCCGAAGAGGAGTGCTCAGCCTACACCCTCCACACCGAGCCCAAGGTAGCCCGCCGCGGCTCCTAATGGCCCCAAAGGGAGTGCTTCTAACCCTCCTCCTAGAGCTAGAGATATCACATGTTTTAAATGCCAAGGTAAAGGTCATTATGCAAGGGATTGCCCTAACACTAGAACACTCGTGATTAACCACCTAGGGCAATATGAATCCGAGTCCGAATGTGATGAACATGATGCTTGTGATGATAAAGAGCATGAAACTGATTTGGATGATGAGAATGAAATTGAATATGAGCATGGTGATTCATTAATTGTTAGGAGAACTTTGCATGTAAAAACGGCTCCATGTGATGATAATCAAAGGTAAAATCTTTTCCATACTCGTTGTCTAGTTAAAGGCAAGGTGTGCAACATGATAATAGATGGAGGAAGTTGTTGTAATATAGCTAGCACCGAGTTAGTTACTAAATTGCAACTTCCTACATCTCATCACCCTAGGCCTTATAGATTGCAATGGATGAATGATTGTGGTGAATTGAAAGTTCACAAGCAAGTTAAGGTGACTATAACACTAGGACATTATGAAGATACTATTTTATGTGATGTAGTGCCTATGCAAGCTTGTCATATCTTACTTGGTCGTCCATGGCAATATGATAGGAAGGTTATGCATGATGGTTTTACTAACCGCCATTCCTTAACCTTTCATGGCAAGAGTGTTGTCCTCAAACCTATGACCCCATCTCAAGTAGCGGATGAGTATGAGAAAAAGAAGGGTACGGAAAGGGAAGAGGAGAGTGTGAAGAAGGGAAAGGCTTCACAAAAACAGCCCACACCCACATCCAAGCCGAACCAAACCCTTAGCCTCCAGCCCATAACCGCCCTCTTAACCTCCAAGAGAGAGCTTAAGGATGAGTTCCTAGACCCGGGTACCACCCTTATGCTATTGTGCGAGGAGCTTAGCTTGTTGAGTGATGATCTTAAGGCCACCCTTCCTCCCCGTATTCAGTCCATACTTGAGGAGTTTCATGATGTTTTCCCGGAGGAGATACCACCCGGCCTACCCCCTATTCGTGGCATAGAACACCAAATAGATCTCATTCCCGAAGCCACATTGCCCAATAGGCCAGCCTATAGGATGAACCCTAAGGAAACCCATGAAATCCAAACCCAAGTTAAGGAGTTGTTAGACAAGGGTTATGTGAGAGAGAGTCTTAGCCCTTGTGCCGTACCCGTGCTTTTAGTGCCTAAGAAAGATGGTTCATGGAGGATGTGTGTGGATTGTAGAGCCATCAACAACATCACGGTCAAATACCGTGATCCCATCCCTCGCCTAGATGACATGTTAGATGAGTTATATGGTGCCACAATCTTTTCGAAGATAGACCTTAAGAGTGGATACCATCAAATTAGGATGAAGGAAGGGGATGAGTGGAAAACCGCTTTTAAGACTAAGTTTGGTCTTTATGAATGGTTAGTCATGCCTTTTGGGTTAACTAATGCCCCTAGTACTTTCATGCGCCTGATGAACCATGTGCTTAGACATTATATAGGGAAGTTTGTTGTTGTGTATTTTGATGATATATTTGTGTACAGTCGCTCCCTAGAAGACCATGAAGCTCATTTGAGGGAAGTTCTCTCTACCCTTCGTGTAGAGCACTTGTATGCTAATCTTAAGAAATGTGAGTTGTGCATTAATAGTGTTACTTTTCTTGGTTTTGTAGTGAACTCACAAGGATTGCAAGTGGATGAGCATAAGATCCAAGCCATTCAAGAGTGGCCAACACCCACCTCAATTGGCCAAGTGAGGAGCTTCCATGGATTAGCTAGCTTCTACCGGCGATTTGTCAAGGATTTTAGCACCATTGCAGCCCCCTTGACCGAGATCACCAAGAAGCTTAGCCCATTCAAATGGGGAGATGCCCAAAAGAGAGCTTTCAACACCTTGAAGGAGAAGCTAACCCAAGCACCCTTGTTAGCTCTCCCGAATTTCAACCGTCCCTTTGAAGTGGAGTGTGATGCTTCGGGCATAGGCATAGGAGGAGTTCTCATGCAAGAAGGTAAGCCTATTGCCTATTTCTCCGAAAAATTGAAAGGTGCATGTCTTAACTACTCGACATATGATAAAGAGTTGTATGCTTTGTTTCGAGTGCTTAAGACTTGGCAACACTATCTATGGCCTAGAGAATTTATTTTGCATACCGATTATGAGTCCTTGAAGCATTTTAAGAGTCAAGATAAATTGGATAGGCGTCATGGTATATGGATGGAATTCATTGAAACATTTCCTTATGTGATCAAGTACAAGAATGGAAAAGATAATGTTGTTGCCGATGCTCTTTCTAGGAGACATGTTTTGTTGACCACATTAGACTCTAAGGTGCTAGGATTTGCATACATAAAAGAGTTATATGTGGATGATGCTAATTTTTGTGATGTTTACAAGCAATGTGTGCTAAAAGGTTCATTAGATAAGTATTACTTGTTTGATGGATTCTTGTTCAAAGTTGATAAAGTGTGCATACCTCGTTGTTCCCTTCGATTGTTACTTGTTGAAGAAGCCCATAGGGGTGGATTGATGGGTCATTTTGGGAGGGACAAAACATATCACATGTTGCATACTCATTTTTTTTGGCCATATATGCTTAGGGATGTTGAGCACCTAGTTAAGAGATGTTTGGATTGTTTGAAGGCCAAGTCTAAGTTGAAGCCCCATGGATTGTATAGTCCTTTGCCCATTCCTACAGCCCCTTGGGAGGATATATCAATGGATTTTATTGTGGGATTGCCTAGGACTAAGAAGGGGAGAGATTCAATCTTTGTGGTAGTTGATCGTTTCTCTAAGATGGCTCATTTCATAGCTTGCCATAAGACCGATGATGCACCCAATGTAGCTAGCCTATTCTTTAGGAAAATAGTTAGGTTGCATGGTGTACCTAGGACTATAGTAAGTGACCGAGATGTGAAGTTCCTTAGCTCATTTTGGAAGACACTTTGGAGCAAGCTAGGAACTAAGTTATTGTTCTCTACATCTAGTCATCCCCAAACCGATGATCAAACGGAGGTGACTAATAGGACCTTAACCACCATTCTTAGAGCCATTATTAGGAAGAATCTCAAGGCTTGGGAGGAAGCTTTACCACATGTGGAGTTTGCTTATAATAGGACCGTCCATTCCTCTACACAATTGACTCCCTTTGAGTGTGTTTATGGTGTGAATCCTTTAACCCCACTTGATCTTACCCCCTTCCCCATGAAGGAGCGAGAAAGTTTTGATGCAGGTAAGCATTTGGAGTTCATCAGGGAGCTACATGAGCGCACAAGGAACAAGCTTCATGCCAAGGCGGAGTATAACGCAGCCAAGGCCAACAAAGGGCGCCGCCGCTTGGTGTTTCAACCCGGAGATCTTGTGTGGGTGCATTTGAGGAAGGAGCGTTTTCCCGAGAAGTGCAAGTCCAAGCTTTCACCAAGAGGAGACGGGCCTTTCAAAGTGCTACACCGTGCTGGCGACAATGCATATGTCTTGGAGCTACCGGACGATTATGGAGTTAGCCCCACCTTCAATGTAGCCAATCTCACACCATATCTCTCCACGGACGATGAAGGTGATTCGGGGTCGAATCCTTTTCAAGAAGGGGAGATTGATGAAGGATCATCCGAGGCCTCACCTAAGGCGCCCACAAAAGGAGATGGTCCACGCACAAGAGCTCAAGCCAAGCGCATGCAAGAGGAGCTCGAGAACTTGGCAAACCTTCACGTCTCATGGGAACCCACCCTCGTCGAAGACTTCACCGAACCTATGCTAAGGACCTTGGTGACCTTCCGAGCCAAGCCATGCGACGAGGAATGAAGATGAGCCAGATTTCAGCCTCTGGAGGAGTGCACGGTTTGGTGCACGGTTTGTCACAAACCGTGCACCCTCAGAACCCAAACTTTGCTCTCAGGAGAAGTGCACGGTTTGTCACAAACCGTGCATGGTTGGTCACAAATCGTGCACCCTCTTAGAATGTCTTTTTCTTGTCTTTTGGAAGGCTATGTACGTAGGGACCCAGCTGGGGTCTTGCTTCCTTGTTATTTTAAGTGTATTTTAAGACTATTTTGAGGTGCCTTTGTGTGGGCCTTTGTGGGCTTGTTTAGCCTTTGACTCTAGGTAGTATTTAAGGCCTTTGCTTGTCTTTTGGAAGGAACTTTTGCTGAAAATGAATGTTGCTTTGCACATGAAAACCGAGAGCTCCATGGGAGTGTTTCTCAAGTGTTGATTCGAGTTAGCTTGGTTGCCCTTGCGTTGTGTCAATCTCTTTTGAGTTGTTGGTGCTTGTAGGCTTCACAAGAATCCTTCTCGTGCTCTTGGGATACTTCTCTCGTTGTGTGAGATTGTAGAAGGAAGGGTTGGTTGTGCATTTGGTTAGGTTCTTGGTGTCTCCCGAGCTCCAAGGGTTTCTCCATTGCATCTCTCGGTTCTCCCTATATCCCCTCTTGTTTATCTTGTTCATTTTCAGTTTCTAACTTGTTTTTGTTGTTCTTCTCTTCTTCTCCCTCAATCGAGTCCTTGGCGTCAAGATCGGGCCATTCGCGGCTAATCCCCGCATCATCAGTTGCACACACTTGCTCATACTTACACATACATGCTTTCACTTGCACATACTTGCTTTCACTTGCACATACTTGCTTTCACTTGTACATACTTGCTTTCCTAAATGTTGCATAAAAGAGTATAGTTTAGGATATTTGCTTGCTTTTTGGTGCTTTGAATAATGTGTTGTTTAATAGTTCGCGAGTGTATTGCTTTAGGGTGTTTTGTTTTGTATACCTTGTTATCACGTATTGCTTAGCCCCTAGGCCTAACACTTCTACTGGTGTGGTTTTGACGTGTCGCATAGAGTTGTTGCCTACATAATAATACTCGCAGGATTATTTTTTGGTATGTTCGCGTAACCTGATCAAGCATGGCTTATAGAATTCATACCTGGGGCGCGCTTGTTCTTAAGGTTTGTACTTACGGAGTCTCATCACCTTCCAAGAGTTTGGAACCAGATTCCCCGCGTGGTCCTTGAGACGGTAGGCTCCGGGTGCTACTTTGCAAACAACGATGTACGGGCCTTCCCACCCTAGGTCAAGCTTCCCTCCTTCAGTCTTCTTGAGTACTAGGTCACCTTCCGCGAATCCTCGCTGTTTTATCCCTTTGTTGTAGTAGGCGGCGATGCGGCGTTTGTACTTACTTTCACGTATTGCCTCCATTTCCCGGGTCTCTTCAGCGAGCTGCAACTCTAACTGTAACTTCTCGAGATTCCTTTCTTCATCATAATCGAGGAGTCTCTCATCTGGGAACAGGTGCTCCACTGGTATTACGGCCTCTACTCCATAAGTTAGCGCGAAGGGAGTCTCTCCCATACCTCTCTTGGATGTGGTTCGATTTGCCCATAACACCAGGAGGAGGAGTTCAGCCCATCATCCGTGTGCTCGCGTAAGCCTTCTTTTGAGGTCGTAGAGTATTCATTGGTTGGTGTTTTCCACTTGATCGTTGCAACGGGGGTGGGATACTGACGCGAAGCGAAACTTGACGCCCAAGCCTTCATAGAAATTGATCAGTTTTTCGGTGTCGAATTACGGGCCGTGGTCGGTGATGATGACTTGTGGTAGTCCGAAGCGACATATGATATTTTGCCATATGAATTTCTTCACCTGTTCAACTTTCGTGTTGGCGAGTGGCATAGCCTCTACCCACTTGGTGAAGTAATCTATCGCGACGAGTATAAATTGCAACTGCCCTGGTGCTCGCGGGAAAGGTTCGAGCAAGTCCATTCCCCATTTCACGAACGGACAGGGAGCGCTGATTGCCTGCATTTCTACCCCGGGCTGGTGCGACGCGGGGGCGTGGCATTGACATGCATCGCAAGTTTGGGCCACGCAGACAACGTCTTCCTTCATCACCGGCTAGAAGTAGCCGGCGCGCAGGGCTTTGTACACCAGGGCTCGCCAGCCCGTGTGTCCACTGCATAGTCCCCCATGTATCTCGGTTATCAAGTCATTCCCCTCCGGGAGAGCTATGCACTTTAGGCCCGTTGCCATGTATCCCTTCTTATATAAGACTCCGTTCTTCATATAGAATCGGGTTACGCGCACCTGTAAATTCTTTTTTTCCTGGGGGTTCTCGGGTACCGCTCCTTGATGACATCCATTTTATACATATTTAGGACATGCATTTAGGCTATAGTTTAGGCATTTCCACGTTTTTTATCTTGTATTTTTAGCTAGTTGCATCAATTTCTTTAGTTTAGAGGTCTACACGAGCCTTTGCATGTTTTCAAGTACTTTAGCGGGCAAAGGAGGTGCATTATGAGGCATGGACGTCATAGGAGATGTGCACGGTCGAACACAAAGACGAACGACGACAAAGAACTCACTTTGGCACACAAGAGATCATTGTTTTCTGTACCGTCTTTAAAGAAGTATAACTTTTGCTACGTAACTCCGAATTGAGTGATTCCAATGTTAGATTAAAGACCACGATGTCAACTACAACTCCTCCAACTACAACAAGGGAATCAAAAGTTATGACAATTACAAAATCTTGTCGCAGTTCTGTAATGAGGCACGGTTTGTGACAAACTGTGCCACAAACCGTGCGCGTGTCCTGCTACTCTCTGTTGTGCCGCACGGTTTGTGACGAAACCCGCACGGTTTGTCACAAACCGTGCCACTCTCCCCTGCGTCCCAAAACACTATTTTTCGACCCTTTTATTTTTGGACAGTATAAATATTTTCTAGGGGTTTTTTTGGCACGACTTATCTTTTGCCACTTTTTCTAATTCTCTAGACCTAGTTGTTTGCCTTCCTTTTGAAAGATTACAACTTTGGAGATTATTCTACTGGATTCAAGACTAAGTTTCTCTTTCTCTTTAATCTTGTTTATGATTTCCATTGTTATTATGATTTCTTTGGTTGATCTTACAATTATGTCTAGATAATTTCCATATTTCTAGGGTTGGGGTGATCCCAACTATGCGTAGGTAAACTTGTTTGATATTTGCCTTAATGGAAATCTGAAACTTTGTTGATTCATTCCTATATGCTTTATGCCCATATTAGCTTATGCAAATTGGATCCTATTAGGATTTGCAACCGAGAGATAAAAATGTTAATATGTAGTCAGATAGGGTTTGAGATCGAGAGGTAATAACTTCTATTGAAATCCTAGGAATTGAACCTGAGATTTTATTATTGCGAGAGCGACTTAATTTCTCATGTGGATTAATAACTATCATAGAAATCATAAGATTAGGTTGGATTTAGCAAGTCACGAGAGTGGATGCTAATTAAGTTTGACCTTAGATTCTAAGTGCCCAAAGGGTCTAGATCTTGATTAGCAAGTCGCGAGAGTGGATGTTAATTGAATCTAGGAACATTTGCTATCATCCGAGAGGAATTAGTAATTACCTAAGATAGCTACCTTCAACAAAGACAGACTAAATTCAGACATTTATCTAGTTAAGTCTACTGAAGCATAGTTGCGGGGATCCCTGGCCCTGGAAACTTTCCCTCCATTGATTACAATCATCACTTGTATTTGTTTATCAATTTTAGTTATTAGTTCAACAAAATTCACAATCTTTTGGCTTAGCTTACTGGTTTAAGATACAATCGATACTACATAGTCCTCGTTGGGAACGACACTTGAAAAGCCATAACTGAACCCATACGCTTGTGGGTAGGTTTTTGTCCTATCAAGTTTTTGGCGCCGTTGTCGGGGACTATTGCTAGTATCAGTTGTATTCTTACAACTGGTTCGACTAAGTCTTTGTTTATTTTTTGTCTTGTATTTTGTTGCTTTGTTTTCATGCTTGTTTTCTACTGATGCGAAGAGTCCTGAGCGCTGGTAATCTCAACGACTACGATCCTGAACCTGAGCGTACTTTTTGTGCTAGAAGAAGACAACAATAAGAAGCCAGAGAACAAGCAATGGGTGACAACATAGTGGGAAACAATCCCGCTCTAGAAGTTCAAGAGCCAAGTATGACGCTTGGTGATTATGTGATGCCAAATCACCTTGGTCCTATTTCTGGTGTGATCCGACCTCATGTGCAAGCTCGTAACTTTGAGCTGAAAGCTTCCCTGCTCAACATGGTTCAACAGAATCAATTTTGAGGTCTACCATAAATCCCCACCAGCATCTGGCTACCTTTATTGAGTTGATGGAAACAATAAAGATCCATGAAGTGTCCCAAGATGCGCTCAACCTGCAAGCATTTTCATTCTCTCTGCGAGACAGGGCCAAAGCTTGGTTCAAGGCCCTACCTCTTGGCTCAATAACAACTTGGGATGAGCTAGCAAAGGCATTCCTCCAAAAACATTTTCCACCAAAGAAGACTGCTGAGATGAGGAATCAGATTCTTGCTTTCAAGATGAAGGATGAAGAGTCTCTCTATGAAGGGTGGGAAAGATTCAAGGAATTGCTGAACTTGTGCCCCAATCATGGGACACAAAAGTGGACACTGCTGCATGTCTTCTACAACGTTGTTGACAATTCTACTAGGCTAATCATTGATGCTTCAGCGGGTGAAAGAATCATGAGTATGGAGGTTGATGATGCTTGGGACTTGATTGAGAATACTGCTCAACACTCTCACTATTACAGTGATCCGCGATCTACTTCAAGTTCCAAGAAGCCTGCAGGGATGTATGAGGTCAATTCTGAGGCACACCAACATGCTCAGATATATGCTATGGCACAAGAGATCAAGAGGCTGAGTCTGTTAGTGCAAAAGTCTCAAGCACAGGGTGCAGGGCAATTCACACAGGCTATTTCTGGTGCAGCCTGTCAGTTTTGTGGAGAGGGTGACCATACTATATCATCTTGTCACATATTTGCTTCCCATAACGAGTCTCAGGGAGAAGTAAACTACATGAATAACTTCAATAAAGGCCCTAGGAATGATCCGTATTCCAATACCTATAATCCTGGGTGGAGGAATCATCCAAACTTCTCCTACAAGAATGACGATGCTCAACAAAGACCACCTCCTGGGTTCCAACAGAGAGTCTCTCAACCGCATAATCAAGCACCCGCTCAGACTTTTGATAATTCCGCACTTCAGTCTGTGTTGAGGGAAATGGCTAAAACTCAAGGGACCATGGCTTCTCAGTTGGAAGCCCTATCCAAGAAGGCTGACAACTTTGAGAGCTTGGCTAAGAGGATGGACCAATTGGAGAGTCAGTTGGCCCAAATTGCTATGAATGTTCCTAGGCCTGCTGGTCAACTTCCTGGTCAACCTAAAGTCAACCCTAGGGAGCATTGCAAGGCTGTGTAGTTGGTCAACTTCTCAGTTGGAAGCCCTGAGGGACTGGCTGGGTGGCTAACAGTCCACAGGACCCAGGTGAGTCCATGGCCTATGGGGTCCACCAAGGATCGCATTATGGATGATGGATTTGACCCTTTTTGCGTGATTCCCTCTGGTTGTTTTTCTTGTAATGCATGATTTATGAATCCTCTTAATATGATTTGATTGTTGATATTGCAATTGCATTATGAGCATGACTATGAGGGTTTGAACTTTAGACAATTGGCTTGAGCATGTGATCTTTGATTGGGATATATTAGGACCGATACTCTAGACAAAATGCTGGTGAGATTTTGGCCTTTTAGGACTATTTCTGTGCAAGTCCTCTCTTTTTCTTTATGTGTGTGAATCTCTCTCTAATTTCTAACTCCATAACTTGCATTAATACCTCTTTCAAGGCTACATCTATGATTTATATACATGACATTAACATGATTGAGGCATTATTTCATTTAAACCCTTGTTCCTTGGCCACCCTATATATGTTTTCCTCTGCTTAAAGCCCCTTTGTGCCTTAATTGCCTTTTCTCTAGAAGCTCTACAAAAGCATACTGAGCCTATATATTCTTCTTACCCATCCGGGGATTAGGATACTTTATTTGCCTTGCTAGTGTGGACTTGAGCCAAGCTTGGGGGAGGTTGCATATGGTAGTTGATGCGATTCTTGGTGGACCCCATAGACCATGGACTCACCTGGGTCATGTGGGCTGTCAACCACCCAGCTGGTCCCTCAGTCGGAGCACGCCAGCTGGCGAGGCCTAGCCCGACCAAGTCACCATGGGCTGCAGCCCATACACCCCAACCTGCGAGGGCCTATAAGGCTTTAATCGCAGGATGTTGCCAGGGGGGATCGAACCCCTGACCTTTGACATATTCTCAATTCTATGGGAGATATGCCAACCAACTACACTGCAGTGTAGTTAGTTGGCATATCTCCCATGGAATTGGGAATATGTCAAAGGTCAGGGGTTCGATCCCCCTTGGCAACATCTTGCGATTAAAGCCTTATAGGCCCTCGCAGGTTGGGGTGTATGGGCTACAGCCCATGGCGACTTGGTCGGGCTAGGCCTCACCAGTTGGCGTGCTCCGACTGAGGGACCGGCTGGGTGGTTGACAGCCCACAGGACCCAGGTGAGTCCATGGTCTGTGGGGTCCACCAAGAATCGCATCATAAAAGTGTAGTGTAGTTGGTTGACATATCTCCCATGGAATTGGGAATATGTCAAAGGTCAGGGGTTCGATCCCCCTTGACAACATCCTGCAATTAAAGCCTAATAGGCCCTTACAGGTTAGGGTATATGGGATGCAGCCCATGGCGTTCTTGGTTGGGCTAGGCCTCGCCAGTCGACGTGCTCCGATAGAGGTATTGGCTGGGTGGCTAACAGTCCACAAGACCCAGTTGAGTCCATGGCCTATGGGGTCCACCAAGGATCACATTATGGATGTTGGATTTGACCCTTTTTGCGTGATTCCCTCTGGTTGTTTTTCTTGTAATGCATGATTTATGAATCCTCTTAATATGATTTGGTGGTTGATATTGCAATTGCATTATGAGCATGACTATGAGGGTTTGAACTTTAGACAATTGGCTTGAGCATGTGATCTTTGATTGGGATATATTAGGACCAATACTCTAGACAAAACGCTGGTGAGATTTTGGCCTTTTAGGACTATTTCTGTGCAAGTCCTCTCTTTTTCTTTATGTGTGTGAATCTCTCTCTGATTTCTAACTCCATAACTTGCATTAATACCTCTTTCAAGGCTACATCTATGATTTATATACATGACATTAACATGATTGAGGCATTATTTCATTTAAACCCTTGTTCCTTGGCCACCCTATATATGTTTTCCTCTGCTTAAAGCCCCTTTGTGCCTTAATTGCCTTTTCTCTAGAAGCTCTACAAAAGCATACTGAGCCTATATATTCTTCTTACCCATCCGGGGATTAGGATACTTTATTTGTCTTGCTAGTGTGGACTTGAGCCAAGCTTGGGGGAGGTTGCATATGGTAGTTGATGCGATTCTTGGTGGACCCCATAGACCATGGACTCACCTGGGTCATGTGGACTGTCAACCACCCAGCTGGTCCCTCAGTCGGAGCACGCCAGCTGGCGAGGCCTAGCCCGACCAAGTCACCATGGGCTGTAGCCCATACACCCCAACCTGCGAGGGCCTATAAGGCTTTATTCGCAGGATGTTGCCAGGGGGGATCGAACCCCTGACCTTTGACATATTCCCAATTCCATGGGAGATATGCCAACCAACTACACTACAGTGTAGTTGGTTGGCATATCTCCCATGGAATTGGGAATATGTCAAAGGTCAGGGGTTCGATCCCCCTTGGCAACATCTTGCGATTAAAGCCTTATAGGCCCTCGCAGGTTGGGGTGTATGGGCTACAGCCCATGGCGACTTGGTCGGGCTAGGCCTCGCCAGTTGGCGTGCTCCGACTGAGGGACCGGCTGGGTGGTTGACAGCCCACAGGACCCAGGTGAGTCCATGGTCTGTGGGGTCCACCAAGAATCGCATCATAAAAGTGCACTTTTATGATGCGATTCTTGGTGGACCCCACAGACCATGGACTCACCTGGGTCCTGTGGGCTGTCAACCACCCAGCCGGTCCCTCAGTCGGAGCACGCCAACTGGCGAGGCCTAGCTCGACCAAGTCGCCATGGGCTGCAGCCCATACACCCCAACCTGCAAGGGCCCATTAAGGCTTGCTTGCAGGATGTTGCCAGGGGGGATCGAACCCCTGACCTTTGACATATCCCCAATTCCATGGAAGATATGCCAACCAACTACACTGCAGTGTAGTTGGTTGGCATATCACCCATGGAATTGGGAATATGTCAAAGGTCAGGGGTTCGATCCCCCCTGGCAACGTCCTGCAATTAAAGCCTAATAGGCCCTTACAGGTTGGGGTGTATGGGCTGCAGCCCATGGCGTTTTTGGTTGGGCTAGGCCTCGCCAGCCGGCATGCTCCGACTGAGGGACTGGTTGGGTGGTTGACAGCCCACAGGACCCAGGGGACTCACATGGGTCCTGTGGACTGTTAGCCACCCAACTAGTCCCTCAGTCGGAGCACGCCGGCTGGCGAGGCCTAGCCCAACCAAGAACGCCATGGGCTGCAGCCTATATACCCCAACCTGTAAGGGCCTATTAGGCTTTAATTGCAGGATGTTGCCAGGGGGTATCGAACCCCTGACCTTTGACATATTCTCAATTCCATGGGAGATATGTCAACCAACTACACTGCACCCTTGCAGGTTAGGGGTATATGGGCTACAGCCCATGGCGACTTGGTCGGGCTAGGCCTCGCCAGTTGGCGTGCTCCGACTGAGGGACCGGCTGGGTGGTTGACAGCCCACAGGACCCAGGTGAGTCCATGGTCTGTGGGGTCAAATCCAACATCCATAATGCGATCCTTGGTGGACCCCATAGGCCATGGACTCACTTGGGTCTTGTGGACTGTTAGCCACCCAGCTAGTCCCTCAGTCGGAGCACGTCGACTGGCGAGGCCTAGCCCAACCAAGAACGCCATGGGCTGCAGCCCATATACCCTAACCTGCAAGGGCCTATTAGGCTTTAATTGCAGGATGTTGCCAGGGGGGATCGAACCCCTGACCTTTGACATATTCCCAATTCCATGGGAGATATGTCAACCAACTACACTGCAGTGTAGTTGGTTGGCATATCTCCCATGGAATTGAGAATATGTCAAAGGTCAGGGGTTCGATCCCCCTTGGCAACATCTTGCGATTAAAGCCTTATAGGCCCTCACAGGTTGGGGTGTATGGGCTACAGCCCATGGCGACTTGGTCGGGCTAGGCCTCGCCAGTTGGCGTGCTCCGACTGAGGGACCGGTTGGGTGGTTGACAACCCACAGGACCCAGGTGAGTCCATGGTCTGTGGGGTCCACCAAGAATCGCATCATAAAAGTGCACTTTTATGATGCGATTCTTGGTGGACCCCACAGACCATGGACTCACCTGGGTCCTGTGGGCTGTCAACCACCCAGCCGGTCCCTCAGTCGGATCACGCCAACTGGCGAGGCCTAGTCCGACCAAGTCGCCATGGGCTGTAGCCCATACACCCCAACCTGCGAGGGCAAATAAGGCTTTAATCGCAAGATGTTGCCAAGGGGGATCGAACCCCTGACCTTTGACATATTCAAATCATGAACCAAACACTAAGAGAATCATTGAAATGTATCCATAGTCACTAAATTAACGCAGGGCAAATGTCTGATGCAGAAGACGAATAAACTGATCAACGACCTGCGAATCGGACCTTGTAAGAATAAGATCATCAACATAGACCAAGATATACAACGCTGTATGGCCCACATGATGGATAAATGGAGTTGTGTCTGACTTGCATGGTCGAAACCCATGACGAAGCAGAAAGGAAGTGAGCTTTGTGAACAAAGCCAGGGGTGCGTGCTTCATGCCATCGAGAGCCTTTCTGAGAAGACAGACATGATTGGGTTGTTCATGATCAACAAATCCAGGAGGCTGAGACATATAGACCTGCTCAGAAAGATCTCCATTGAAAAAAAGCATTGTTGATATCCACCTGACGTATACACCAACCAAGAGTCAAGGCAATAGAGAGCACAATACGAATGGTCGTGGGCTTCACAACGAGACTGAAAGTGTCAAAACAGTCCACTCCTTCCTCCTGATTGAACCCGTTGGTAACAAGACGAGCTTTGTAGCGCTCAATTATCCCATCTGACTTCCGTTTGATCCTGTACAGCCACTTATATCCAACAATGTTAGCATTATAGGTGGAAGGACAATGTCCCAAGTCCCATTACGAATTAAAGCATCAAACTCCACCTACATAGCATGTTGCCATTCAGGCAACGTAGAGGCTTGGATGTATGTTTTCGATTCAGGGTAATTGTCAATAATAGGAGGAAGAGGATGTTTTGTAGTGGTGTAGGTCTTGGGCTTAAGGTTCTCTGTCTTAGACCGTGTGATCATGGTATGGGTCATGTTCGGGACTGGTCTGAAATAGGAAGGATATTTAGGAGAAGAGGATGGTAAAGATAAAGCAAGAATTGAAGGAGAAGGGGACGTACCTGAAGTGTTGCAAGATGAACCAAAAGAGGCAGAGATGGTGTGGTGGGAGGCGAGGCATGTTCGGTGTCGGCAATTGAGATGTCGGGAGAGGTTGGCGAGACGTGGTCAGTGTCGGTCGATGAGAGGTCGGGAAGTGGAGTCTCAGCGGTAGGCGGTGATGTGGGGGGTGTTGATGGCGGGAGAGCAGCAGCAAGTGGTAGGATAGGGTCGGTTGGCGGGATAGAGGGTTAGGTCATGGGTGAAGTCGGGATATTGGCATGAGCCGGGTAGGGAAAGGTGGACTCATCAAATATAGCATGACGGGCAACATAGACTCTATTATGTGGGACATGAAGACATAGATATCCCTTGTGTTTGGAACTGTACCCAAGGAAGACACATGGAGAGGACCGAAATTCAAGTTTGTTGGAGTTGTAGGGACGCATGATGGGATAACAAAGACACCCGAAGGTCTCTAGAGACCCATAATCTAGAGGCTTCCCATATAAGCACTCAAAGGGAGATTGAAAGTTAGGGAAGGAGGTAATGGTCCTATTGTGAAGATAGATTGAGGTATGGAAGGCATGTTCCAAAAACGAGGTTGGTAGACGAACATGGGAGAGGAGAGCAATTCCCTTTTCAACAATGGTGCAATGCCAATGCTCTGCAGTCCCATTTTGAGACTATGTGTGAGGACAAGAGACCCGGTGTAGTATACCCTGTGTTTGGAGATAGGATGACACATTACGATATTCTCCCCCCTAGTCTAATTGAAAGGACTTGATTTTCGTTGTAAATTAGGTTTCAACAATCTTTTGAAATAGTTGAAAGACATGAAGGACCTGAGATTTTTGAGCAAGGAAAAAAATCCAGACAAATTTAGTGTACTCATCCATAAAGATTAAGAAATAACGATTTCTACTTAAAGAAGTAGAAGGGGAAAAGACCCCAAACATCCGAGTATACTAATTCAAAAGGACGGCGACTAGACTCATGTATTCTAGGGAGAGGTAAACGATGACTCTTTACAAGTTGACACGACTCACAGGCAAGGCTAAGGTTACGTAAAGAGACGTGCAAATGAAATTTAGAAACTCGACGCTTTAGGATAGACTCATAGGGGTGACCCAGACGTTCATGCCAATGTTGGAGGGTTGACTTGGAGCCAAGGAAGGCACATGATAGTGGTTTGGCGGTTGTTGGTGGAGACGGCTAGAGTTGATATAGTCCGTTCTCAACAGTTCCTTTTAGGAGTGTCCGTCCCGGCTGATCCTTCAGAAAACAACAAGTAGGAAAGAAAATCATGTAACCATTATTGTCTTTGGTTAATTGGGAAACATGTAATAGACTCATATTAATTTGCAAAACAAAGAGAATATTATGCAGCGTAATGGGATGAAGGGGAAGCAAGTAAAGTAGTGGTGACCAAACGCATAATGAGAATGGGCTTACCATTGCCAACCTGTAGGCTATCATTACTAGTGTAATCAGATTGCACAAAAATATTACTAAGTCCGATGTGACGTGGTTGGTGGCACCATTGTTGAATTACCAGGACGGGTCAACAATTTGACTGGGCGGAGCTGTGACAGTGTAGGCGGAGCGGCAATGCTACTGGGATTGTTGCCTCCAATGTCACATCTAGATGAGTCACCACAAGGTGGAGGCCGAGGCTTGGTGGGCGAGAACTCAGAGGCATTAAATCGTTGCCAACAGTTCAGTGCCTAATGCCCCATCTTCTTGCACATCTGGCATTCAAGACGAGGATGAGTAGACTGATCGGAGGAGCCATCAGACCGAGCAAAGGACGATGGGCGCTTGTTAGAGGCACCCTTGCGAGCCACATTAACACTCGACTGAAAATCTGAGGCGGGATGCGAAGCTTCTTTTATGTTCTCCTCCTCCTGGAGAAGAAGACCAAGTAATTGGTAAGATGAAATAGGCTCCAGGAGCATGTTGAAAGTAGTCTGGAAAGCAGAGCACGAGGCGTCCAATCCATGGAGAATGCACTCGACAAATTCCTCATCGAGGACCAAATAAGAACACTCATCAAGGGAGTCGGAGAAACCACATTTCTTCTCCATATACTCTAGGATACATAAAGTACACTTGGGAAAGCTTTGCATCTGTTGCTTGAGATGCATCAGTCTGGATCGGGTTTAGGCAAAGAACATCATTTCCAAGATCACTCAAGCCTTATGCGTTGTAGGAGAAAAAGCGACATAAGCGAGAAGCTGGGAGGAAAGAGTAGAACGTACCAAAACAAGGACCAAACGATTTTTTTTCTTCCAGACAACATAGGCCAGATTCGCCACAGGAATACCAAGCAATTTTGATATAGACGGTAGCAGCATGGGCGAAGCATCGGAGGCCTCAAGAATGTACTCGAGTTCATAGGCTTCCAGGGTAGATTTTACAGTGTGGCGCCAAAGCTTATAATTGGTATGCTCCAAACGAATGTGAATATTGGGAAAAGTGAAAGAAGTCATGCTGACAACGCCCGTTGCAGCTGCAAGAAGACTTTCGGAAGTAGCGGTGTTGTTGGCGGACAACGCACCAATCTTGGAGTCGTCACCGGTGGAAGAAGCATTGGTGGTGGACATGGAGGCAGAATAGTAGGGTTAGGATCAGATTAGGCTGATACCATATTATGAAAGATATGATTTGTGAAAGACTCCTTAATCTCTTCATTGATAATGGGAAGGTATATATAGGATTACAAGAGTTACTTGGAGATCAAGTTCTCCTTAAAGATAATAAATCAAATATGTACACACAATATTATCTCTTAGCTAATAAATAATAATGGACATTTATTATCCGGATATTTTAGGTAGTCTTAGTGCTTTGCTAGAAGCCAACTATGACTTATGATAAAAATTAGATTTGGCCCATTGCTATTATACCCGGGTCTTATAAGGCCACACACAATAGAGTAATTGGGCTAGATCAAAGTAACCCGAGACCCATTGTGGGACTGGGAATTTCGACCAGTGTATATTGTTGGAAGAATGGATTATTCATCAAGTAATAATAAAGTGTTATCTATTTACTTGATGACATAAAGAAAATTATCTTTTGAAAAGATAAGATATTGTATCAACCATAAATATCCCTTTCTAATTAAAAAGAGATTTGTGTTATGAGATATATGATATAAGATAAGATAATATATATACATAGTTGCTATTTAACGCCCACCCTATATTTCTTTACAGCGCCCACCCTACACCCGTGACTCATTAACGGAGGAAACCATTCCGTCCGTGACACATTCACGGAAGAAAACCATTCCGTCCGTGACTCATCCACGGAGGAAACCATTCCGTCCGTGACTCATTCACGGGTGAAACACAAAACTCAACTATCGCAATAAATGTTATTTGTCCCCACCTAACAGAATTAAATTACCCCTTCATATATTACGGCAATCACTCTTCCACCTTGAAAACAAATTCTTCCACCCTCAAACAAAAATTCTTATATTATGGAACATCATGATCATTTCTATGGCACCATGAGTGAAGGAAATGATTCATTCATGTTCAATCACAACGAGGTTAGTTCCTTTTGTTTTTACTTCAAACTAGTTTTTTGATATGGTTGTAGTCATAATTTTTTTTACTTCAAAGCATGAAAGTTTTGATTTTTACTTGTTAAAAGTCCAAACTTTAACTAGGTTAAAGATAGTAGTTGCAAATAGATTATTTTTTTGATGTTGTTCTAGTCATTAATGTGTGTTTTAGGGTAGTTATAGTCAAATTTGTAGTGTTTCTAAGTTGCAAGAAAAAAACAGTGGGGCGGTAGAAAAAATCAGTCAAAGGAATCCGGTGCCATTTTTTCCGTGAGGAAAAACCAGTCAAAGGAATCTCCTGTGACGGACTAAGTCGCTCACTCCGTCACGGAGGGAGCTGCTTATTCCGCCACGGGAGGAGCTGGTCCATCCGTGACGGAGGAAAGCATCCCTTCCGTGACGGAGGGAGATCGTCCGTCCATGACGGATGTGTTTGTGCATATTTACAGAATGTTTATATTTTACTGTAAATCACTATTTTTTTTAACAGGAAAGCAATGAACTTTATATTGGTCTTAACGACCTAAGGATTAATGACGGGTTTGCATCAACATTACAAAATGGGACGTCTTCTTTGTACACGCTCGGCCATGGATTTGTACCATCAGAAACATTTCCGAATTTCACGCTTCACGATGGATTTGGCCATGAGTTTGTATCCTCATAATCAATTCCTCAGTTTGGGTTCCCACCATTGCACACACAACCGTAGTTTGGGGTACCCTTAGAGGATGTAAACCAAGTTTTAGCTGATTATTCTAAGTTGTTTACTACAGATACTGTGTTCTGCACCAGGGATGAGGCAATTAAGTGGGTTAAAGAGACTGGGTTTAAAAATAACATGTGCATCAAGATTAGCCGAGATAGAAAATCAAATGATCGTCATCTCGGGAAGACTATGTTGTTGTGTGAAAGAGAAGGAATATACACCCCATCTAAAGGAGGAGAAAACAGAATCCGGAAAAACACACATACAAAGAAATGTGGGTGTCCCTTCAAATTGATGTGTCGTGAACATCCTAGAGGCTCATGGAAGATCGATGTTGTACATGAAACTCACAACCATGAGATTGGGTCTAGTTTATATGGGCATGCATTAGCTGGCAGGCTCACAGATAATCAGAAGAGATTGGTGCAGTCAATGACAAAGACACATTGTACGCCAACCCAGATTGCAACTGCACTGAACGAGTTCCCAGGGAACTGCACTAGAAAGAAGCAAGTGTACAATGAGCAGTACAACGTACGAAGGGCTGGGATGGAAGGAAGAACAGTTGTCCAACAATTGTTCCTCAAATGTAATGATTACAACTACTTTATGGAGCATAGGGTGGACCATAAAACCAATAAGATTACAGACATTTTTTTTGCCAGCCCGGATTCCATATCACTCCTCAAGACATTTCCATATGTATTATTGTTGGACTCCACCTACAGTACAAACAAGTAACCATCGCGCACATCTCTTTATTATCTAGTTATTAATATGTTATTTTATTATACAATAACATGTTAATCTGTGTGTAGATATGAGATGCCTTTCTTGGAAATTGTAGGATTCACTTCTACATGGAAGAATTACAACGTAGCGAGGGCATTTCTAGAACATGAGAGGGAAGAAAATTACTTGTGGGCTATAAAGCAGCTTGCCAAACTTTGTGGGCGTGTGCAGAAGCAACCTACATGCATAGTGACGGATCGAGAGCTTGCCTTGATGAATGCGGTGGATGCAATCTTCCCAAAGGCAAAGTACATTTCCGGGTTCCCATGGTTTGATATGGTTCCGATGTGTATGCACACACACTTGACCGCTTATAGTGGGATTCTATCGGATGGAAATTGTGGATACAGAGCAATTGCAGAATCTCTAGGGCTTGGGCAAGACAAATGGGCATACGTCAGACAGAGCATGATTGATAAGCTGGAGGAATACCCATTTATGTTTGAAAAAGTTGTAACTCATTATGACTTAACTTCCTTGCGACATGCCCTTGATCATTTTTGGGTGGGTTTTGCCCCAAAGGATACTTGGTTTGGAGTTCCATACATTGGATTACTGGTGGCTACTACATTCAATTGTGCCTTTGTCGTGTTGGGTGCCTTGAACCATACTTTTTTGCCCCTAAATGTTCCGATGGATCGGTCCAACGTCACAACGACTCAGACGATCTGCATCTGTTTGTCGAAAGCGTAGGCTCATTACATTTCGGTATATTACTAACCTTCTTACAACTTGGGAGTAAATTGTTGTTTTAATTACGTAACATACTTGTGATTCGTATTGTAGGTGTCCCTGTCTGAGAATTCACCATTACCAGAACTATATAGCTTGTGGCAGAGATACCATAACGACTCTACGTCTCCTTTGATCAATCAATTTCTTTTGCGTTTGCACGAGTACAAGAATGATGTCAAACTCAAACGCGGTCACAAGTCAATTCATAATGTGTCAGATGACTAGTTGATTGAACCGACTGCTTGTGTAAGGATATTATGTACTTTTGCATGCTTGATAAGACAGTGGTACTTTTTGGCCGCTAGTCTAATTTGATCATACTACTAATCATCCAAAACGATTAATCGAACATACTACCACACACACTAAACAAACTAAAACATCCCACAAAGAGTGTATCAAACAAGCTACCACACACACTAAGGGTCTAAACAAGTTGAAACATCCCACAAAGAGTGTATCAAACAAACTATCACACACACTAATCACCATCAGAATCATCATCTGGAACACGACGACTGCCAGAACCGGCCTCAAAAGTTGATGGATGTATATCGCCTCTCAGCTCACGTAAAGATCTCCTAATGGCTTCATGAATATCAGCGGGGCATGTATCCGCGTTTGCAAATGGGGAGAGCAACTCCATGACCCGTCCAATTCTCTACACATATATGAAATACTAAATATAGCTACGAAGTTTATTTCATATTTGAGACATAAGTGTGAAAGACATATTATCTGTGATACCCCGTACTTTTGTAAGGGTATTTTGGGATTCGTCCCAAACACCCGTTTCGTACGTCGAATTAATTTCAGAGACAAAAAGACATTCTGTAATGTTCTTAATCTCTGTAATATTTTTCTAAGTGAAATAATATACAGTAGACGTATTTTGGGATTTAATACTCGTTCGTGTACGATTATTGTTATCCCGGGCTAAGACCAAAGCTAATCCAAGCTTAATCTGATGCAAAAGGGCCTTGGCGGCGACCGCCGCCCAGTAGCCAGCGTCATCGTTATCTTCCTATGCAAGTGGCCTAGGAATGCGGCGATCACCGCCAGAGACCCATAAGGGCGGCGACCTCTTGTCGGTCGCAGCGACCGCCGCCACTGTTGCAGGGCTAGTTGCAGGGGCTTGCCGGCGACTGGGGGACGACTCGATCTCGGCCCTCCACGTGCATGGCTTGCCTATTTCTTGTCCCCTGGGTTTGGCTATTTAAGGAGGATGTTTGGGATCAGATTGAAGCTCAATTCGAAGCTCAAATCCCTCACAATCATCTCGTCGGAATATTAAGCTCTCGCCGGAGACTTTGAGATCGATCATCGGAGTTCCATTGGGTGTTATTCCAGTTGCCAAGAGAAGCCTTGGAAGCCCTTAGAAGCTTAGAATCCAAAGCAAAGGAAAGGAGAAGCAAAACAATCGAAGTCGGTGAGTTTTTGCCTCTCGTGTATATTTTCTGGTGTTCGTAGCGGCGCCCGTCGTAAGGCAGACGGAGACCGCTGCTGCGAACAGCGGCGCCCGCCGTACGGTAGGCGGCGACCGCCGCCCAGAAAATCCTGGCTTGTTTCGGCCTTGGCTTCTGTGGTTTCGATCGGGCTTCGTTCCTTTCGATTCCTTTCGTTATTCTTTAGATTCGTACTCGTTCTTGTAGAATCTAACTTAGGGTTTCTTTATGGGTCGATCCAAAGGAATCTGTGTTGCCAGATCTGTCCCTGCTTCGAGCCCGGAAACCAGTTGTCATCGTACCTAGCTTCGTTTAAGCTTCTGTGGATTTAAGGCAAGTGGCGGTTCGCTCTTGCTCATCATTCCATGTTTCCATTAATTATCAGTTGTTTAATTGAGTAATTAATTTTGAATGAATACTGTATTCGTCTGGGAACAATTTTGTTAATTGTTTTGGAGAACTAAAATATGATATTATAATAGGTTGTATATCTGTTAGAACAACGCTATTATGAATATATATTTATGTTGATAGCCTTGAGGGCGGTTATGTTGATGTTTGTGGACTATTGTTGTGCTTGGACTGTTTAGTTAGCACTAGTAGTTAGGAATATTGGATTCGTTGGGATCCAGTCGTTTCTTTATAATTTGGTAGAGAGGTGGCTAGACCCCACCTGATACCATATGGACGGTCATGACCCAACCTCTGATACACGAGTATAGAGGTGGTGCACTTAGCTGGTGGCACAAATCTCGGAATTTAGTAGAGAGGTGGCTAGACCCCACCTAATACTATATGTATAGGATCCATGGGATATATACATTTAAAAGCTTGTAACGTGTTGTGCGTTTGAGAATATCATAAGATAAGTGCCGTTGTCGCACATAATTAATATACCTTGGGAGAGTAGTGCAGCTAGGCGATAGTGCAGCTAGAAAAGCTTGTCTTAACTTTTAGTCGCTCGAATGCGATACTGTAATTCTGTGATTCTGTGTTGTTCCAGACTTTGTCATATCTTCCTATAAGACTCATTTCGTTGGAGTCTTCTTTCGAGTTGATTTCTGGGAAGACTCGGTCTTCCAGAATCTTCTCTCGTGCATGCCTTTTGCTGTATTCCAGTAGCAGTATGGTGGTTGACTATTGTACTAGACTGTTATTCGAGAGACGATGAGTCTAACCTAATAAGACTACTTTGAACCTTCTACTTTGTGCCCTTGCATGGTCTTTCATTAGACTAACCAACCAAAATTGTTCTCTACATGGTTGGCTGGT
Organism: Rheum nobile; assembly: GCA_027886185.1. NCBI lineage: Eukaryota > Viridiplantae > Streptophyta > Magnoliopsida > Caryophyllales > Polygonaceae > Rheum > Rheum nobile. Next base: position 160,690 of record WOAB01000741.1, on the reverse strand, counting down.
GTAATCCGTTCGATTCGACACATCAGATAGAGCGCAAATATGAGGAGACTAGAATGACTATGCAGACGACGATGGTTTTTTTTGGATGTTTTTAATGTTTTAATCAGGTTGAGAACCTTGGGCAGGTGATCATGGCAATCACAACCCTTTTTTTTGTATATTTTAAGAAAGACTTCCGCTGTATTTTGTTTAACTCTGTATTTAGTCCTATTCGGAATTGGGATGTAATTCCGGGACTCATGCTTTAATCGAATATTATGATGATTTTGTATCATAAGTGTTTCATGGATTGTATTTAAACGGTAAAGCCTTGGGTGGCTTCGATGAGGAAAATCGAGGTCATTGGCGGTAATACCTTTCCAAATGGGTTAAGATTTGGGGGTGTTACAGTTGTGGTATCAGAGCCTAAGTTTTAGAACGAGTTGGGTATTTGAAAACCAATTACTCGTTTTCAATTGAAAAGTATTTTCAAAAGGGCTCTGAATTTTCAAAATGAAAAGAATTTGAAAATAAAACACCGTTCATAGTCATGTCTTCTATCTATAGTCTGATGTAGTAAGCTTGCTTCTATGTCTAGAAAGACTAATTCCTTCCTCGTTATCCTGTAGGATATGGGTGCGTGTCTTTCTCATAAGAGGGACTCGGTAGATGCTGAGATGGATTCACCATCTCCAGGAAGGCTCGACTTCCCAATACCCCAGGGGTGCTTTGAGGTTGGAGAACCAAGCAGCCCACCTGAGGAGATCAAGCATGTGCTTCCTGAGTCGGTAGTCTTGGTGTCAAGGAATGCTGTAGTTCCAGTGACACCGCCAGTGGAGCCACCGAGGGAGGAAGCAGTGCAAGAAGAGGATGAATCGTCTAGGTACGCGAGAGGGTACTACAATGACGATTACCAGATCGACATGATTCCTGAAGGGAGCGAGGAGGAAGATGAAGAAGAGGAGGAAATGCTCGAGGTCAATCCCGACGAGGAAGAGGACCCCATCGAGGATGATCCCGAGGAGAATACCGAGATGGAGCTCAACGGGCAGAACCAGGAGTCCGATGACTTGAGGCACTTGATGGTGGATAGTCAGGAACTGGGGATGCAATTTATTCACCCCAGTTTAGAGTTACCACCTGTGCAAGAGTTGCCACCAGTGCCAGAGTATGCACTCATGTCTGATGCTGACTGGGAAACACTTTTTACCGAATATGGTATTGGAAGGAGTGGCCCAACAATGGTGTACAAAGGGTCCCAACCTATCCCTACTCAAAGGAGAAGGAGGACGGAATCTGAACTATGAGAGATCCTTCGTCAAAGCGAGATGATCTCTTCTGAACAGCAATACCAGATGGATAAAATGATCGCCAGTGCTCAGAGAAGGGCTGGGCTAGGAGAGCCAAACTTGGATGATCCATACTTCACCATGACTGAGATAGGATCATGTGTTCCAGGGCCAAGCAGGGTGCGTAGTCCATCGTCAGAATCCGATGGAGAACCCCATCCGAAGAAGCCTTGCATGAGAAGTCTATCGTATAGGAAACGTTTCGGAGCACCGTGATGAGGACCGACGTTGCCTGTAGCAGTAGTTTCCTTTTCTTAGTATTTCAGCATGTACCATGTAAATATTCTAGTATTGCGGCATGTACTTTGTGAAATACTATAAATCTCCGAGCAATTTTGTCCTTATGCTCGGGAGATAAAACTTATGTTCGACTTTTGTAAGTGTTCGAAGTTCATCTATAAAATACCAAGTTGATCTATTCTGAGAGATTTTGCTACATTAAGTATGTTCGAATGATATTAATGTATAAAATACTTGGAATTTGATCGGTAAACAGATGGTGAACATAAGGAACACAATTTGAATTGGTGCTAGGCCAAGCAATGACCCCAGACCAACTGTAGGAAATGTTGGACAAGACGAGCAGGAGTCAGGTTCCAACAATCATCCTGGGGCAATGGTCAAGGTCAAACCAATGCTCCAATAGTATTAGATGTTGCTGTAATGGAAGCATTTCGAGGAATGGTTATGCAGGCAGTAACTGATATAATGCGACCAGGTGTGCCGCATGCACAAGGTGTGCCAATACCTCCACCGGTTCCCAGATTTGAGGAGCCAGTGAACCGTGTATTTCAAGAGAATGCAGTCAGGACTCGGGACAATTATGGTCGTGCGCTGAAGACCATTAATTCCATGAGGCCTGACAACTACAACGGAAAAGGAGAACCGGTCAGGGTGACCCATTGGTTTTCCCACATGGAGCGGCTGTTCCGCAATGTGGATTGTACTGAAGCTGAGAAAGTATATATAGCTTTTCTTCGGTTGAAGGAAGAGGCTAGCGAGTGGTGGGAGAGTACCGGCTTAGCTGAAAGTCCTGTTTTGAACTGGGAGATGTTCAAGACAAAGATGACAGATCGTTTCTTCTCTCGTGCTATGAGGGAGGAGAAACACAAGGAGTTTCTATACCCTAAAACGGATGGATTGAAGGTAACCGAGCTTGCGACCAAGTTCAATCATCTGTTACAGTACGCTGGACCTGAGATATCCAGCGAGGCATAGAAAATCTGGTATTTCCACGAGTGGATGAGCCCAGATATCAAGCCAATGATGGTGCACCATACATGCTCTACTCTGGAGCAGTATGTGGATGCAGCCTACAAATTGGAGGTGACTCTGGAGGAGTCAACCAAAAGACGCAATCGGCAAAGATCGATGCAGAATCAAGGGAGTGGATTCAAGCGACCTGCGCCACCGTCTAACTTTGCTAAGTCTGGTCGAGCAAAGACGGACACGACTCAAGGAGGGTCAACGCAGAAGACGGGCCAGAGCAAGAATCCAGTCCAGTGCTATAATTGTGGTGCTGCGGGGCACAAGAGCATTGTGTGCCCAAAAGAGAAGAAGTTATGCTTTGAATGTGGTCGTAGAGGCCATATGCAGAAATGCAAACAACTGCTCAGAATAAGGGGAAAGCCCCAGCTGCTTCTGGAGGTCACAGTCAACGCCTGTACGAGATGCGTGAGGCGGATGGACCTAACGCTCCAATTACACAAGGTACTTTATACCTTTATTCTACTTCAGTGTGCATTCTGTTTGATTCGGGTGCTACCCATTCCTTTATTTCGGATAGTTGTGTTAGTAAGTTAGGATTAGTGTGCGATGAAGCTTGTGAGTCTTTCGTTGTAAGTCTTCCTAATGGTGATTGTTTGGTTGGGACGAAGCGGTTGTTTGAATTTCCGATTACCATTCAGGGTAAGAAATTCGAGGCAGATTTGATTTGTATAGCCATGGCTCCGTACGACATTATTCTCGGTATGGATTGGCTGACGCGTCATGGGGTGGTGATCGACTTTAGTTCAAGGACGGTGACAGTGTCATCTGGGGGCCAATTCGTGTGCAAGTTTAAGGGTCGGAATGACGCTGATAACGGTAGGCTTATCAATGCGATGGCTGCGTTTAAGCTACTACGACAAGGTTGTGTCGGGTACCTTTGCTACCTGGATCCGCCCGCGAAAGATGAACCTTCAATTCTTGATATTCCTGTGGTTAGGGATTTTTCGGATGTCTTTCCGGAAGAAATTCCTGGATTACCCCTAAATCGTGATGTGGAATTTTCTATTGATCTTGAGCCTGGTACGGCACCGATTTCTAAATCACCGTATTGGATGGCTCCTGCTGAGATGAAAGAGTTGAAGAAGCAACTCGAGGATCTTCTCGACAAGGGTTATGTAAGGCCGAGCGCATCGCCTTGGGGTGCTCCGGTTTTATTTGTCAAGAAGAAAGATGGATCGTTTCGACTTTGTATCCACTATCGCGAGTTGAATAAAGTCACGATCAAGAATAAATATCCTTTGCCAAGGATTGATGATCTGTTGGATCAATTACAAGGAGCAAAAGTTTTCTCCAAGATCGACCTGAGATCGGGTTATCATCAGCTGAGAATTCGTAAGGAAGACATTCCTAGAACTGCGTTCCGGACCAGATATGGTCATTATGAGTTCGTAGTAATGCCTTTTGTACTTACGAATGCTCCAGCAGTCTTCATGGATCTGATGAATCGATGTTTTCACCATTACTTGGATAAGTTCGTGGTGGTCTTCATCGACGACATTCTGATCTATTCTCCGAATGAAGAGGTTCACGAGGAACATCTGCGGATTGCCTTATCAGTCCTTAGACAAAATGAGTTGTATGCTAAATTGTCCAAGTGTGACTTTTGGATGAGAGAAGTGGCTTTCCTAGGCCATGTGATCAATGAAAATGGGGTTATAGTTGATCCCCAGAAAATTGAAGCTGTGGCTAATTAGAAGCATCCTCAGAACGTGAAGGAGGTGTGCAGTTTTCTTGGACTTGCCGGATATTATAGACGATTCGTAGAGGGATTTTCGAAGATCGCTCTACCTATGACCGGTCTGTTCCGCAAAGTCCATAAGAAATTCGTCTGGAATGACAAGTGCGAGGCCAGTTTTCAGGAATTGAAACGACGTCTGACCTCGGCACCAGTGTTAGCACTTCCAGAAGGGAACAACGATTATGTGGTCTATAGTGATGCTTCAAAATGTGGTTTGGGTTGTGTATTGATGCAGAGAGGCAAGGTGATTGCTTACGCATCCAGACAACTCAAGACTTATGAAAAGAATTATCCGACGCACGATCTTGAGTTAGCAGCGGTAGTTTTTGCACTGAAGATTTTGAGGCATTATCTCTATGGGGTGAAATGCCAAGTCTTCACGGATCACAAGAGTCTCAAATATATATTTACTCAAAAGGAGTTGAATATGAGACAATGCCGCTGGCTAGAGTTGCTTAAGGACTACGACATCGAGTTGCTGTATCATCCAGGCAAGGCTAACGTGGTAGCCGATGCACTGAGCCGAAAGACAACGCACGAGACAGTAGTTGCTCTACTTACTGCTCAGACTAAACTAAATCAAATGTCATGCGAAGCTGAAGTCTTGTATGATCAACGTAGAGGGTACCTGACTATGCTGGAAATTCAGGCTACGCTACTAGATCAAATCAAAGAAAGGCAAGTCGATGACATGATCTTGGTGAAGTTAAACAGTGAAGTAATGGATGGGAAGGCTCCCAGTTTTGTGATTCAGGATGATGGATCACTCTAGTTTCAAGACCGGATCTGTGTGCCTGACACAGAAGGTCTTCGCCAGTTAGTAATGAGAGAAGCTCATTCTTCAGCTTATTCTGTACATCCTGGCTCTAGCAAGATGTACAAGGATCTTCGAAAGAAGTTTTGGTGGACAAACGTGAAGTGGGATGTAGCAGACTTCGTCGCAAAATGCTTAACTTGCCAGAAGGTCAAGATCGAACACCGCAGACCAGGTGGTGAGTTGCTACCTCTCCCCATGCCAGAATGGAAATGGGAGGACATCGCCATGGACTTCATCACTGGGCTACCAAAGACTCGAAGTCAGAAAGATGCTATATGGGTAATTGTGGACCGACTTACGAAGAGTGCTCATTTTATAGCCATCAAGACCACATGGGAAACCCATAAGTTAGCAGAAGTTTACCACAAGGAGATTATCCGTTTACATGGTATCCCCAATACCATTATATCGGATCGAGATGGTCGATTCATGTCAAGATTTTGGCAAGAACTTCACAAGGCCATGGGAACTGAATTGAGATTCAGTACAACGTTTCATCCTCAGACGGATGGACAGTCTGAAAGGACCATCCAGACCTTGGAGGATATACTAAGAGCATGTGTACTCGATCGTCCGACTAGCTGGGAAGACAGCCTGAGTCTGATTGAGTTCACATACAATAATAGCTGGCATGCTACTATCAAGATGGCTCCGTTCGAAGCTTTGTATGGTCGCAGATGCAGATCTCCGATTTGTTGGGATCAGAATGCCGACAAGATTCTGCTCGGAACAGAGTTGGTCAAGAGAACAGCTTCGGACATTGTTTTGATTAGACAAAGAATGTTGACCGCCCAAAGTCGACAGAAGTCTTACGCGGATCGGAAGCGTAGAACTATCGAGTTCGAGGTTGGTGACAAAGTATTTGTCAAAGTATCCCCATCCAAGGGTGTGTTCAGATTTGGTAAGCGTGGGAAGCTTAACCCTCGCTACGTGGGACCATTCTAGATTCTTGATAGAGTGGGATCTCTAGTGTACCGCTTGGCATTGCCGCCATCGGCACACCCAGTGCATAATGTGTTCCACGTATCCTTGCTAAGGAAATATGTGCTAGATGAGTCTCATGTGCTGAGCTATGAGGACATCGAGATTCAAGCAAATGGGACCTACGAAGAGATGCCTGTGCGCATTCTCGAGCGTCGTGAGAAGCAAATGCGCAACAAGATCGTACCGTTGGTATGAATTATGTGGTCCAAGTCAGGGACTGAAGAAGTTACTTGGGAAACATGGGAAACTGAAGCAGATATGCTCAGACGTTTTCCCGAGTTATTTGCGATACCCCGTACTTTTGTAAGGGTATTTTGGGATTCGTCCCAAACACCCATTTTGTACGTCAAATTAATTTCAGAGACAGAAAGACATTCTGTAATGTTCTTAATCTCTGTAATATTTTTCTAAGTGAAATAATATACAATCGACGTATTTTGGGATTTAATACTCGTTCGTGTACGATTATTGTTATCCCGGGCTAAGACCAAAGCTAATCCAAGCTTAATCTGATGCAAAAGGGCCTTGGCGGCGACCGCCGTAAGGCTACCGGCAACCGCCGCCCAGGAGCCAGCGTCATCGTTATCTTCCTATGCAAGTGGCCTAGGAATGCGGCGACCGCCGCCAGAAATGCGGCGACCGCCGCCAGAAATGCGGCGACCGCCGCCAGAAATGCGGCGACCGCCGCCAGAAATGCGGCGACCGCCGCCAGAGACCCATAAGGGCGGCGACCTCTTGCCGGTCGCGGCGACCGCCGCCACTGTTGCAGGGGCTTGCCGGCGACCGGGGGACGACTCGATCTCGGCCCTCCACGTGCATGGCTTGCCCATTTCTTGTCCCCTGGGTTTGGCTATTTAAGGAGGATGTTTGGGATCAGATTGAAGCTCAATTCTAAGCTCAAATCCCTCACAATCATCTCGTCGGAATATTAAGCTCTCGTCGGAGACTTTGAGATCGATCATCGGAGTTCCATTGGGTGTTATTCCAGTTGCCAAGAGAAGCCTTGGAAGCCCTTAGAAGCTTAGAATCCAAAGCAGAGGAAAGGAGAAGCAAAACAATCGAAGTCGGTGAGTTTTAGCCTCTCGTGTATATTTTCTGGTGTTCATAGCGGCGCCCGCCGCCACGAACAGCGGCGCCCGCCGCCACGAACAGCGGTGCCCGCCGTAAGGTAGGCGGCGACCGCCGCCCATAAGCTCTTGGCTTGTTTCGGCCTTGGCTTTTGTGGTTTCGATCGGGCTTCGTTCCTTTCGATTCCTTTCGTTATTCTTTAGATTTGTACTCGTTGTTGTAGAATCTAACTTAGGGTTTCTTTATGGGTCGATCCGAAGGAATCTGTGTTGCCAGATCTATACCTGCTTCGAGCCCGGAAACCAGTTGTCGTCGTACCTAGCTTCGTTTAAGCTTCTACGGATTTAAGGCAAGTGGCGGTTCGCTCTTGCTCAACATTTCATGTTTCCATTAATTATCAGTTGTTTAATTGAGTAATTAATTTGGAATGAATATTGTGTTCGTCTGGGAACAGTTTTGTTAATTGTTTTGGAGAACTAAAATATGATATTATAATAGGTTGTATATCTGTTAGAACAACGCTATTATGAATATATATTTATGTTGATAGCCTTGAGGGCGGTTATGTTGATGTTTGTGGACTATTGTTGTGCTTGGACTGTTTAGTTAGCACTAGTAGTTAGGAACATTGAATTCGTTGGGATCCAGTCATTTCTTTATAATTTGATAGAGAGGTGGCTCGACCCCACCTGATACCATATGGACGGTCATGACCCAACCTCTGATACACGAGTATAGAGGTGGTGCACTTAGCTGGTGGCACAAATCTCGGAATTTAGTAGAGAGGTGGCTAGACCCCACCTAATACTATATGTATAGGATCCATGGGATATATACATTTAAAAGCTTGTAATGTGTTATGTGTTTGAGAATATCATAAGATAAGTGCCGTTGTCGCACATAATTAATATACCTTGGGCGAGTAGTGCAGCTAGGAAAGCTCGTCTTAACTTTTAGTCGCTCGAATGCGATACTGTAATTCTGTGATTCTGTGTTGTTTCAGACTTTGTCATATCTTCCTATAAGACTCATTTCGTTGGAGTCTTCTTTCGAGTTGATTTATGGGAAGACTCGGTCTTCCAGAATCTTCTCTCGTGCATGCCTTTTGCTGTATTCCAGTAGCAGTATGGTGGTTGACTATCGTACTTGACTGTTATTCAAGAGACGATGAGTCTAACCTAATACGACTACTTCAAACCTTCTGCTTTGTGCCCTTGCATGGTCTTTCATTAGACTAACCAACCAAAATTGTTCTCTGCATGGTTGGCTGGTGTCATCCGTTCGATTCGGCACATCAGATAGAGCGCAGATATGAGGAGACTAGAATGACTATGAAGACGATGGTGGTTTTTTGGATGTTTTTAATGTTTTAATCAGGTTGAGAACCTTGGGCAGGTGATCATGGCAATCACAACCCTTTTTTTTGTATATTTTAAGAAAGACTTCCGCTGTATTTTGTTTAACTCTGTATTTAGTCCTATTCGGAATTGGGATGTAATTCCGAGACTCATGCTTTAATCGAATATTATGATGATTTTGTATCATAAGTGTTTCATGGATTGTATTTAAACGGTAAAGCCTTGGGTGACTTCGGTGAGGAAAACCGAGATCACTGGCGGTAATACCTTTCCAAATGGGTTAAGATTTAGGGGTGTTACATTATCACATGAGAATGTGGATCCCTTCGCTCATGATATGTGGGCTCGATGGTAGCATCGGGAGGGGGCGAGACATACATGTGTGTGAGAGGCTCGTACCACGCCATGTAATTTGCGCTGCACTCAAACCCATGTATGGCTGGAGGGCCTATCAGCTCGAGGCTAATGGAGTGCAAGTTCCTGCAATCCCAAATCCAAGTACCCGTGTCGTACTCAACTACGTAACTCTTCAGCTCGGTGGGTCTGATCGCTCTTAGTGGCTCTATAACTTTTCCTGGTATCCCCTGAGCACGGCTGAACTATCTCGTGACACGATCTGGCATGTATGGCTCGTATTTGGACAAGAATGATATAACACCATGGAATCTGGAAGGGGCTAGGGCTGAACTGAAATCAAGCTCTCCATAGGGTTTCCAATAAACCTAACAAAAACATGTTAAACTTAGTTGTCTTGTAAGTTGATATCACACAAATTTGAAACAAGAAGAGTAAAGTGCTTACATCTGCCGCATACATACAATCAAGCTCTGCTGTGTAATTGTGCATTTCACTGGGTATATTAGTTGGCTTGGTTGTACCACTCCATCGCACAGCATATGGCACATTACCATCCCATAAATGGATATGTATAGGACAAAATGAGGAAAAATACTGATAGATACATGCATGTACATACATATATGTATAGTCACAAGTACTTAAATAATTCAAAGTATGAAATGATAAACAAAATAAAAAATACACTAAAATTATTACCTGCAATTGGGTGGTACATGTAGACATAATTCGACAGCCAAAACGTGAACACTCTCCTAGTGCTCGATACAAATGTGCAAGAGCAGTCGATCCCCATGAACTAGTCTGAATAGTCGCGAGATCATGTACGGGGCCCAAATATGCCACAAGAATCCGGTGCTGCGACTTGTCAGGAAAGAGTGTGGAACCAATGAGGTATAACATATAACCTGAAGCAACGACCTCAGGATAGTCATGCATATCTAGGCTCAGGCAATGTCTGCGTAGCGCCTCGTGCTGGAATCCTCGACTCTCAGCCTCTAAGGTAGACATCATTTCTGGTGTCATCCTAAAGAACTCCATTGCCCGTGCACCTTGTAGGCATCTCAAACTTTTCATATCCATCACCCTTTCAGAAATTGGTTGTATAACTGCATCTCCATTTATGCTGATACCCAGGATAAGACACACATCATGGAGAGTAACCGTCATCTCTCCCCATGGCATGTGGAAAGTGTTGGTCTCTGGCTGCCATCTCTTAATAAACGCATAAATCATTGGTACATTGATATGATCATACATGATGTCCTACAGGTGATTAAGGCCGCTGCTTCTGGCGAGCATACACCATGGAGATACATCATCTAGCCTCCATGCTTTCAGCTGTTCAGCTCTTAACTGAACCATCAGTGTCTTCCGCTCTTGTAAAACAAATAACAGTGAAATGATGGAAATATAACAATAAAATTAAATAATAGTTAAATCAATTACAAATTCATAATTTACTTACCTTGCCCTGATAAATATGGTGCGCCACATGGGCTTCAAAACTATGCAAAAGGCCTGGCACACGAGGGCCTCTAACGCAAGACGTAATCAGAAACGGATCTATTACCATCCCACCCGCTCCTCTACCATGTCTCTGCGGTGTCTGTCTTTGAGTTTGACGTGCAGCTGGGGCCCGATGATCATTGTATGCAGCTGAAGCTGGGGGATCATTGTGTGCAGCTGAAGCTGGGGGATCATCGTGTGCAGAAGCAGCCGGTTCCTCTCTGTCTATGTCATCCCCTCTCTCCCTCACATGAAACTCATCCGTCAAGGACGGCTCGTAAGTAAGTGATGGCTCGTATGTAGCAGGCATCTGATATGCAACAGGTATCTGATATACAGGCATTTGATATGCAGCGGGCATCTGATATGCATGCATATCTTCTGGCCCTCTTGACGGCCTATGACATGTTCGGACATACTGACGATCTCTCTGGCGATTTGCATCTCTTCTATGAGCACGCCCCGATCTAGTCTCATCCATCTGCAAAATAATACATAAGTTCATTTCGTCCGTAGATTGACCACGGAAGGTAGAAGCGACGAATATAAAAAAACACCATCCGTGAAGGATGGAATGGAAGTGTTCCACCGTCACGGATGGACGCGTATCGTCCGTCACGGACGAATGCAGCTCGTCCGTCACGGAAGAATGCAGCTCGTCCGTCACGGACGAAAGCATCTTGTCCGTCACGGACGAATGCAGCTCATCCGTGATGGGCGGAACTCGTCTTCTTCCTCAAAAGAAGACAAGTTCTGCAGTTCGTGAGCTCCAATTTCTCCCATGGCTTGAACTCAAAACGAACACAACAATTTCAACCCAAAATCTATCTACATCATATCTATTATACATTTTATTCATCTATAAACCTAAAACTTCAAATCTATAAGGCAAATTAGGTCAAAAATACCCAAAATTTCAGTTTGAGATTTTACTTAAACCAAAGTACGAATTTACCCAAAAAAGTTGATAAACTTACATTTTCTTGTAGAATCTTCAATTGTGGCACCTCCTTGATCCCAATTGATGCCAATTTAGTGGCTAAGTGAGGAAGAAAGTGTTGACTTTTTGTGGTTTGTGTGATTGAAAATGGAAGAGAGAATGAGAGGTGAGAGAGGAAATGAAAGTGAGGAGTGAAATTAGGGTGGTAGGATTGTAAATTTTAGAATAATTTCTTATATATGGGTAGGATGGGCTCTATGAAGAAAAATAGAGGGGGCTCCAAATAGAAATGGCCTATATATACATATATTATATATGCCTTCCGGAGAGGCCGAAGTGGATGAAGATGAGCTCGCTTGATGGGCTAAAAATGAAGGTGGGACATGTAATCGTGATGATTCTTCTTGTGAAGATGTTCGAGAGAAGCAAGATGGTGAAGATAACCACAGGCTTGGATCTACTTAGCTATTGGAGATGTGAGTCCAGGTTTCACTCAAATCTTAAGAATGGCTACTATCTCTTCGTCATCCCCGCTAGTTCGTTGCCCCCAATTTCAACCCCTGCAGTCAACTCCAATATTCAAACCTAAACCTAATTTCAATGATAACTCTCAGGCATCCCATGGAAGTGTAAGCATAAATAAAGGACAAAAGGTCGGGCTCTAATCATGGCGACATCGTCCATGGAAGATAGTACTGACCATACCAAATTGGTGAGTTTTTTTACGAAAGGAGGATCCGACAAGGCCACCACTGTCGTCTTCACTGCTCATGTTCAGATCTAATTTATTGTATTTGTGCACGAACTTGTAAACTTTCCCTTGTTTTTCCTTTCATGAGTTGTCTATTGAATGATTTTGTGAAAGCTTGTGAATGCATTTCAAACCTAAACAAACGAATGAGAAGCTTGCGGATGAGTCTGTTTAAGTAAAAATGAATCATACAAGCCTGTTTGTGACTTTAGAAGACGAACATTATGAATTCAGGAAACCTAAATTAAGATAAGACTTGCATGATGCAACTTACATTTAAAATAAAAACTGCTAGTCATTTGATTTCGTCGGTGACTGGCTAGATAGAGTTGAAAACAAGGCTTATATTTGAAGGTAGTTCGTCTAATGTTGGTTTAGTTTAACCGTGGGATTCAAAGATTTAATGTTTCACAATTTTATACTTCAAATCCTTGAGGTGGATTCCTGATATCATTGTTTGACAAATTCAGATTTGCAACAACCAAAGCAGTGGTTGAAGAAATGAAGAAATCCCCAAATCTCGAGTCGGTGGTTATTTCATCCGTATTTTCCTCTGAATTTTGAAAAAGCTTAAAGCTAATTACACCAGGTGAGTCTGCGTTAAGCATTTCAGTATTTTCTTCTTCAAATTTTGCGATTCTTTCGTTTCATGAGAATCGTGTAAACTAGTCACTGAAAACCCTAGCTGGACTAATTGAGTGTGTCAGTTTCTGGAGTGGTTAAATGATTTGATCTTTGTTTAATTTGGTGAGTTCTGTTGGTTTGCCGGATAAGTGTGTTGTCCTTAGATTTTGTTAAATCCAGACTTGCAGTTTCCATTGTTTGGCTGTATAAGAGGTAGGAATTGGTTTCAAGACATACTCATTCCAAATTTTCAAATCATGGCCACCAAAAGTTAAGGACTTTGAATAATTTTGTTTCTTGTAAAACATAGTTATTGGCCAGTTAAGTTTCGTAATTTTGTCGACTATAAAAAAGAAATCATTATGAAAATAGGCCAATTCCACAATGGTTTTCGGTGAAGAAATTATTTATAACTTATTGTTTTTGCATCAACTTCAACTTTAACTGTTGTTTCTATCTTTTGAAACTTCTGCACATTAGATTCAATTATCATTTAGAACAAATTGAAAGCGCATATGACATGATATCAAGAATCATCAACAACACCCAAGAACTTCATCTTTATAACTTTTGCTATTTATTGCCTTAATTATATATGTTTAATATTCTTGTCTCCATTTTTGGGTGATGGGTGTGAGTTACAGATTGTAATAAACGAGATGGAATAATATGATTTGGTGCTAGAATGTCAGAATATAAATTATAACTAGTACACTATCCCCAGTCCTACTCTTAAATGTTTCCAACAACCGTTTTTGAAAATAAGACATGGTGGTAGAATCTCATATGTAATGGGTTAGGCCAACTTATAAAATGGACTATCATTACTCATGAAGCCTAAATGGCCTATGGAAATAGATGGAAAAGTACCAGGTTCATGATTTTTTTTCCAAACGCACTAGGTTTTTTATTGAGAAGTCAAGGGGTGGATACTTTATTGAGAAACTCTGGTTGGTGTTCTAATGTTTAAGGGTATTTTGTTTGGTATTTAAATTCTTTTGGTTGGTGCTATTAAGGTTTTGAGTTTGTTATCTTCGTAATCAATCTTCTCCATGTTGTATTGATGTAATTGTAATGGTTAGAACAATTATAATGAATGCATAGCAACTAAGTGTATTGATGATATTCCGAACACCATGTGCCAAGGAGTACGACTAGGAGGTTTAAGTGTATCTTAGTTTCATTGGAAACTAGTAAACTACTAGCATATCTAAGTACTTAGTTTAGATACTGATTACTGATTGTATCCTAGAATTAACATGATCAATGTTCGTAACTTCATTGGATACTGATTACTAATTGTATCCTAGTGTACGGTGTGATGGTTACTACTCTTCAGTTCATATGATACTGGATTTGTACAAGTCATAGCTGTAAATCATTTATTCTTGTAAATATATAGGTCAATATCGCACAAGAAGAGTTATTGGAATGGCATGCACAAAATGCAAAAAAAAAACAAGACTAACATCATTCATGCAACAAGACGATGTGTTGCTGGGATTGTAGAAGCCATATACAAATTTAGGCTTGGCCCTTGTACAGCTCCTAAAGAAATTACTGAGTTGTTGGAGAGCAGAGCTACAAGTCCTGGATATGAAGTAGTAAAGTTTTACTTGTGGTATGAACGATGGAGACGAGCTGAAGTTCAGAAGCCAGAAAATTCATTGAAGCTAATGCAATCAAACTCTGTAAGTATGATATAAAGCTATTTCTTTCATTGAGTCATTGCAGTACCTTCAGTGTAGCTGCTTTATAGATTTTTTTATGATTCCTTGTGCATTTTCTGGATTTAGCATCCCACCGGTACCTTTGTCCATCTTAGTGTTGTCGAAAGACCTCCATGCATGTCTTGATGCTTTAGCCAAGTGTTATGGAGACAACAAAGGGAGGAGTTTTTTGATATGGTTGGACAAAGTCACGTCATCATTATTATCTTGGTTGATCTTGTTAAGTATAGTTTGCATTTGATTGATTTTGTTAATTAGTTTTACACAATCCCTAATAAATGCAATTTGGAACACTTATAGGTGGGAGTCTAAAATAGTGGCTGATGGAAGTTGTGAATCAAAGTTGTGATGTGAAAAACAAGGAGTAATATTAGCTATTGACTTAGGTATATTTCGGTTATTTCTAGTTGTGACATTGAGTTGGAAATGACATATATTGTCTTAGCTATTTGTAGTTGGGACATGGAGTTGGCAATGACTTATATTGTCTTAGTTATTTGTAGTCGTGACATTGATTTTGTGAATGACTTGTGTGGTTAGTGACGTAGTTGGATAATGCAAAAAACGTATGTTATTTTGATGTTGCGTTTGAGAATGCTGTTAATTATTATGTAGAATTAGGACAGGTGCCTAAAATGTGATTTGTAGAGGCTATGGTGTCTCCACTAAATAACACGGATATAAACAAGACAGAAATAACCCGAACATACATATACGAGATATATTTCTTTGATTTTTAAAAAATTCGAAATCAAATAACCCGGACTAGTTAAATCCGGTGTATTTTTGTTTAGGTCTAATAACCCGGATATATACCTAACTGGTGTATTTGCACATTAAAATAACCCGAATATATTGGTTTAGCAAATAACCCGGATGTGCAAATATCCGGGTTATTAGGGTATTTCAAATAACCCAGATATGCTAATATGCGAGTTATTTGTTGCCCAAATAACCCGGATCTTAAAAGATTGTGGAAAAATTTTGGGAGGCAAATAACCCGGGCGTGCCAACTTTAGGTCCGGGTTATTTGACCCCTATCAAATGCAGCGTAAATCTTTAACCCAGACTGGATCCAGGTTATATACCCTTATACGCCCAAATTATTTGCCCTATTCTGTAGTAGTGTCCAAAGATATTAAATAAATTCCATCTTTACGTAAGAGGCATAAAAGCCAATTTTGGTGGCTTTTGAGAATAAGAACCGAAGCCACGCATTAGTCTTGCACGACCGAAACTCCAACCGGGTGGAAAAGAGAAGGATTTGTTTGTTTCTCGTTCGTCCATTCTAGCAAACAAAGGCAAGACAATCTAGTATCGTACTCGTGTGGATCAAGTAGAGGAATCACACTTGAGGCTCTCTTCTCCAGAGTGATCTTAGAAATAAATTTTGCATCAAAAGGTATGTTACTCTTTCATATACGATTCGTATCAAATTTATGCATGAGATCCTAAGTTAGATGTTTGAAAATTATTTTATGAAATTCCACTTAAAGCATCTAAATCCCTATAGTGGTATTAGAGCCTCTTGCATAAATTGATTTGATCATGATTAAAGTTGTTAATTTTGATACATGTTCTTGATTATTTTGGTTCAATATAGTGGTAAAATTGATATATGGATTAACTTGTATAATTAACATTGTGATTTTAATTGATTAGATGCAAAAAGTTGTATATTATATGTATAATATATACTCGAAAATTCAGCCCTTCATTACCGAAATTATACATGTTAAAAATCTATTTTTTTTTCCTAATTTTACCCCAAACTTAATACATATGTTTAATTTACGCAAGAGATATGATTTCTTGTATAAATCATAGTCACACATAAAAAAATACTAGATTTTTCATGTTGGTGAAAATTGATTCAAACCCTAGAAATTTAGAATTTCATGCCTTGAATGCCCAAAATTGATTAGTTTGGTATGGAATTGTTTCATACATTAAATATTCAGAAACCCTAATTTCATGAAAATTACATCATAGTTTCCTTAAAACCATCAAAAATTTGTAATTGTTACAAAATTTGAGTAGGAGAAGGGATTAAACCGTGGCTGGGTGACCTCACGGGTTCACGGCGGATGACTCAATTCTCTCCAAAGTTGGTTTTCTATGAAGATTTCCACCTGGAATTGTAGGGATATTGGAAGAAAAAATCTCTGGATGGATATTGAATCATTCTGTAAAATTGAAAGAATTCAATTATTAGCTCTTTTTGAAACAAGAATAGATAAACAACCTAATGAACGAGTATGGAGAAAGCCAAGATTTGATCAATTTATTTTCTTTCATGCAGCTCGATCCTCTGGGGGAATTTGTGTTATGTGGAATACCTACCAATTGACCAATGAACTTATTGAAATGGAACTTGTCAGTGCTAGATTCGTCTGTCTACGATACTTTAACATATGTACAGATAAGAAGCTTATGCTTATGCTAGCATATGCTCCACCTAATGAGACAATAAAGAACTCTTCCTGGGAGGAATTAATTGTATTTATTACAAATTACCCTCTCTCATGTATTTAATGGGCGATCTAAATGAAATCCAAGAATCACAAAAAAGTATGGTGGATCTCAAACCCATGTAAATAGATATAATAGACTATTATATGTGAAAATGAGTATGAATTTGAAGATATTCCTGCCCAAGGAAATATCTTCACATGGAGAAAAAACAAAACGAAAATTGATAATACGTACGAAAAGCTGGATAGAACCCTTGTTCAACACCAAATTCTTCAATGGTATCCAGAACTAATCCATAGGACTTATGCCTTTACAACATCAGATCATTACCCAATCTCTATTGAGCTAACAACTACCACCCATTTTAAAAATAACCCTTTAAGTTTGAAAAGGTTTGGATGACACGAAAATATTTTAGAAATGTTGTGAAAAAGCATGGACAGTTCATTTCCATGGTTCCAAAATGTATGATTTGACCAAAAAAACACAGCTACTCAAAAGACATGCATGAATGGAACAGAAATACCTTCGGAAATTCATTCACAAAACTTCATAAAATTGAAGAAGAATTAACGACAATCCAAAAATCTTTTATTACCACTGCTAGCAGACCCTTAGTCGATAAGCAACTAAGACTAATTGCAAAAAAAGAACAACTACTTAATTTCCAAAAGATTTTTTGGAACCAAAGAGCAAAAATAAAACATATTAAGTTGAATGATACCAATGCTAGCTTTTTCCACAAGATAGCTACAACAAAGAAAAACATGAAAATAACAAAAGAAATTCGCACCCAAGAAGGAACTACTATTATCGGGGAAGAGAATATTAGAAACAAAATTCGAAATGACTTCATAAAAAGATTCTAATGCAACCCAATTCACGAAAATATCCTACAAACACATTTAGACCTCATTCAAACTGAAATAACATATGATGACAATAAAGAACTCACCAAACAAGTCACTAACGAGGAAATAAAAACAAGCAGTTTTTGCTATTGGCCAAGACAAATCGTCGGGACCAAATGGTATGACGGCTGAATTCTACCAGAAATATTGGGATATTGTGGGACCCTCTGTAATTCAAGCAGTGAAAATATTTTTTCTCTTTGAAAAAATTCTTAAACAAATTAATCACAACTTTATAACACTAATAGCGAAATGTGATAATCCAACTCGACAAACCATTATCGACCAATTAGCCTCTACTCAACCATCTATAAAATCATTTAGAAAATCCTGACAGAAAGACGTAAGAAAACGATGGAAAAAATTATTCATCATCTATAAGGTGCATATGTAGCAAACACAACAATACAAGACAATATCCTCATCGCACATGAAATTTTTCATTCCTTCAAATCTAGAAAGTGAATTGAAGGCTTCATTGGAATAAAACTTGACATGGAAAAAGCATATGACCGGATTGAATGGAAATTCATTTTTGAGATTCTATGAAAATTTGGTTTTGGCGCGACTTTTATTAACCGGGTCAAAGAATGTATCTCCACTGTTTGTTTCTCTGTTCTTGTTAATAATGGACCCATACATTTTTGTGTCAAAAAGAGGATTACGTCAAGGTGACCCACTTTCCCCTTTCCTCTTTATTTTGTGGCAAAATTACTTGCTAGAACACTATAACAAGCATCAGAACGACAAAAGTAACCACTTGGTTTTCAATTTACCAAAAAAGGAACTAGAATCCCCTTCCTAGCTTTCGCAGATGACATAATGATTTTTTCCAAAGCAAAGCAGTAAAATTGCTGGGAAATTATAAGAAATCATTGATGACTATTGCCTTATCTCGGGGAAAACTGTTAATTTTCACAAATCAGCCTTTCAGGTAACTAAGAAAGTACTAAATATACGAAAACAACAAATATAAGGAATCCTTACCATAACGAACATGATCTCTCTTGACAAATATCTTGGTTTCCCTATTATTAATGGTAAGGTAAGCTTATCTACCTTTGAGGAGGTGGTGACAATGTCAAAGACACAATTGACCAAATGTTAAGCTAATTCATTATCCCAAGAAGGAAGAACAACCCTAATGAAATCTAACCTAGCGACTAAACCTAACTTCCTAATGCAAAGCTTCATGCTTCCAACCTCGACCCATAATGAACTTGACAAAATCAACAGATTATTGTTTTGGATCAAGGACCCATCATATAAACCACTTATAGGGTGGAATAAAATATGTCAACCTATAACCCTAGGGGGGCTAGGAATACAGAAAACATAAGATATGAACCACACTCTTCAATTCAAATTGCTTTGGAAAATTTTAGCTAAACCAAATAGTTTTTGGGTTAAGATCATTACTGAAAAGCATCTTAAAGATACTAATATCCTTTTCTATGAACACAAAGGCAATTGCTCCTGGCAATGGCCGAAAATGATGAGCATAAAAAAAAGAGATTCAAAAGGGACTTATTTGGCAAGTAGGCGATGGAAAGACGATTAAATTTGGGACAGATAAACGGGTCTTTAATGAACCACTTTGTAATCTCATTAACCCCGCTTTGGGTGTTAACCTTAATTGCAGGGTTCATGAATTCTTTGACCACAATATGAAATGGAACAAATCAAAACTTCATCAAATACTACCTCATTACAATGTGTCATTAATTCTGGGTATTTTGATTCATGTTAATCATATCACTGACCGTCTGTACTTGGAACCTAGCAAGAATGAATGATTCTTGTCGAAATCTGCAATTGAGCTCATTAATAAGAACAAACATTTCTCTACGTACGATTCCTCGTGGATCTGGAAGATTGACACTTATCCCAAAGTTATGAATTTTAAAATTGAGTTACCAAAAAAAATTAGGTTTCAAGAAAAACAAAAAAATTGTTCCACCAGGATGTATCTCTTGTACTCATCCCTTTAAGGATACGAACCATATTCTTCTTCATTGTACACATACCTTACACACAATCACTAAAATCAATATTTCTACAGGAAATTTTATGAGAACCATATACTCTTTGAATAAAAGTATTGGTGAAAATATGTAGGAGATCCGAAATAAACTCTCTTCCATGGAGTTTAATGAACTTGCGGTGACCTGGTGGAGCATCTGGTTCCAATGAAACCAGAAGACTTTTTTGAATGACAATCTAACAATGGAAATTATAACAGATCTGACCAAATATATATATAGAATCTTATCTCCTATTGGACTAAAACAAAAAAAATGAATCTTAACTGTATTCATGAACATAGCTCAACAGTGGGAAAAACAATTATAAGAAAAACATGGGAACTTGCGATGGAAGAAATCACCAGATAAATTTATTAAGATAAATTTTGACGGATCCATTAAATCGAATGGAGCTTCCT
Organism: Rheum nobile; assembly: GCA_027886185.1. Classification (NCBI taxonomy): domain Eukaryota; kingdom Viridiplantae; phylum Streptophyta; class Magnoliopsida; order Caryophyllales; family Polygonaceae; genus Rheum; species Rheum nobile. The sequence continues at coordinate 140,388 of WOAB01000741.1, read as the reverse complement.
CCATTAGATTTATTTTTAGAAATACCTATGGAGAACTTCTTATAATCCATGCTGAGAAATGTGGTACTTCGTCTCCACTCAAAATAGATACTCTAGCCTTCTGAAATGCTCTCCTAAAAGCTAAAGAACTGCATTTTGAACAAATACAGATAGAAATGATAACCTAACGATTGTGAACATCATTAATAAAATATGGCACTGTCCATGGGAAATCAAGATTTTAATATCCGATATCCTATGTTTATTATTGTCTTTTCAGACTGTGCAAATTTTTGATATCTTTTGTGAAATCAACTCGATGGCTGACCATATTGCAAAACTTGTCCACTTTTTTCACTGAACGATATTTTGTACAATTCAGAGCTTAAGGCTCTCATCCGAAAGGATGCTATAGGCTGACTGTCGAGTGTAATCTTGACACCAGTCTAATTCTTACTTTATCAAAAGAAAATTAAAGGAAATGTGATGTGCAAATTATAGGCTGACTTACATTTCTTCTTAGACATTGAGTTTATTCCTTGTTCTCAAGGTTTCCTCATGAACCAAAGGAAGTTCATTGGTAAATTGCTTCATGATTTTTTTTGGGAGTCATCTGATTCTACAGTCAATCCTTTCAATTTGCAAATGAAATTGTCACCAGATGAAGGTGTTTTGCTTGAAGGTCCTCTCAAGTTTTATCAACTCATTGGTAAATGAAATTGTTGGGTTCATACATGACCTGAACTAGCCTACTCAGTTCAGTTTCTTAGCCGGTTTAATCATGCTCCTTGACAGCCTCATTTGGATGCAGCTTACCATGTAATTTGTTACTTAAGAGGTACACAATCTAAGGAACTACTCTTAAACTACTCTTCTGATTTTCAGCTCGAAGCATATTGTGATGCTAATTGGGCTACTTGCCCTTAAATGCGACGATCAGTTAGTGAATATTTCATTTTTCTTGGTGGAAATTTGATTTATTAGAAAAAAAAAAGTGTTTCTTTGTTCTCTGTTGAAGTTGAGTATGGCTCCCTTACATGAGTTTGTGCAAAACTAGCTTGGTTAAGACGTCTTCTCTCAGATTTTGAGATTTCCAAACTCAGTTTAAGTGTGACAATCAAGGTGTTGTGTACATTGTTCGTAATCTAGTGTTCTCTCAACACATAGGACTGGATTGTAATTTTGCTTAAGAAAAAATTGTTGGAAGGTCTTATTTCATTGTCTCATGTCTCTACATGTTTGTAGTTGAATGATTATTAATCCCTTACATGATGTACACTTACATTATGTTCCAAGATGAGTATGGTTGATCACCACTTCCATCTTAAGGGTGTGATAGTGTATTATAAATATATGGCTTAATATCTAGCCCGAGTCTATGTGGCATGTGATTGTAAGGCTGGTGTAAAAACATTCAGTTGTAACAAAAGTTCATTGAACATGGAGAAAGAAAATAAATATATATCCTCCTCTCTCCTTCGATATCTCTTCTCCACTTACTTTAATGTCTTCTGTTTTCCTCTTTTGAAGAAAGAGAAAATATATAATTTTGTGGAAAAGATTTATACCTTTCTCATTCGTGAGTATATCCTTATATATAATATAAGATAGAATAAACCACAATATCTAGATATACAAGATAATAACAATAATATCTCTAATACTCCCCTTAGGTTGGAGCATGGGTATCAATAATGCCCAACTTGCAGAGAAGATGTAGAAAGGATTGTCTGCCCAAAACCTTGGTAAAGATATCAGCTGGTTGCTCATGACTACACACGTGTATCAAAGATAAGAAGCCATATTGCACTAGATCACGCATAAAGTGACAATCAATCTCTATATGCTTAGTACGCTCGTGAAAGACTGGATTTGTAGCAATGTGAAGAGTTGCCTGATTGTCGTAGGAAAGACGCACAAGGGAAGAATGGTCGACTCCAAGAGAGAGCAAAAGAGATTTGAGCCATATTAGCTCACAACAGGCAACAACCATAGCATGATACTCAACTTCAGCGGAAGAGCGTGATACGGTGGATTGCTTCTTTGTCTTCCATGAGATAGGTGATTGGCCCAACTATATAAAATAGCCTGTAACAGAGCGTCGAGTGAATGGACATGCCGCCCAGTCTGAATCATAATAAGCGGTCAATTGTAAGGAACTGCCTGGAGAGAGGAACAAGCCCTGACCCGAGAGAGACTTCAAATAGTGAAGTACTCGTAAGGCAGCCTCCCAATGTGCCTGACTAGGATCCTGCATGAACTGAGCCAAAGTATGCACAAAGTAGCTAATCTCAGGCCGAGTAATAGTGAGATAGATTAGACGTTCAATAAGACGACGGTAATAGTCAGGGTACGCAAAAAGGGGAGAACGAGCCTTAGCAAGGTCGTGATTCTGCTCCATGGGAAAGTCGCATGGTTTGGCCCCCAAAAGGCCGGATTCAGAAAGTGTATCCAGAGTATACTTTCGCCGAGAGAGAAATAAACCAGTAAGATTCCGAGCAATATCAATACCAAGGAAGGATTAAAGAGTGCCAAGATCTTTCATATGAAAGCATTATCCCAAATACCGCTTGAAGCGATCAATAGCAGAAATATCATTACCAATAAGAATCAAATCATCAACGTAGACCAGGACGCGTAAGGTGATACATGACCGTGTCAATGAGAACAAAGAGTAGACAACCTTACTCTGCTGAAAGCCGAACAACTGGAAAGCATGCGCCAGTTTCACAAACCAGTTGTGTGGAGCCTATCGTAGGCCATAAAGAGACTTCTAAAGTCGACAAACGTTGCCAAACGCAACGTCTGGAAAGCCAGACGGGAGTCTCATGAATACCTCCTTGTGTAAATCACCATGCAAAAAGGCATTATGAACATCCATTTGATGAAGATGCCAACCTTTGATAGCAACCACAAAGAGAAATATGCAAACTGATGTAAGCTTATCAGCAAAGTAGGAATGCATAGGCATGAATTCGATGTCTTTATCTGCACGAACACGTCTGATAAGCTTGTGAAACTGAGTCTGGATCATAACAAAAACAAATTGAATAGAGACAACGACTTCAGTCTTATCCTTGAGCAAATAATTACAAACAACACGAGAGCAATAATCAACAATTGTCAAGAAATAGGAACGATAAGAGATGTTGTCTGATACGGACCCTAGACATCACAATGAATCAAATCAAATAATGAATTTGCTTTATTAAAACTAATAGGGAAAATCGAACGAGTCTGCTTTGCTTTGAAACAAACATCACAAGGAATAGCTGGATGACCAAAGCGTTAATGCCACATGCTGGAAGATGAGACAACTAGAGTGTGACAGACACGCTGCTGAGAGCCAAACGCCCGAAGCCAATAGACCCCTCCTCTTTGCTCACCCACACCAATCACTATCCTCGAACCGTAATCCTGTAAGACACAAAAAGGATCAGTCAAGAGAACCCAACATCTCAAATCACTAGTCAACTAAGCAAAAGATAGCAGTTTGCAAGTCAAATGCGGAATAAGATGGTGCCCTGCTGAACAACAGTGGAATACTGGCCATCAGGAAATAAAATAGTGACAAGAGAAATAGATTACAAGTTCTAAAACAAAGTAGAGACGCCTGGCATATGATACGATGCGCCAATGTCGAGTATCCAATGATGTTTTGACTCACCAGTAGTGGACGAAGAAGAATCAGAAGGTGTAGGATGCAAAGAATTAAACATCTGGATCACAGAGTTCCACTGTGCAGGGGACAAACCGGAACCAATCACCTTTTTGTCTTGATCCATTAGCGTGAACGAACTACGTGAAGACGATGCGGAGGCTGGAAAGCATTGGTAACGCCCATGCCACGCCCAGTCCCATCTCTAGGAGGGGCGTCACGCCCTTGGCCGACACCGAGACGATCATCAGTGTCGGCGTCGCCACGGCCTGCACCACAATCAGGATACCAATCGGGATACCCGATGATCTTGAAGAAGGAGGCAAGGTCGTGACCAGTGCGATTGCACTTGGTGCAGAAGAGCAACTTGTGGTCAACGTTGGAGCCAGGAGCGCAGGCGGGAGAAGGTCGTGACGTCTGCGATGACCCAGAGCGAGAAACAAATGCCATGGAGTCGAACGCAGGTTCACGGTTGCGAGCAACGAATCGTTGAAGCTCTTCTTGAATGGCGAGCGAATAGACCCAAGGGATAAGCGGGAGAGGATCGAGAGCCATTAGGTTAGAGCGAAGAGTAGAAAAGGAGTCATCAAGCCCGAGCAAGAATTTATGAACTCGTTCAAAGTCTTGGTCCTGAACCAACTTCAGATTCAGATGACACGTGCATAAGCCACATGAACAAGCACGGGTAGGGGCGTGAGTGCCTAGTTCATCCCATAACTTCTTAAGGATGCCATAATACGCAACAAATGAATGACCACCTTGGCGGCAATTGGCAATATTCGAGCGAAGTTGAAGAATCCTCAGCCCGTTCCCCACAGAGAAGCGGTTACGGAGATCCTCTCAGAGCTCAAAAACAGATTTGAAATAAGTGATGAAGGAGCGAAGAGAGGGCTCGATTGTCTGGATGACCCAACCGACAAGCATAGAATTGACACAATGCTAGTCGTCAAGGTCGTTAGAACTTAGAAGTCTCAACAGGCTTCTTAATTGTGCCATCAATGAAGCCTAATTTTTCTTGGCGCGGAAATCATTGTGCATAGCCACCACCCATTGTTTGTAGTTCTTACCGTTCAAAACAATCGGGCAAATGGTAAGACTCGGGTAATCGGAAGGATGAAGATAGTAGGGCGAAGTCACGCCCGAGGCAACGGGAGGCTTGTCGGTATCGGTCATGGTGGCGGCAAAGGATCAGCAAAGGCAGTCGTGCGGGTGGGAAACGGTGGCGGCGAGATACAGCCTTGCGGGTGGGCAGCGGCGACGGCAGGAGGGCAGCCGTGCAAGACAAGCAGCGGAGGCGGCATAGGGTTTAAAAAAAATATTATTTTGGCTGTGATACCATGAAGAAAGAGAAAAGAGATAATTTTGTGGAAAATATTTATACCTTTCTCATTCATAAGTATATCCTTATATACAAGATTTACAAGATAAGATAGAATAAACCACAATATCTAAATATACAAGATAATAACAATAATATATTTGCTTCTGCTATATGATTTTAGCGAAATTAGGTTTTAGTACTGTTTGAGTTGACAATGGCGCTGGTGATTTCGAATTCTAGCTCTGTTTAGAAGCCATAAAGCTCGTTCTATGGGTACCGCAAGCCTTGTATGCTCAAGCATTTCCTCCTCAACTCATGGTCCTCTAGTGAATTTTTCTCATTTTCCTAGGTCAATGTTGCGTCGCCATAACAGCATCTCCTTTGGATCCACTTTCAGGCGCCTCTTCAATGTTTGTTCCAAATCGTCCTCATCCTCTACCTCAACGTCGTCTAAGATATTGAATGCAATCCAAAGAGCATCTATTATTGTTATCAGTGTCGTTAAGCTCCATCCATTTAAGTCGTCGGTGCCTGTGTCGGCCATGGGGAAGAAACAGAAATCACTTCTGCCTAGAAGACTTTCCAAGAAGCTTTTCGAGAAGACCTTGTGGAAGAAGTCTTCGTCGGATGATAATGATCAGAACAAAGACTGCGAGATCGAGCAGTGGATATCGTCTAGAGCGGACGCGGAGGAGAAGTACCGGCCGTTCGAGTTGTCCGATGAGACGACGACGACGAGTATGGCGATCACGATCACCTCGGCGTCCCCAACCAGCAACACGAACAACAAGTTCACTCAACCATATATGGCCGAGCGTAGACAAAAACAATGTCATTGAAGGAAAGTTTATTTTGGTTTTGGTTTTGGTTTTAGTAATCTAAATTATTTAATGCTTCACATCTACATTTACCATCCCCTGTTCGCAGCTCTTAATCGACGATTAGATGGGATTTTTAATTAAGCATCAAATAACATCGATGAATTAGTATTGTGGCCCTAAAAATTTGGCTTAGTTAGAAGGGTGAAACGCTTTTGTGTTTTGAGTAAGGGGTACTAATTGTGACAGGAAGAGTAGGTGTCAAATGTCAGTATCTCTCACTCCAACGTGTGAGTGAAAATGAGTAGGCGGTGTTGAGTTGTGGAGAGTCCACGGAAGATAAGGTGTGTGGTCAATCTCAACGGCGAGGACAATTAACATTGTAGAATCCAGGGTGTTTATGCAATGTAGTATTATCAAAGAAGTTTAGATTACACTTAACTAAACTTAAAACTAAATAACAACTCATGCATTTAATATTTTTATTTTAGCTAGTCAGTGTGAGTAGGCCCGTTTAATGCATTTTGGTGGCCATGTGCTAAAAATAAAATGAGGCTCCACTAAGTATGAAAGTGGAATTTATATTTCAGCAAAATAGTTATGTGTTATTCCATTAGGATGAACTATAAAAAATATCATTACATTTTGAATTAGTGTATCATTCACTTAAAAAGTAATCTTCTTCTAACATTGTCTAATTAAAATACTCAACCAACTCTTCATGATCAATCTTTGGAAAAAACCACTGCAATAATATTCGATTCATTGAGTCTTTCTTGTGTCATTATAACATGTAATACTTTAGCAACTTCAACTATTAAAAGTTTATTTCTATAGATGCAACAATCATAGGAATAGTCAACAAAATTTTGTATATATTAATTGCATTAGGAAAATAATTAATAACTTTCTAATAGTTCAAAATATCAATAGGTTGCATCATTCTGTTAGACAAAAAAATCCTACAATAACTCCATATATAATTCATTTCCATCAATATCATCTTGTTCATTTTTTCTAGGATGTTTTACTACGACTACAAGAAGTATTTAAACACATATCATCCAAGGATAGCAATTTGGAAGAAGTAAATAAGAAACCAAAAATATTTTTTATATTATTCAATTCTACAAGTAAGTGAAATTAATTGCTTTATTAACAAAACATACAAAGTATGTAACTGTAAAAGACTCTTCTGCAGTTTGTGAAGCAACTTTATATTCATCGTTTTCATTCTCATGAAAATGTCTTTTCCTTCGAAAGATACGCCTTTGAGAAAAAAATGAGATCAAATATACTTTTAATGGAAATTTCATTAGCTATTTCTAGGACACTTGAAAATCCAGTTTCTTTGTATCCTTCAAAACATATACCTCACACCCTTGATTTTTGTTCACTACCAAGATCAATAAGGATATCTTTTGATTGCAAATCCTTGCTAACAACATTAATTATATATAGCACTTATACCAAATACATATTGACACTAAAAACTCAAAATCACCAAGCTTGTTATAAAACCAATGAAAATACATAGAGAATGCCAGATTGTTGAGAGACTAAAGGAAATAGTATATATACACAAATGGTCTTCTTTCTTCTTATCTTCACCATCTCTTATACAAGGCCATAAATATAGGCCAATACATGGAATACTATGAGTCAAACATACATATAAACATGAGTATAATTAGGGGTGAAAATTGTGAGTAGTAACTAGACAGATTTATAGGATAAACATCTTAAGAGAGTTCTTATGTATAGGTGTACATACATGTAACACCCCATCCGGAATACCAGGGTGCTACTCAGTCGTGAACCACACCTAGGTCCACCATACCTAGCTTGACAACAAATTCAATAAATTGGACCTTCTAACAAAGACATGACGTAAAAAATAATGACAACAATTGTTTTAGAAACCAACATGCATTCATATTTAAAGGCTAACCCAAGAAACATCGCAGAAGTAGAAACCAACAACACATCTCAATTGTTCCTAGGACAACGAACATTCTTAGACAACTGAACAAATTCAAATAAACTTAGATGTACTCCAACGAGCTAAGTAACAGAAATCTGTCATAAGGCACATCACATTGAGGTTAACCACCATCGTTCTATTGAAGCGTACCCTAAACAATACATACATTGATGGTACCCTAAACACAACATTATTATCAAGTTAACTAACGATCCCGATATGAACCAAAATGCAATAGAATGCATGTAAAAGCAAAACCACAACCACAATATACTAAAATAATGTCAATAAATATAATGCTAAACATATATGAAGCAACAATCATCCAACATAATTGACACTAATCTCACAACAACAACTATCCGACATAACACAAAGTCTCAAATCAATCATGTGGCACCCTCCAGCCCCAACTCATGCCACACAACGGTCAGCGCACAACTCTAATGGTTTCCCATTATCAAACCATCAACCTCTGACCCTGACTGAGTCTCTACTAGAGCACCCGTCAAAACATCTTATCATTTCAAGAAGGGGTCCCTCTGAGCCGTATGGTTATACACGGGGGTCACTTACTTAATGACTTACCCCATGTCCATAACCATACTAGTGGAAATCAATGCAAACAATCATTAAAACAATTTAAAGAGTAATTAACTAAGGAGTACTAAATCCCCCTACACACCCCGCCTACAAGTTTAGCACATATAAGAATTGAAAGCTAAGTCCTAGAGTATCTTACCTCAGATGAAGACAAGTACGAACAAGAGTAATCACGTACAATCTTAGTCACCTAAAGTCTATAAGATCTATACTTGTGAATTAATAGATCAAACACCATCTTGCATATCCATGCTCAATACATCAATCATACAAGAAACCGAATAAATATATAAACAGAATTCCAATACCTAGGACATAGGCTATCTCAAAATCACATCTAAAAATAGTAAATTCGATGCAAAACCAAACAAGCTAAAATAATCCATAGAAATCCAAGGGGTTCACATACCTCCCTCTTTAAAAGAGAAATTCAACCTCCAAACTACAAATGAAGCCATCAGTATTTCAACGAAAGAAATCAATAAAGACCTTTGAATTAAATGTTTTTTTCCTCAAAACTCACAGGCAAGTAACTCGGATTGCAATCTATCAAGTAGGGTTGTTAAAATCTGGACCGGATCGGAAAACCGGATCGGACCGGACCGGAAATGACCGGATCGGATCGGAAATGACCGGACCGGTGAAAATACGGTTCGGTCTCCGGTCCAGATAATTTCCTTAATCCGGTTCCGGTCCGGTCCAAACCCGGAAAAAAATCGGTCTGCATCGGTGGACCGGCTTTTTTTTTTTAAAAATATTTTTTTTAATTTATATGTTTTTTTGGAGATTTCTATGTATTTTTTTATAGATATTTTTCTTAATTTAATAAGTTAAAAGTATATATGTTTTTTAGATATTTTTTTATAGATTTTAAATAAGAATTAAAAATTTTAAATAAAATTCGGTCCAGAACCGGACCGAAACTGGACCGGACCGAATAGGTCCAATCCGGTCCAGTCTCCGGTCCGGACTTTTGGAAAAATCCGGTCCATCGGACCGGACCGGACGGAATAAACACCCCTACTATCAAGCATTCATGCTAATTTGGTTCCTGACAAACTTCCACCTTAAAACAATTCATCTACACAACTTCAGAACTTTAATATTTGCAATAAGATGTTTAAACGGATTCCTCTTCTAGTCAACTCAGTCTCTTGTCAACAAAGTGATATATACTAATAATTATCGATGAACATAAGACTATAGTGTTGGAATTACCCATTTTTAATATCAATTGTTTTCGACTTTCTATTAGCCCTCTTTATGAAATCACAAATTACTAATATAAGGCCACTTAAACTGTTCAATACTAACTCATTTGGATGCATTCGCAACCATGCCATGAAAATGTTACCAATAGTATTATGTTTCACCTATAAATTATGCCTAATGCATTGATTTTGTCACATTTTTTCAGAAAAGCTTTCCAAAAAAAAGCTTCAAAGTTCCAAGTCATTAGGGTAAACATCTATCTTAATCCAAAGCTCTCAAGCTTTACCCAAAGTATCACAGAGTTGTGTAACTCACGAGTCATTGTAAATATAACATTCCAAATTTTTTTTCTTCCTTTAGCACAATCCCAAATAACCAGCGTACAAGTCCCAAATTTAAAGAAACAAGCATTCCAACGTTGCCATGCTCTCACAAAAGCTCAAACCACAATCTGTTTAACTTATTCCCAAATTAACACTATATGATATAGCTCAATCCTGAATTAACTTCATATATCTCTAATTCATATTTCGATAACAACACCCCCAAAATAATGAATAAATTAAATAGATGGAATTTTTTGTTGGTGTCCCTGAGTTTAGGGTTATTTCTATTGGTGTCCTACGATTAAGTTTTTTCCAGTTGGTACCCCTAAGGTTTTAGTTTGTTCGCTTTGTAACCGAAATTTTTCATATCCGTATCATTTCGGTTCGAATTGATCAAATCAAAGCTCATCATTATGTTTATTGACCTCAACTTAGTAGGATTCGACTCTTAAAATAATCAAATCCATACTTGAACCATTCTGATTTGAATTCTTAAGGTCGGAAACGGGTTGTTGCTTCAAAATTCAAATCGACATGGTTCGGACATGAATTTAGGTATTTTAGGAGTCAAATCTTATAAATTTGAGGGCGAGGAACACAATGGTGGACTTGGATTTAATCAATTTGAACTGGAATGGTACAAACATGAAAAAAATTTGGATACGAAGCAAACAAACTCAAACCTTAAGAACACTAATAAAAAAAACTTAATCATGAAATACCAACAAGAATAATCTTAAATTCAGGGATACTAAGAGAAATTTTCCTTAAATATAACAAAACCATAATATAATCTCATTAAAATATAATGGGGCCAACTCCGATATCGAAAACGGTAATTTGAAATGATAAAATGAACCAGTTTAAAAATTGCAAAACACTTTTCAAATTGCAAGTACTGACACCGTTTGAATACGTAACCATCATTATATATTTAAAAATTGGTTTTTTTGTCAATTTAATGTCCTCTTTCAAACACTTAAAGCTTAAGCATGTAATTTATATTGGGCCGGCTCACTTTGTACATACTTAAAACTTAAGAAAACATAAAAATATATATTGGCCCAGCCGAATTTGTAGATTGTTTGTTACATGGGCCAGATACAACAAGGGTCTAAATAATTAGCATTTTGGGCCCAGTTGAATTACAACAGTTATGACGGTTACACTTCTTATAGGAGCTGAATAGGTTTGCACAAATCGGCCGTAATTAGCATTATAGGTTGTCCTTCCAGCTCCAAGTGAGACGTTGAAGAGGATGTGAAAGGCTTTCACACATCTGCAACAGCCGTAAAAATGCGGCCGAAATCGCTGCAATTGCTTCAATGGAAACAACAACGATAACTCTGACGACGAATTTGATTTCTGGAGCGAATCAGCTACCAACGTTGCCTCCTATGGCGATCTAATTGGCGTTATCAAGGTAAATTTATCAATTGTCTTTTGCATCTTCAAATTGTTCTAAGATTACCTAGAAATACGAATATATAGACGTGGTTGTGGCCGGCGGAGGAGAGAAGTTGTTGATTGACGTTGATTTCAGATCGAAGTTCGAGATCGCTCGATCGACGGGGATGTACAGGACAATCCTATGCTCCATTCTCAGGTAAGCCTTTTTTATTCTTTTTTTGTAATTATGTCTTCATCGTCATTTTTTATGGAAGTTTATATACCACATTATGAGAATCACTTTATCAGATTTCTTGCAATTGTTGCTAACTTTGCATGTATGAGCATTAACTTACTTATAAGTAACTTATTTGGGGGCATTTTCTGATTTGTAGTTAACAAATACAACTCCTTTGTGCAGTTACCACTTACATTATCTTAGACAAATGTTGTTCTTATGACCAAAATTCCATACTGTTATCTGTTTTTATGGATATATGTATGATTTTCCTTTGTTTCCTCAATCAACTGACTTCTTAACTTAGGATTTAGCTGTTGAGATTAACAGTTTATGGTGAATGCAACTTTAATCCTCACAAGACACTGCTGAGATGTTAAGAGAGAGGTGTTTGAAGTTTTATAAAGGATGCCATAAGTACACGCAAGTCAAGTGTCGAACCTGCTTCAAACATGTTCTTTTTTGAGTTTGCTCATCATGATTTGGCATGGATTTGCATGGAAGAACTCGGAGAATTTTATGATAGAGACGTTGCTTTTGCAAACTCTCTTGACAGTTTTAGAGGCGGGAACAATGATCCTTTGGGTGTTTCTTTTGGAGGTACATTACTTAACATCTCACTCTTACTTCTGCAAAAGTAAAAAATAAAAGAAACAAAATGAAATTTGTGGAAGCTGCGCTGGTCATTTGCTTATTGCAGGACCTTTCATGGCAAAATTCTCCACTTCATTGAGAGAAATTGCTACATACAAGGAAGTTTTACGATCTCAGGTAAATATTTTGTTTCCTATTGCACGCACCTCGCTTGATTGTACATTCAAACTGACCTGTATATCCCTTGAATGAAATTACCCTTTTTCAGGTGGAGAACTTATTGAGTGCTAAGTTACTCTAGTTTGTGAATGTTGACCTGCAAAATGTTAAGGTACTTAATTTCACATATTCACATCACTTCTCATTTTGAAAATATTGCTTCCAACATTGCTATTTTAGTAGGAAGTTTGCAAGAAGAGGAAGCATATAGATGAAGATTCAACCAGTTTATTAAATCTCATAAGTGCAACTCATGAAAGCAAATGCAATATAACTTCAACTGAATATCTGAGTAATCAAATTTTCAAGACATGTCTTGATTATAGTTTAACTGCTGACATTTTTTTATTGAAATCATAGGAGTAATTTTCATGTTTATTTTGCAATATTTTTTATATTGTAAATAAAACTGATGATTGATTGGAAACAGGAAGCTCATAAGCGGTTTGACAAAGCTAGCATCACTTATGAACAGGTTAATTCATAGTAAATATTTGTGACTGATATTTGAACATGTTTTTCCTGGCAATGACTGTTTTTCCTAAGACACATCAGGTGGAGGTTGACCACCATCATTCTAGGAAGCATTTCCCTAGAGTACGAATCATAACACGATCGTACCCTAAACACAATATTATTATCAAGTTAGTTATAAACGAACCCGATATGAACCGAACATGCAAGAGAAAGCATGTAAAACAAAACCACAACCACAATATACTAAAATAATGTCAATATATATAACTTTAGAATATTAAGATAAGCCTATATGCATATGCTCAAAACATGAATAATAATTATAATGCTACACATGTACGAAGCAACAATCATCCAACATAACTGACACCAATCTCACAACAACAACTATCCGACATAGCACAAAGTTTCAAATATATCACGTGATACTCTCTAACCTCAACTCATTGCACACAACGGTCACCATGCCTACACGTTACCCATTATCAAACCATCAACTTGTAACCCCGGATGATTTTCTACTAGAGCACTCGCCAAAACATTTTATCATTTCAAGAAGGAGTCCCTCCTAGTTGTATGGTTATACCTGGGAGTCACTTCCTCAACGACTTATCCCATGCCCATAACCATATCGGTGAAGACCAATGCTAACAATCATTAAAACAATTTAAATTATAATTACCTAGGAATTATTAAGTCTTAAAACACATCCCCACACACCCCCGCCTACAAGTATATCACATATAATAATCGAAAACTAAGTAAGTCCCAGGGGAACTTACCTCGGATGACGACAAACACGAATACGAGTAATCATGTACAATCTTAGTTACCTAAAGAATGCCAAGCAATCATAATTAATCACCAAGAGCTTTCCTAAAACACAACTAAACATGCAAAATTAAATAACACCTCAAAACCCTATGAAATCGTGATTCTCACCGGTTATAGTTTTGTCGTAAATTTCAAAACAATTATCAATCATGAACAAAAAATTCTCAAATTAATTTTCCTAGAAACCTAACTTAAACATATTTCCAATGCCTCTATATTAAGAAACATTGTGGCCCATTGCCCTTTCTCTTATGTGAAATCTGAGAATTGTCCCATATTTTCTAGGTCTTGTTTAATGACCCCCATACAAAGCAACTTTCATTTCCATCCTCACCAGTTCCTTCTCTTTCCCATTTACCTTCCCCTGATCGAGAATCATGTGTTTTCGTCCTTCCATCTCCGGCGATCGGATGCTTCATCTTGGGCTTCCATGTCGTCGACCTTCCCGACAAATTTCTCCGGCCTCATCCTTCGTCTGTACCTTCGTCCTCCTCCGACCTCATCATCCGTCTTCAACCGGCGGCTCTGGCATCGATTATTGAGAAATCGGAGGTCGGAGGCTCCGACGTCGCCGACTAATCGAGAAGCTTGGAGCAGTTACCGTCAACGGTGCTACAGACGATCCTGCTAAAGCTCGATCTCTCTTCCATCTGCTCTGTCGCTTCTACTTGTCAAACCTTCAGATCCTGCGCCCAGAACGTCTTCACTTACCTCCCCAACTTCCACATTTACGTAAGCTCATCCCCTCTCGCTCGAATTAGGGCTATTTATCACATTTTTGTAAAATTTTCGATCTAGTATCGAATTGATTGAATTAAAGGACCTCTTTTTTTTGTCGGCTTCGACATTAATTAATTGTTTTTCTCATGGTCACTGCATTTACTTTGTGTTGGATTGCTTTGATTTGAACACATAATTTGTTGACCTATTGAGGAGAACAAAGGGAGACTAAGTCATCAGAACAACTGAGTTCTGGTAGCAACGAAAATAAGGAAGATGATAGTCTTGATGCCAGTTGTAATACTGCACAACAGGGTAGAGTGGTTTCCAATGCAAATTCTATCGATGAAACAACTGGCTCTTCAACTGATCGACTAGTGAGCTGTAATGTGTCTCATTCTTCTGGAGCTGAGCAAATTCCTAAGAAAACAATTGTGGACAATACATCAGGTTTGTGGATTGATGCAAGGCCACTATAGTACTATACTAGTATAGTGATACTTAGTACATATATTGCTTATTATTGTTAATATATTCTAAAGCTTGAGATATCATTTAAATGTTAGGTCCTGGTAATCGTCTATCCAGACCTTGCAATGGAATTGATAGTGCTCACGAAGGGAGGACAAATGGTGAAGCTTCACATTCACTGGAGGTATGTTATGTATAACCTGGAAATTAGCATAGTTTTGCTGGCTTAGTTTGTTGGGTTGATAAATTCATCTTTTTACAATTTGATCATCAATGGGAAAAGTATCTCTATTGTTGATATTCAAATTTCCAATAAAAGTTTGACCATATGATCTTCTGTAACGAACAAGCAAGTTTGTTGAGTTCATCTCTCTTTTCGTTTTGATGCTCAATTATAAGAATTATCACACCAGTTGTGCTCTAGTGTTGTTATGTTCTTCTTGCATGGCCCAATGTTTCATCAGTTGATTTTTGGACTTGCTTGTTTGCTTATTCTTTTCATCCTGTTGGTTGTACAAGAACGCTTGTGTCAAATGGGGTGATGCAAACTAGTATAGATCGCAGACTACATGAAGGATCTGATGCACTCTCCAAAGTTGAAAGGGAAGAGGGTGAATTATCTCCAAATGTGGACTTTGAGGAGGACAATTTTGCAGTCTATGGAGACGCTAGTGCAAATATTGCACATAAACCAAATGGTGGATCTGTGAGTAGGCCCTATCAAAATATACAAGGGGAAGAGAGATGCCATGGTGAAGGTAGAGTAGAAAAACGGAGGTAATGCTTCTTCTTCTTAAATACGTCCTAACCCATGACAACACAATTATCTGATGTAGATGATCATTAAGACAGAGGTACTGCAACTTTTGTTCTAGACCATTCATCTGATGATACTTTGTCGAGGATGTCATTTTTTATGCAATAAGTTGTGTCAGCAAAGAACTATTTCTCTGATTCCTCAACTGAAATTGTGTTTTTCTTTAATCTTTCATTGTTATCCAATAGGTGACTTAGGTGAGCATGAAACAATTTTGTCATCCAAGATCCAACCTCATGACTTTGATATCATTATTGCTAGCTTAAACTTGACCTATGTGCAACAGTGCAAGTGTAACACTTAGTGACCATTAGATTTGAGGATCATTTGCACTTTCATGTCAGTGACAATTTTTTTAGGAATGCCCCTCTTCTTCTTAAATATGTTCTTTCCATTTTATTATATTTCAACAAATTTATGATTAAGAAAGTGAAGACTTTACATGGTAATATTAACTTTAATTTAACTATGGTGGACAATTTTTTTCTGAAATTCACGTGGCACTTCTCTAATGCAGGAAATTCACATGAATGCTGGATAATACGTATAGTGATTTAAGGACCTTCCTACGGGGCAAGATAAGATCATTGGTGATATTGAAAAGAGGGTTGCATATTGAACCTTTATTCAAGTAGGTATGTGATTTAAGGATTTTCTATGTTCGGTTGTCCTTAATTTGCATTTCTATGTCTTTTGTTTCTGAATTTTATGTTCATTAAATTGGAGTACAAGATAGTGTCGTGACGCTTGGAACGCCCCACAGAGTAGTCTCGGTGACTCTTTGAACGCGACTAGCCTCGGTGACGCTTCGAACGCGCCACCGGACTAGCCTCGGTGATGCTTCGAACGCACCACCGGTTAGCCTCAGTGACGCTTGGAACGCGCCATGGACTAGCCTCGGTGATGCTTCGAACGCCCCACCGACTAGCCTCGGTGACGCTTTGAATGCCCCACCGACTAGCCTCGGTGACGCTTCGAACGCCCCACCGAACTAGCCTCGGTGATGCTTCAAACGCCCCCCCCCCCCCCTCGACTAGCCTCGGTGACGCTTCGAACGCCCCCCTCGACTAGCCTCGGTGACGCTTCGAACGCCCCCCTCGACTAGCCTCGGTGACGCTTCGAATGCGCCACCGACTAGCCTCGGTGATGCTTCGAACGCGCCACCGACTACCCTCGGTGACGCTTCGAACGCGCCACCGAACTAGCCTCGGTGACGCTTCGAACACGCCACCGACTAGCCTCCGTGACGCTTCGAAATTCACATGGACAATTTTTTTTTCCTGAAATTCACGTGGCACTTCTCTAATGCAGGAAATTCACATGAATGCTGGACAATACGTATAGTGATTTAAGGACCTTCCTACGGGGCAAGATAAGATCATTGGTGATATTGAAAAGAGGATTGCATATTGAACCTTTATTCCAGTAGGTATGTGATTTAAGGATTTTCTATGTTCGGTTGTCCTTAATTTGCACTTTTATGTCTTTTGTTTCTGAATTTTCTGTTCATTAAATTGGAGTACAAGATAGTGTCGTGACGCTTGGAACGCCGCACAGAGTAGTCTCGGTGACACTTCGAACGCGACTAGCCTCGGTGACGCTTCGAACGCACCACCGAACTAGCCTCGGTGGCGCGTTCGAAGCGCCACCGGACTAGCCTCGGTGACGCTTCTAACGCATCACCGGACTAGCCTCGGTGACGCTTCGAACGCGCCACCGGTTAGCCTCAGTGACGCTTGGAACGCGCCATGGACTAGCCTCGGTGACACTTCAAATGCCCCACCGACTAGCCTCGGTGACGCTTTGAACGCCCCACCGACTAGCCTCGGTGACGCTTCGAACGCCCCACCGAATTAGCCTCGGTGACGCTTCAAACGCCCCCCCCTCGACTAGCCTCGGTGACGCTTCGAACGCCCCCCTCGACTAGCCTCGGTGACGCTTCGAACGCCCCCCTCGACTAGCCTCGGTGATGCTTCGAATGCGCCACCAACTAGCCTCGGTGACGCTTCGAACGCGCCACCGACTACCCTCGGTGACGCTTCGAACGCGCCACCGAACTAGCCTCGGTGATGCTTCGAACACGCCACCGACTAGCCTCCGTGACGCTTCGAAATTCACGTGGACAATTTTTTTTTCTTGAAATTCACGTGGCACTTCTCTAATGCAGGAAATTCACATGAATGCTGGACAATACGTATAGTGATTTAAGGACCTTCCTACGGGGCAAGATAAGATCATTGGTGATATTGAAAAGAGGATTGCATATTGAACCTTTATTCCAGTAGGTATGTGATTTAAGGATTTTCTATGTTCGGTTGTCCTTAATTTGCACTTTTATGTCTTTTGTTTCTGAATTTTTTGTTCATTAAATTGGAGTACAAGATAGTGTCGTGACGCTTGGAATGCCGCACAGAGTAGTCTCGGTGACACTTCGAACGCGACTAGCCTCGGTGATGCTTCGAACGCACCACCGAACTAGCCTCGGTGGCGCGTTCGAAGCGCCACCGGACTAGCCTCGGTGACGCTTCGAACGCGCCACCGGTTAGCCTCAGTGACGCTTGGAACGCGCCATGGACTAGCCTCGGTGACACTTCGAATGCCCCACCGACTAGCCTCGGTGACGCTTTGAACGCCCCACCGACTAGCCTCGGTGACGCTTCGAACGCCCCACCGAACTAGCCTCGGTGACGCTTCAAACGCCCCCCCCCCCCCTCGACTAGCCTCGGTGACGCTTCAAACGCCCCCCCCCCCCTCGACTAGCCTCGGTGACGCTTCGAACGCCCCACCGAACTAGCCTCGGTGACTCTTCAAACGCCCCCCCCCCCCTCGACTAGCCTCGGTGACGCTTCGAACGCGCCACTGACTAGCCTCGGTGACGCTTTGAACGCGCCACCGACTAGCCTCGGTGACGCTTCGAACGCGCCACCGAACTAGCCTCGGTGACGCTTCAAACTCGCCACCGACTAGCCTCGGTGACACATTGAACACGCCACCGACTAGCCTCGGTAATGCTTCGAACACACATCCAACAAAGTGTCACCAACTAGTCCCGATGACACTTTGAAAGTGTCACCAACTAGTCTCGATGACACTTTGAAAGTGTTACCACTTACTAGCCTCGATGACTTTGAAAACGTCACTAATTACTACTCTTGATGACACTTTGAAAGCACCACTAATTACTAGTCTTGATGACACTTTGAACGTGCATTAACTAGTGGAGATGACACTTCGTAAATGCCACCAACTAGTGGTGGTGACATTTCAACGAGAATTGTCATCAAAACGAGATTTGTCGTCAAAACAATAATTGTCATCAACTAGTTGTGATGACAATAGTTGCGATGACAGTATGTGTCATCAACTAGTTGAAATATAGTTTGTATTTGATGACAATTTGTGTTTTGATGACAGTATGTGTTTTTATGAGAATATGTGTCATCAACTAATAGCAATACAGTTTGTGTTTTGATGACAATTTGTGTTTTGATGACAGTTTTTATTTTAATGACAATAATTGTCGTCAAGATGGTGACAGTAACTGTCATTAAGATGGTGACGTCATCAAAAAAAAATGGCGGGAAAAAGTTCACTGGTCAACGCCCGTCAACGATCGTTGATCGCCGGTCAATGATCTAATGTGTTAGTTTGTTTGACTTATGGATGGGTCATGAGTTTAGATGAAGTTTATTGAAGGATATTTGTCTAATTTACTATATTTAAAGGGTCATTTAACGGCTATATTAATCTCAAAACAATCTATGGTCAATTCAAAATAACTCCTACCACTCAGCTTCTCCAGTTTTCAAAGTCCAAATAGTTCGTCATGTTTAACTCAATATAAATACAGAACCCGGAGAATTGTACTAAAATATTATCGAAAATTTCATCAAATTAGTTTCCAACGCCTACCGTGGGTTCGTTAATTGCACATACATAAATAGTTATGAATTTTAAATTCTAGCGCTCAACCCAGAAATCCGGAGAACAATGTTCGAGTCAATTTTTTTTTTATATCTTTCTCCTATCAACTCCGATTGCTACCAAGTTTTAACAGAGTAACTTAAACATAATGAAGAACCTACCATAAAACTTCCATAATTATACGATCACAATAATATGACCAAAATCTTGACTTTGTATATGTGAACTAAGCCTAGATTTCAGATCTCTTATACCTTACTAATATATCCCAAATTCCATGATTTCGAAAGCACTCTACCATGATTAAAATCATATAAACAATTAAAAAGATTCAAAGTGATAATTCAAATAAAATACTATATAAGAGGGTCAAAGTAGTTACACACTAGATGACATCATGACAATAAAACCACAAGCTATTGAACTATAGCGCTACTTGTGTGAGATGAAGAATAAAGTAAAATTGTGGCCACTTCGGTGGTGGCCTGGTGGTGGGGGGATTGGGAAGGTCCGGGTTCGATTCCTGCCGGCCCCCCTTCCTTGGGTTAATTCCCAAGGTTTGCCATGCTCCTTGTTACTAGGTCGAGCCGGTCGGCGTAAGCCGGTTTACCTGGTTCGTGGCCTTTGCCGGCTAGGTCACGGGCCCGGGGTTTACCACCCCTCAAGTGGTGGGTTCCTTGTCGACAAAAAAAAAAAAAACCGGATAACGACTATTTACCGTAAACCACCCGTATATTCATCTCCGTCCAACACGTACCACCCTACCCCACTCTCTGTCCATTAGATCGTTAATGTGCTTTCACGCGCGTATAAAATTCATGTATATACGTATATCTCTATGTATTGAAGTCGAGAAGGTTAAACATCACTGAAGAAGACGAGTTCGTGAGAGATTGGGGGCTTGAAGAAGGCTGATTCGAGTGCCATCGAAGAACACAGAATCCCCAGCTCGTTTTAGGGCTTTTGCGAAGTTGAAGACAAAGTGGAAGGATTTGGCTTTCTGAGAGGAATTCGACATTGAAGAAGGCGAATCTGAGTGAAGGTTAGTAGTATTCGTTCCCTAATTCGAATTTTTGATTGAATTTAACTGAGCTAGGGGTTTGGGGGATTGAAGGTTAATCTTTTCAGCTAATTGATTTAGGGCTTTATAGTGCGATTAATTTAGGGGTTTTTGGGGAGCTTTTTCTTCTGATTTTGAAGTGGGCTTTTTAGGTAGTATGGAATAGCTTTGGATCCCATGATTTTGCTTTGTCTGTTATCTCCTCTTCACGTGTAGGAAAAAGCTATATTATTGAGAATCTTACAGAACTGGCTTTGTATGGAATAGTTTGATTGTTTTACTGGAAAGATATGATTCTCTGCATTGTTATATGTGGTATTCCTACATATTAAAAGTTGGAAAATGAAGTGGGGACATTAAGTTAGTTTTTGGGGAAAATGAAGTGGGGGCATTCAATTATATGTTGTAGTTGGGACCCAAATCAATGCATCTCTAACCATTGAATTTTGTATTAATTATGCACCAATGGCAGATATGGACATCAAATTTAGGGTTATGTATGGTGGTGCATTTTACAAATCAAAAAAGAATGAAGTCTGTTACAGAAAAGGAAAGGTGCATTCCTATGCTAATGTTGATCCAGATCTTTTGTCCAAAGTAGTCATGAAAAGTATGTTTATGGAAGATGTTGGGTTGGTAAATATTAGGGAGATCTGGTTCTTAGAGCCTGGCAAAAAAATTGACAATGGACTTAGGTTACTTGATAATGATAGGACTATAATGGAGTGTGTTGATGCAATTGGGAAAGATCAGATTATGCACTTGTATGTGGTCCAAGGTGAAGAGGTTAGTCCATCTGACTTGAAAAGCCCAAGTACACAGCCCATGTCTTTGTTTGTTGTTACATACAACCCACCTCCTAGTGATGCTCACACCACACAAAACTCCAACACACCTCAACCAAGTGAGAGAGAAACCCTACAAACTCCTTCCCTTGAGACTAGCCACCACACTCCCTTAGTAGAATTACATACCCTTTCAAATGGAGATTGTGATTCTGTGGGAGATGCAGATTTAGAACCAGATGACTTTGTTGAGCAATATCCATCAGGTGAAGGTCAACCTGATTCAGACACTGATTCAGACGAAGGAGATGTGCTAGGGAGGGAGAGTTCTTCATCAGGTAGTGGTTTTGGATTTGTTGAGAGTGAAGATGAAGATGATGACTTGTTTGAGCAAAATGTTGATCCAAGTGTGTCTGATGTAAGAGATGGATTAAGAGATGGTAGCTTAAAGCTAGGGTGTGGTGATGCAGAGGTGGTGGATGATGACATTTCTGTGGATGGTTCTGATGAATTAAAAAGCCTTAGTGATTCTGATGGTGCTCCAAGGAAAAGGTATCCCCATTTCAATGCTCTTACAGATTTCAGGAAAAAAATTGAGTTCAAGGATGGAATGATTTTTAGATCAAATGAGATTTTCAGAAAAGCATTAAGGCAATACTCTATAGAAAATGGTGGGGACTACTATTACCTTTACAATGACAAGACTAAAATATCTGCATACTGTAAGAATAAGTGTGAGTGCAGTATGAAACATGCTAGGAATAAGTGTGTGTGCAAGAAAATTCAGTGTGGTTTTAGGGCTTGTGCTAGGAAGATGGACCCTACTGGTAGTTTTCAATTGAAGTCATGGAAAGGGAAGCATGATTGTGGATGGCAGCATAAGAACACAAAGCTCACATCCCAGTGGCTAGCTGAGAGGTACATTGAGCATTACAGAGATGACCCTGATTGGAAGCTTACAGCTTTCATGAATACTGTTAGAAGGGACCATAATGTCCACATGTCTTACAATCAAGCATGGAAATCAAGGTTAAGGGCAATGATCATGTAATACCACCAAAACTTAACCCTTTTGGAAAGGTATTACCGCTAGTGACCCCAGTGTTCCTTACCGAGATCACCCAAGGCTTTACCGTTTAAATACAATTCAAGAAATATAATGATACAAAATGATAACCTTATTTATATAAAACATGAGTCCCGGGATTACATCCCAATCCCGAATAGGACAAACACAGAGTTTAAATAAATTACAACGGAAGTCTTATAAAAGATATTACAAACAAGGATCTTGACCACAATGGTCATCTCCCAAGGATCTCAACCTGATTAAAAGAAATTATTAAAAACGCCGAAAAACCACCGTCGACTCCATAGTCCTTCTAGTCTTCTCATCTACACTCTATCTGATGTGCCGAATCGAACGGATGATACCAGCCCACATGCAGAGAACAATGTTCGTGGGTTAGTCTACTTGAATAGACTAGCAAGGGTAAAAAGCAGAATGGTTCGAAGCAGTCGTATTAGGTTAGACTCATCGCTTCTCGAATAATAATCGATGACGATAGTCAACCATCATACTCCTACTGGAATAGACATGAGGTATGCACAAGAGAAGATTCTGGAAGACTGAATCTTCACAGAAATCGACTCGAAAAGAGACTCCAAGAGATTGAGTCTTTAAGGAAATATGACAAATCTGGAATGTTTAAGAATCAAACAACAATGACTAAAAGATGATTGAGATGCTTCGGTTCACGACCAACCTCCCCGCTTACAGCGAATCTAGATTGGAAAGAGAACGTACTACATTCAAGTCTGGATCTTACAGAACCACATAATGATAATTTAAAAACTGACTAAGATCCTTCGGTTCACGACCAACCTCACCGCTTACAGCGATTCCAGATCGGAAAGAGAACGTACTATGATCAAAGTCGAGACGAGCTTTCCTAGCTGCACTATTACTTAGATGCACTACTCGCCGAAGGTTTATTAATCATGTGCACTCGGGCACATATCTTATTTAATTATAGAACACACGTTATTGAAAACCATTAATGTTATTAAGAGCGGCACACAGCTTAATCACAGGGTGACCATTATGTCGACCCAAATTAGTACAACACACAAACACACACACACACGCACACACGAGGCTTAATATTATTCCGAGAACAACGGAAGTTATTGTTACACAGGGTGATCTTATGTTCACCCAGATTGCACTGCCACAACGCTTACACTTTAATTTACAGGATGACAGTTACGTCCACCCCAATTGCACTAGCTAGGTGCTTAATACACATGACTGCTATTAAGCTCATCCACTGGCGCTAGCAAGACGCTTAAACACTTCAGATCCTTAAAGGTGGATAAGAAGCATAGGTCATGACCCTTAAATTATTATTCAGAAATTATCCCGAGGAATATTATGATTTAAAGAAATGACAAATCCTTACTTGGATCAACGTTCCTACGAACATTAAGTTATAAAGAAACGACTAATCCTTACTTGGATTAACGTTCCCACAAACACTCATGTTAACTAAACAGTCTAACACAACAATTATTCATATTAAAGCCGTCCAGGCAATCAACTTAAACACAGATATAATAGAAACAACTAATCCTTACTTGGATTAGTTTTCCTATTAACCCACATGCTATTCTAGCATTAAGATTAATTTCACAACAATACCATCACGGTAATTATCACATATGATAGTGTTGTTCTAACAGATATACAGCCTATCAATATCATTATTATAGTTTCCAAAACAGTTTATAAAACCAATTCCAGATAAACACAGTAATCATTCCAAATTAATTACTCAGATAAACAACTGATAATTAATGTAAATATGGAACGATGAGCAAGAGCGAACCGCCACTTGCCTTAGTCCGCAGATCTGGAACAAAGCAGAGATAACGGGATTCCGGGCTCGACACAGGTATAGCTCCGACAGCACAACGACCTTCGAGTCGACCCATAAGGAAACCCCAAGTTAGATTCGACATAAACTAGTACGAATCTAAGGAAAGACGAAAGGAACCGAAAGAAACGACGCCACGACGACAACCCACCAAGCCAAAGCCACGAAGGCATTCTGGGCACTGGCGGCGGTCGCCGCATTCATCACGGCGGGCGCCGTAAAGAACACGGCGGTCGCCGTGAAGAACTCCGATGACAGAACGAGAGAAAAACTCACCCAAATGATGCGCGTTTTGACCCCTTTTTGCCTTGCCTGGGTTCCAACCTCCAAAGGCAACCAAAAGGCTTCACAAGGGCTTCTGGAAACACCACCAAACGACACCGGCGAAAGCTTCAGAAATCCGGCGAGGGCACCAAACTCCGGCGAGAGAGATTTTGAGATTTGAGCTTCTGATTTTGTGTGAAATCCGATCCCCAAGCCTCTCCTTTTATAGCCAGATCACAAGGGAGCATAATGATGGCCTAAATGGAGGCATAGAGGCGTGGCAGGGCTAGTTCGGCGTCGTCAGACGCTCGCCGGCGACCATCGGGCAAAGACCTCCGGACAACAACGACGGCGGGCACCGTCATAAATGCGGCGGGCGCCGCCATCAATGCGGTGGGCGCCGTCATCAATGCGGTGGACGCCGCCATAGGCCTGGCGTCCCCAGCTAGGAGAAGACCCGGCTGCTCCTCGAGCCTTGCGACGGCGGGCGCCGCCACTGTACGGCGGGCGCCGCCCTTGGCTTTGCCGCCTCCTCAGCTCTTAGACAAAAACAATGTTAACCCGGGATAAAATTATCGTACGCGAACGAGTATTAACATCCAAAGTACGTCGTCTGTATTTTATTTCACTGAGAAAAATATTACAGATACAGAGCACATTACAGAATGCCTCCAACTTTCTGAATTAAATCCGACGTACTAAACGGGTGTTCGGGAAAATTCCAAAAATTCCCAAAATAATCCTTATAGAATTACGGGGTATCACAGATCATGACTCAAGGTGATGCTAGGGCTCAGTATGGAATAGTTTGGGATTATGCAACAACTTTGAAGAAGTGGAAACCAAGCTCATCAGTGTTTGTGAAAGTTGATACTCAAGATCTAGAGAAACCTGTGTTTGAGAGACTATATGTGTGCTTGGAAGCTTGTAAGCAAGGCTTTATACAAGGTTGTAGACCAATCATAGGGATTGCAGTGGGAAAGGATGGGAATGACAACCTATTTCCCATAGCTTATGTTGTAGTTGAAGCAGAGAGGAAAGACACATGACAATGGTTCCTGGAGCTCTTGCTAAGGGATGTTGGAGCATGCAATCCAGCATTCATATCTGATAGACAAAAGGTAAAAATTCCTTGAATTTAAATTTGATTCAGTGTTGAATAATTGACTAATACATGACTATTTTGACTGTAGGGTTTAATGGAAGCACTACATGATCTAGTCCCAATGGCAGAGAAGAGAGTTTATGTGAGGCATTTGTATCAGAATGTGAGGTCCCAATGGGCAGGCAAGGCAATCAAGGATGCAATATGGGCAGCTGCTAGGGCATGTACTGAGGCAGATTTCATTGGGCCTATGGAGGAGATCAAATCATTGAATCTGGATGCATATGAGTACTTGGTGAAGTCAGATCCTAAAACTTGATCTAGGCATGGGTTCAAGCATTACACAAAATCTGACATGCTGCTTAACAACATCTGTGAGTCATTTAATTCCTACATATTGCCTGCTAGAGAGAAGCCAGTGTTGAGCATGTTTGAGTGGATTAGGAGAGCTTTGATGAAGAGGTTTGTCACCAAGAAACAAGGTATGCTCAACTATGTGGGATTGTTCACACCTAAGGCAAATAAGCTTATAGAGTTAGCCAAACAGGAAGGCTCAAGGAACTGTATTGCATTTTGGGGTGGAGGAGAGAGCTTTGAGGTTGACCACTTTGGAAAGACTTATGTTGTTAACTTGGAGACAAAGAGCTGTGGCTGTAATAAGTGGGATCTCACTGGCATCCCATGTCCTCATGCCATGTGTTGTATAATGAAGGACATGCGCCCAGTAGAAGAGTTTGTTGATCCAGTCTACACTAAGGAGAGATATCTTCTTGCTTATAGCCATATCATCCATGCCATGCCAGGTGAATCTCAATGGGAGAAGACTGACTACACTAATCCAGAACCATCTAAGTTTATAGTACAACCTGGTAGGCCCAAGAAAAACAGAAGAAGGGAAGCAGGGGAACAGCAGCCAGGAAAGAAAATAAGGATTGGAGGTCCTAGAAATTGCTCAAACTGTGGACAACAAGGACACTACAAGAATAAGTGCAAGAATGCCAAAAAAGGTCCTTCACCACCAACAATATCCACGAACACTAGAGGAAGACCTAAGAATCCAAATAGGTTGAAAATTGGCTCCCAAAAAAGGAAGTACAACAAAAAGGTAAGTTCACCCTACTTGGCTATCATCCTTACTATTTCACATTACTAAATTTTTTTCCACTTGAAAAGGTCCATGCAGATAGCTCACAAGCTGGTTCACAAGGAGGAAGTGAAGTCGGCTCACAGGTAGGCAATACTAGTGGTAGTCAAGTAGGAGGGTCAGCATGTGGCTCAGTAGGTGGCTCACAAGGAGGCTCAACATGTGGCTCACAAGGAGGAAGCACTCTGGCATTCACTCTTGGAGCATGCAGCCAGTCAAATGCAACCAAGCCATATCTGCATGTCAGAGCTCCAAAGAAGAAAGTTATTACCTCATTGAATCAACTCAAGCAGGCAGTCAGGCGTTCACCAAGGAAGCTTTCTAAGGATGGAAGTTCAGTTGCTCCTTAAGAAGAAAGTTATTACCTTATTGTTATATGTGGTTTTCCTTTTGCCTTTGTATTGTTGTTTTATGACAGTGTTGGTATGTGGTGTTTTGGATTGGTGTTTGCTGGATGGCTAAACTATGCAACTTCTTAGACAATGTTGACTTGCTGTAGTGTTGTAATTATGCTCAACTGTGTGCACATGGATGCTTAAGCTTGTATGGCTCTTTTGTATGAATGAAACCAATGTTTTAGATCTCTTGTTTATGTCAATATGTGTTGCATTTCATAAATTGTCAAGCTTAGCATTTCTACTGTCATAAATTATCAAGCTGAGCATTTCTATAGTTCAGTAAACCTGCATCACAATTTATGACAGCTTGTCTACTGTCATAAATTGGGTTATAGATCACTTGCTGCGGTGTTGTAATTATGCAACACAATTTATGACAGCTTGCTGGAAAGATTCACTTGCTGTAGTGTTATAGATCACTTGTTGTAGTGTTCTACTATCATAAATTGTCAAGCTTTCATAAATCCAACTGAAAGACACAAGACATTCATCACATTCATCACAACAGTTGTCATAAATCCTGTCAAGTTGTCATAAATCCATCTAAAAGACACAAGACATTCATCACATTCATACAACAGTTGTCATAAATCCCATACAATCTCTATTACAACAATTTAGATCAACAACATCAGAATTACAACATTCACAAAAAACAAACACATCACACAAACAACTATTAGGCTACATTTATGTGGTTGCTTCTGTTTGTCCATCAATGCTTGACACTTCACTTTCAAGGCTTCATTCTCAATCTGGTATAGTGTAACAGATTCTTACAGCTTCTCATTCTCAAGTTCCACCCTCTTCTTATCTTTCAACAGCTTCCTAATCACATATATATATCTCTTGCACTGTATTCATCATCCCTCCACCTAAAGAAGTTGCATTTGCTCTTTGTGGCATACATTGGACACCCCCAAAATCTCCTCCCATAATTAAATTCTGTTTGTGCAGTTGACTCTTTAACCAAGTGATCACAATAACAGACCATTTGTTGTGAGTTAGACATAGCTGAGGAGGAAGAGCTTGAATTTGACATATTCACCTGCAATTCAAGTACTAATTAAATCGAAGCAAAATCATGGGATCCAAAGCTATTCCATTTTCTACTGTCATAAATTTGACATATTCACTTGAATTTGACATATTTACTGTCATAAATTTGACAGTAAAATTCAATCGACTTCAATCGAAAATTCCAAAGCTATTCCATATTCACTTGAATTCCATTTTCTACTGTCATAAATTTGACCCTAGCTCAGTAAAATACAATCGAAAATTCGAATTAGGGATCGAATAACACTAACCTTTACTCGGATTCGCCTTCTTCAATGTCGAATTCCTCTCAGAAAGCCAAATCCTTCCACTTTGTCTTCAACTTCGCAAAAGCCCTAAAATGATTTGACGATTCTGTGTTCTTCGATGGTCCTCGAATTTGCCTTCTTCAAGACCCCATTCTCTCACGAACTCGTCTTCTTCAGTGTCGTTTAACCTTCTCGACTTCAATCTCTCACGAACTCGCCCAACCTCCCAGAGATTCTTCAGTGTTCTAAGAGTTTGATTTGGGGGGGGGGGGGGGGGGGGGAATTCTGAAGCTGTAATAAATAAAAGAGGTAAAGATTCTTATTATTTTGGGCTAAATACATAGAGATATACGTATATACATGAATTTTATACGCGCGTGAAAGCACGTTAACGATCTAATGGACGGAGAGTAGGGTAGGGTGGTACGTGTTGGACGGAGATGGATATACGGGTGATTTACGGTAAATAGTCGTTATCCGGGTGGTTTCTGGCAATATGGTCTATTGGACGGGTGGTTTCCGGTAATTGACCCTAAATAGTTATGAATTATAAATTCTAGCGCTCAACCCAGAAATCCGGAGAACAATGTTCGAGTCAAATATTTTTTTTTTTCTTTCTCGTATCAACTCCGATTGCTACCAAATTTTAACAGAGTAACTTACACATAATGAAGAACCTACCATAAAACTTCCATAATTATACGATCACAATAATATGACCAAAATCTTGACTTTGTATATGTGAACTAAGCCTAGATTTCAGATCTCTTATACCTTACTAATATATCCCAAATTCCATGATTTCGAAAGCACTCTACCATGATTAAAATCATATAAACAATTAAAAAGATTCAAAGTGATAATTCAAATAAAATACTATATAAGAGGGTCAAAGTAGTTACACACTAGATGACATCATGACAATAAAACCACAAGCTATTGAACTATAGTGCTACTTGTGTGAGATGAAGAATAAAGTAAAATTGTGGCCACTTCGGTGGTGGCCTGGTGGTGGGGGGATTGGGAAGGTTCGGGTTCGATTCCTGTCGGCCCCCCTTCCTTGGGTTAATTCCCAATGTTTGTCATGCTCCTTGTTATTAGGTCGAGCCGGTCGGCGTAAGCCGGTTTATCTGGTTCGTGGCCTTTGCCGGCTAGGTCACGGGCCCGGGGTTTACCACCCCGCAAGTGGTGGATCCCTGTCGACAAAAAAAAAAAAAGTAAAATTGTGGGGGGAAGAATGATTAGAAAAATTGAACTTGTAGGTTCGATGCAGCAGCAGAGACGTTTCAACACATCGAGAAATTAGGGCATTGGAAAAAGTAGGTGAATTAGGTATTCTAATAATTTATTCAGTTGATAATTGGGTATATACTTATTAAATCTTATCTAATTGGATATATATATCTATTAAATCTTAAAAATAGATTATATATTCATCAAATTATATCAATTTTGTATAATTATCCAAGATAAGATTTTTAATATATTTATTAAAAATATAATTTCCAAAAAAACTCTTAACATATTTTCTTAATTAACTTTATTTCTCTCCCTCACTTTTAAGTTTATCTTTCTTCTCTTGTTTATTTTCTTCAATCCTGCACATGTACATAGGTAAATCTTTTAGTTTATCATTACTACATTTTTTATCATAAACATAGGCCATTTATGGCACTTTGATAGTTTTATACTATCTATTTTTTGTTCTTTTTTATGCATGATCAAGAACATACAAAGACTATGTTGTGATAACACTGCTTCATTTATATTTTTTTTTTGGAACCAAATTTAAATACTTCTAGATTGATGGATTTTGGTTTTTAGGGAAATTTGTGATATTTTTGTATTTATTTGTTACTTAGATTGATATTTATTTTAATTATGTTATTTTGGTTTAATAGTATTAGATAAAAACACATAAAGGATAATTATACAAGATTTTTATAATTTTATGGATATATATCCAATTTTCAGATTTTAATGGACATATATCCAATTAGATAAGATTTGATGGGTATATACCCAATTACCCTCAATAGATAATATTATAGGGAATGTGATATGTAACCTTATCCAATTGAGCGAAATCCAAATATAAATATGACTAAGTTTGTTGTATTTATATATATCAATATAATCCATTTGTAAGATATAAACCTCAAATTACCAACTTAAGTGCTGAGACGTATCTTGATGAATTTCATCGTATATGATCTTAAGAGTGCGGTTCCGGTGCGGAGCACTCTTCCCGTGCGGACGTGCGGACATGCACTATAGGGCCTTATTTGTGCACTTTTGCAAAAAATTTGAAAAATGCTTGGAAAAAAATTTGAAAAATAATTTTTTTTTTTTTTTTTTTGAAAAAGTGCACAAATAAGACGTTAAAGTGCACAAATAAGACCCAAAAGTGCATGCTCCGCACGTCCGCACGGGAAGAGTGCTCCGCATATGATCCAAACTCATGATCTTAATGCTAGTTCCACAATATAGAAACGTCGAAACGACCCAAGAAAAAACCTACTAATTATGAACACTTATATATAAGAAAACTTCAAAGATAAGAACCAGAATAAAACCCGAATAATACAATACATATACATATGTATAATATTATAACACTCCCCTTGGATGTACACCTCTTATTTTATATTTTGCCTCGTTAAAAACCCTTTTGTGGGAAAACCCAATGAGATATAAAACAGAGGTAGGGAAAATACAACAGTTGAGAATAAATCTCCCTTCCATTTGGAATTCATGTTTTGCATGTTCGAGCTACAAGTAGGGATGTCAATGGGGCGGAGATTCCCCGTTATCTGTGGGGATTCCCCGCCATGGGGGTGGGGATGGAGATTTTAATTAGGGACGGGGGTGGGGATGGGGCAAAAAACACATCCCCGCATGAGGATGTGGAAGGAGACGGGGATAGAGCCCCCCACCCCACTCCCCGCCCCGTCCCCGCCGGGGATCCCCACGAGTATCTCCATTGGTAATCCCCGTGGTATCATCCATCGAGTTTTCCCATGGGATTACCCATTGAATATCCCTATTTGGAAACTCGATGAGATTTCCCATGAGAAATTTTCATGGGTGAAGTCGAGAGCTTACGGTATTTTTTCATATTTATAATTTATAGTTGGTAGTTGATTTTTTTAATTGAAAAAACGGTGTAATAGACATTTATAAGTATTAGTACGCATGTACTATGAAATTTTAGGGACTTGTTTTTTGTTGAATTCCACTCACGTATTATATTGTTGTATTTTGTTTGACAATGTAGATTAATTTGGGAATCATTAAGGAAAACGAGTAAGAAAAATTTTGTGGGTGTTAAATAGGGATATTTATGGGAAACTTGTTTCACTATAAGTGGAGAAATCGTATGAATTTTCACGAAAAGACTCGAGACAAATGTTAATTGAGAAAAATTAACGGGGACGGAGAATCCCCGACGGGGGTGGGGATTTGGTGGGGTTGGGGACAACTTTAGCTCCCCACATGGGGATAGGGACGGGGAGTACTTTTCTAAACGGGGATGGGGACGAGGATACTACTCCCCATCCCGAACCTGCCCCATTGACATGCCTGGCTACAGGTCGAGTCAATAGTTTAAATCGTATATCAGATACGCGGTTATCAAATTTGGTGCATGTCTGTTTTCTTCTACAGTTCCAAATCATTGATTTCATGAAACCGTTTCATCAAAAACCTTACTTGGAAAAATCCAATGGGATAAAAATCAAAGCTAAGGGAAAAAGAGTCATTATTGAACATGAGATTGACCAAATCAGTAACTTGTACCTGTCTATCAGTTGCAACTGCTATAACAACGAATCTATTAGTTTCATGCATAACCTCTTCTTCGAACTCGCTAAGACTTTGCACATTCATGCTAGTTCACTTCATGTATTTTCAGTTCGACCCACTTCTGAACAGAGGGAGACAAAAGATGGTCCCATTTTTAAGCTATTTCCCTTCGTTCAAGAAACCATGTACCCATGGTCTCCAGATTCGTATCAAGCAAGAACAAGCCACTGACGCTGAGTTTTCCAAAGACCATTAAGGCACTCAACATTGTTGGTCGTCATGATTGAATTTGTTCCCTTGAAAATGTGCCCTCGCCTAGTTTTTAACTCTAGCATCTAGAAGATATTTACCAACCCTTGTAGAGGAAGTGGAAAGTTGATCAAACTGATGATTGAACTCAACCAATGTGTACGCCTTCACAGCTCTTTGGAAGATCCAAAGAGGTCTCTCCTACCGTATCTCCTCTTGATGTTTTGATAAATGTGATATATACATAACCCATGCTTAGAGAAAACATAGTTGTTTCTCAGAGCCCTGTCAATGCTAGCATGACGGTCAAAAAAAAAAAAACAGTGTCGGATCATTTGGAACAACAACCTTCAATTCTCTAAAGAAAAATCACCATGCATAATCTTTCTCACTATTAACAATCGCAACAACAATTGTAATTTTTTTCCGCTTCCATCTTGGGATGTTGCTGGGAGAAGTATGCCCTTGTACCGTGCAATCAAGTGAGTGTCGTCCACTGAGATTACCTACATATGCCAACGATTATAGTTAAATTTATAACCTGACAAATGTCCCTTATTACATGACTTTGACAAGTACACACTGATATATCTAATTGCCCTTACTTTGATAATTGCAGTCATATATCCAGTTGACCTTACTACTATGACATGCACACTAACAAAGATTAGACTCGTCACAAAGGAGCAACTTTACTAGTCATTGATGATAAGATACTCCATAGGTAAAAATCATAACAAAGGAGCAATATTTGATTTTCGGTTCGGTCAGAACCGATTATTTTTAAAAATAAAAATAAAATTCTAAATTTTCAGAGAAACTAGTAAAACCTTATTTAGTTTGGTCCAGTTCGGTCCAAGTTCGGTTTGGTCTAATTCAGTTTTGTGCACTCGTTTCAATAACCTAAATTAACCTATTTTCAAAATGCTCGGTTATTTCGGTTTATAATTGAACCGAACCCGAACCAAGTATGTTTGGTTCGGTTTTCGGTCTACTAAATTCCGAAATTCGGCTTCGGTTCGGTTTTGGACCGATGAACAACCCTACACAAGAATGCTCCACCCTAATCTCTTGCACCATTAACAAGGTCGTTTTGCAATAGATTGAGCCACGACACTTGAAGGTGCAATTATTGTCGATACAACTAATCTCATATGTGGCTTTGTCATACTTCTTCACATGCAACTCAAAACAATTCTCCAATGCCATCATACATAATGCATCTATGAGCTCCTTCATAGAATTGAAGTACTCTCCAACCTTTACTTCTTTCTTATCAGTGTTATCATTTGTATTATCACCATCCTTAAGAGTTCCTTGCATGTTGATGTTATTCGGGCTCACATCAAGCTGGAAGGAGAGACCATGATACATGTCAAATTGAAGGGAGCACCTACGTAGCCGCCGCTGTGCTACAAATTAGGGTTTCTCAAATCCATCGAGCAAACCTCATCCAAATCAAGCCTCACCAGTTCCGATCTTCATAGGGAATCAGTTGAGGGACCCCTACCCAAGAAGGGACCATTAAAAGGAGAAGTGCTTGGAGAACGTCCCTTGAGCACCATGCAAGCGGCGCCGCCAAGGCCGCAAGAGGGGAGTTGCGGTCAAAACGAAGATCCGGACCACTTGGCTCGCACAAGCCTTATCCACATGACAAGAGAGACGTCAAGAAGCATATGGAACCCCACATGGATGACATAAGTGAAAGTGGTCTCGGAGGAGTCAAGCCCGGCGGAGGCATTGGGGATGTCAGTTTGTGAGGCCCAACATTGGCCAAAATCCCAATTGTGATTTACTCGAGCATTTGTGCTGGATTTTTGATATGTTGGCGTAATTGGATTTGTCTAGCTAGTGTCCAAATTGCAGGCCCAACAGAAGAGGGGAAGAGACGTTTCTAGTACTTTTTCATTTAGCATTTTTCGGTGAAACATTTTGCTATTTGTATGTTGTGTTGCTTTCATTTTGAACTTAAGCTTTGATTAATTTGAATACATAACAGTTGAGTTTCTCAATTAACTCTGAGCTTCACATTCTTTGAGTGCTTTGTCTTGGCGAGTCATATCCAAGTCAATTTACTCGGTTTTCGTGAGTCATATCCAAAACCAATGTAAAACCTAGGTGAGTCGTATCCTTGGTGGATCATCGATAACTCGTT
This sequence comes from Rheum nobile, assembly GCA_027886185.1. NCBI lineage: Eukaryota > Viridiplantae > Streptophyta > Magnoliopsida > Caryophyllales > Polygonaceae > Rheum > Rheum nobile. Next base: position 105,597 of record WOAB01000741.1, on the reverse strand, counting down.
TTGAATCTATTGGAGCGTAATATCCAATAGATCCAATCTGCCTATCCCTTTATCTTTCTTGCATTTTAAAACCCAAAATCCTACAAAAAGTACCATCTTTGTCACTATTTTGTCGGCAAATCAAGATCGATCATAAACGAGGCTTTGGAGGTGATTTTCCTTGAGCCATCACGATGCTCCTTAGGGGGAAACACATCATTTGGTATCACAGCTTGATCAAGATAAGTCTAAACCTTAGCTTGTCTTGATCTCAAACTAGAGGTTGTTTGTTCTTCAAGATTGCCGTTCTTGCACTAATCTTGTCCCAACCTTGAGAGTACGAGTTTCAGTAGGACGACATCCTTTAGAGCATCCTAAAATCTTGAGGGAGACCCTTTGAGAGAACCCCATCAAGAAAAGGCCAAGAGTTGCCTTGAGATCCAAGAAGAGAACCTTAAATCTTGCATCTTCAAGTACGGACCCATCTATCTTGTGCGTGAGATCTTGTAAGGGGGGACTACCCTAGGAAGTCCTATAACACCTTAAGGAAACTAGCCTAAGCTACCTCGACAAGGGAGAGCGAAAAGGAAGGGCGCCTTGTGCACCAAGTCAAAGGGCATTCGCCCTTGCTTGTGCCCTATTTCTTGCGCCCCACTCCTTGCCATCACCCCAACCGTAACCAACCCCCAACCAACCCCAAGATCTATCTTATTTTTATTTGCACCTTAAAGATAAGATTCTTATTGTGCTTTTTATAATTGAATAAGATTTTGTTACAAGATTTACTTAGATTAGTTTGTTAAGATTCTTGTTATCTTTTGGGACCAAAAGCTATCTTAACTTCTTAAATCTTTTCCTAACTAACTCGTGTCCAAACAAAAAGAAAAGAAAAGGCCAAAAGACAAGGGAAACCCTAAGTCGTGTACAACAAGAAAGTAAAGAAAGAAAAAGAGGGACCCTTGCTATGTTTGAGCAAGCCAAAAGGGATTCTTACTAAAGCTCGAGAAAGCTCAAGAAAGTCCTTCTTGATAGCAAGATTCTAGATTATTTTATTGATTTAAGTTAATCTTGGACGTTACTTTATCTAGTTACATCTTTCTTGATAAGATCTTGTTTCTTTGGTTCTAATCTTTTCTATCCTAAAGCCAACCGTGACCAAACCCTAATTGAACACCACTTGTGTTTTATTTTGAGATCTTGCATGGGCCCTTACCTTGAGATTGCGAAATATTATCTTGATTGCACTAACCTAAGGGCCAGGCTAAGGTTGTTAAGATACGTCCAAGATCACGGCCAACCAAGAAGAGAGAGAAATGTCCTTCAAGAAAAGGTACCTTCTTGCCTTAAAAGATAGAGTTTTCATTATCAAGATAGAATCTTTATTGTTAGGATATAATCTATTTTAGTTTATTTTGTTATTTCCATAACTTAATCAGTTTGTTTGCTTTGATTAAGTGCTAGTTAGTTTGTTTAATCCCTTTCTTGAGACCGAACATGTCATGACGGGGCTAAAGTCGTTATGCCTCATCAAAGTAATCCTTAAAAACCTAACCAAGTATAGTAGGCAAGCAAGGGTCGAATCCCACAGGGAGGTAGTAATCTTTCTAAGTGCAACAGTTGTATGTCAACAGTAACAAAGGGGTTTTTTTGGTTTGTTTGCAAATAACAAAGTAAATAAAAGCAAAGGGTTGTAATCAATTGAGAAAAGTAACTTAGCTAGACAAATATCCAACATTCATTTGATTGATTGATCCTAGATTATTTCTATTCCTTCCTATGAATATTCCTGTCCCTATTCTAAAATAGTTATCAGTCCAACTAGTCCTGATAACCCTAACTATCGAACGCACAAGAAACTATCAAGATTTAGAACAATAGCAACAAGAAGCATAGGAATTAACCAGGACACATGCAACACCACAACACATAGCATTTAACACATAATCAATTCTCTTCACAATAAACTAGTCCAACCAGTCCTAGAATATCATGTTTGCTACACAAGATAAGAAATTTTAACCCGAAATATCCAAACCCTAGCAATAGACAATTACTAATATCAACTAGATGATCAGGCCAGTCAAATAAGCAAGAATCAATAGGAATAAGCACAAAGAGAAGAGATATAATCAAAGGAAAGGAAATAGAGTTATAATCTCACAATCAAATGCCAACGAAGGCTTCAATCATCGGACTAACCAAAGGTTGCTTAGTTCTTCATAGTCTTGGAAACGTAAAACTCAAAGGGAAAAACTGAACGATAAGTAATTCGATAATGAAAAGAGGCTGCTAGGAAACTAGGTTATAAACCCTAGCCAAACCTAAAACTAAAGATAGGAAATAATATCTAAAAGGAAATAAAATAAACTAACGAATTAAAAGAAATAAAAGAAAATAAAATAAAGTAAAACAAAATCTTCGGACAAAACTTCTCGCGCGCGTCTGATGAACAGTCTTCCGCGACCGCGGATGGATTTCCGCGACCGCGGAAAACTTTATGTGGAATCTCGCGTCTTCAGGTTTCCGCGACCGCGGCTGGATGATCCACGACCGCGGATTTCTCGTTGATGCTCTCTTTACTTCGTGTTGTTCCGCGACCGCGGCGGTGACTTCCGCGATCGCGGAAAAGCTCCTGTAGCTTCTCTTCAGCTCCTTCTTCGGTCTTCTCTTGTGGCTTTCTCCTCCATTTTCTTAAGTCTTCATTTAAGCTCTTCCAAACCACCAATTCAACACTTCTACTACTCAACTCCATTCTCCACAATTGTGCTCTAAACTCATCCAATTGGTACCTAAAATTCCAGTAACAACTCCTAGTTAAACCCTACAAAGTAGAGCTGATCAAATTCTCCCATGCTTAAACCTTGCTCGTCCTCGAGTAAGCTCATAGAAACCTACTCCTCCAATGAAATACCCAAGGTCTCATGAAGCATAGAAAAATCATATCCACTAATAACTGCACCTAAACACGAATCTCCCAGGCATCAACACAATAAGCACAACACATACAACATACAAGTTTAAAGGAAAGCAGAGTACTTGCCCCAAGCTTATCCCGAATACCATAGAGTGAATAAAAATATCTAATCCTAGCCTTCATCTATCTTCTTATGCCTCATAGAGTGACCTACCCGAATCCTCCTTATATCACCTCTTTTGATGTCACCACGCCAGGAAAAATGAGGAATCCTAATAATCAATCTTCTTCTTTTCACTCATTTTGTCAAGGCGCCGTTTCGGGTTTTCACCAAGCCACTCATTTCATTTTTCAATAGATGGGCTCATATAAAACTCACATCACTCTTGACCTCTTATTATCCCAGCCTAATGCTGGTCCAAGCCACCTGCTTATTACCTAAGCCGTCCTTTCGGGTTTTCGACTTATCCCAGGATTTATTTTTGTCTTTTTTCTTATTTTTGACTTTTTCATTTTTTTCTTTTCTTTTTCTCCTCAGACGACTAGTAAGTATAGAACACTCTCCCATGCTTAAACATTGCATTGTCCTCAATATAATGAAAGACAAAACGATGAAGCACAGGGAAGAACAAAAAAGTACCCATAACCGTCGCCGAGGTGGCCTGGATGTGGATGTGGATGTGGGGGCTGGCCCGGATGCTAGTTCCACAATATAGAAACGTCGAAACGACCCAAGAAAAAACCTACTAATTATGAACACTTATATATAAGAAAACTTCAAAGATAAGAACCAGAATAAAACCCAAATAATACAATACATATACATATGTATAATATTATAACACTCCCCTTGGATGTACACCTCTTATTTTATATTTTGCCTCGTTAAAAACCCTTTTATGGGAAAACCCAATGAGATATAAAACAGAGGTAGGGAAAATACAACAGTTGAGAATAAATCTCCCTTCCATTTGGAATTCATGTTTTGCATGTTCGAGCTACAAGTAGGGATGTCAATGGGGCGGAGATTCCCCGTTATCTGTGGGGATTCCCCGCCATGGGGGTGGGGATGGAGATTTTAATTAGGGACGGGGGTGGGGATGGGGAAAAAAATACATCCCCGCATGGGGATGTGGAAGGAGACGGGGATAGAGCCCCCCACCCCACTCCCCGCCCCGTCCCCGCCGGGGATCCCCACGAGTATCTCCATTGGTAATCCCCGTGGTATCATCCATCGAGTTTTCCCACGGGATTACCCATTGAATATCCCTATTTGGAAACTCGATGAGATTTCCCATGAGAAATTTTCATGGGTGAAGTCGAGAGCTTACGGTATTTTTTCATATTTATAATTTATAGTTGGTAGTTGATTTTTTTTATTGAAAAAACGGTGTAATAGACATTTATAAGTATTAGTACGCATGTACTATGAAATTTTAGGGACTTGTTTTTTGTTGAATTCCACTCACGTATTATATTGTTGTATTTTGTTTGACAATGTAGATTAATTTGGGAATCATTAAGGAAAACGAGTAAGAAAAATTTTGTGGGTGTTAAATAGGGATATTTATGGGAAACTTGTTTCACTATAAGTGGAGAAATCGTATGAATTTTCACGGAAAGACCCGAGACAAATGTTAATTGAGAAAAATTAACGGGGACGGGGAATCCCCGACGGGGGTGGGGATTTGGTGGGGTTGGGGACAACTTTAGCTCCCCACATGGGGATAGGGACGGGGAGTACTTTTCTAAACGGGGATAGGGACGAGGATACTACTCCCCATCCCGAACCTGCCCCATTGACATGCCTGGCTACAGGTCGAGTCAATAGTTTAAATCGTATATCAGATATGCGGTTATCAAATTTGGTGCATGTCTGTTTTCTTCTACAGTTCCAAATCATTGATTTCATGAAACCGTTTCATCAAAAACCTTACTTGGAAAAATCCAATGGGATAAAAATCAAAGCTAAGGGAAAAAGAGTCATTATTGAACATGAGATTGACCAAATCAGTAACTTGTACCTGTCTATCAGTTACAACTGCTATAACAACGAATCTATTAGTTTCATGCATAACCTCTTCTTCGAACTCGCTAAGACTTTGCACATTCATGCTAGTTCACTTCATGTATTTTCAGTTCGACCCACTTCTGAACAGAGGGAGACAAAAGATGGTCCCATTTTTAAACTATTTCCCTTCGTTCAAGAAACCATGTACCCATGGTCTCCAGATTCGTATCAAGCAAGAACAAGCCACTGACGCTGAGTTTTCCAAAGACCATTAAGGCACTCAACATTGTTGGTCATCATGATTGAATTTGTTCCCATGAAAATGTGCCCTCGCCTAGTTTTTAACTCTAGCATCTAGAAGATATTTACCAACCCTTGTAGAGGAAGTGGAAAGTTGATCAAACTGATGATTGAACTCAACCAATGTGTACGCCTTCACAGCTCTTTGGAAGATCCAAAGAGGTCTCTCCTACCGTATCTCCTCTTGATGTTTTGATAAATGTGATATATACATAACCCATGCTTAGAGAAAACATAGCTGTTTCTCAGAGCCCTGTCAATGCTAGCATGACGGTAAAAAAAAAAAAAACAGTGTCGGATCATTTGGAACAACAACCTTCAACTCTCTAAAGAAAAATGACAATGCATAATCTTTCTCACTATTAACAACCGCAACAACAATTGTAATTTTTTTCCGCTTCCATCTTGGGCTGTTGCTGGGAGAAGTATGCCCTTGTACCGTGCAATCAAGTGAGTGTCGTCCACTGAGATTACCTACATATGCCAACGATTATAGTTAAATTTATAACCTGACAAATGTCCCTTATTACATGACTTTGACAAGTACACACTGATATATCTAATTGCCCTTACTTTGATAATTGTAGTCATATATCCAGTTGACCTTACTACTATGACATGCACACTAACAAAGATTAGACTCGTCACAAAGGAGCAACTTTACTAGTCATTGATGATAAGATACTCCATAGGTAAAAATCATAACAAAGGAGCAATATTTGATTTTCGGTTCGGTCAGAACCGATTATTTTTAAAAATAAAAATAAAATTCTAAATTTTCAGAGAAACTAGTAAAACCTTATTTAGTTTGGTCCAGTTCGGTCCAAGTTCGGTTTGGTCTAATTCGGTTTTGTGCACTCGTTTCAATAACCTAAATTAACCTATTTTCAAAATGCTCGGTTATTTCGGTTTATAATTGAACCGAACCCGAACCAAGTATGTTTGGTTCGGTTTTCGGTCCACTAAATTCTGAAATTCGGCTTCGGTTCGGTTTTGGACCGATGAACAACCCTACACAAGAATGCTCCACCCTAATCTCTCGCACCATTAACAAGGTCGTTTTGCAATAGATTGAGCCACGACACTTGAAGGTGCAATTATTGTCGATACAACTAATCTCATATGTGGCTTTGTCATACTTCTTCACATGCAACTCAAAACAATTCTCCAATGCCATCATACATAATGCATCTATGAGCTCCTTCATAGAATTGAAGTACTCTCCAACCTTTACTTCTTTCTTATCAGTGTTATCATTTGTATTATCACCATCCTTAAGAGTTCCTTGCATGTTGATGTTATTCGGGCTCACATCAAGCTGGAAGGAGAGACCATGATACATGTCAAATTGAAGGGAGCACCTACGTAGCCGCCGCTGTGCTACAAATTAGGGTTTCTCAAATCCATCGAGCAAACCTCATCCAAATCAAGCCTCACCAGTTCCGATCTTCACAGGGAATCAGTTGAGGGACCCCTACCCAAGAAGGGACCATTAAAAGGAGAAGTGCTTGGAGAACGTCCCTTGAGCACCATGCAAGCGGCGCCGCCAAGGCCGCGAGAGGGGAGTTGCGGTCAAAACGAAGATCCGGACCACTTGGCTCGCACAAGCCTTATCCACATGACAAGAGAGACGTCAAGAAGCATATGGAACCCCACATGGATGACATAAGTGAAAGTGGTCTCGGAGGAGTCAAGCCCGGCGGAGGCATTGGGGATGTCAGTTTGTGAGGCCCAACATTGGCCAAAAGCCCAATTGTGATTTACTCGAGCATTTGTGCTGGATTTTTGATATGTTGGCGTAATTGGATTTGTCTAGCTCGTGTCCAAATTGCAGGCCCAACAGAAGAGGGGAAGAGACGTTTTTAGTACTTTTTCATTTAGCGTTTTTCGGTGAAACATTTTGCTATTTGTATGTTGTGTTGCTTTCATTTTGAACTTAAGCTTTGATTAATTTGAATACATAACAGTTGAGTTTCTCAATTAACTCTAAGCTTCACAGTCTTTGAGTGCTTTGTCTTGGTGAGTCATATCCAAGTCAATTTACTCGGTTTTCGTGAGTCATATCCAAAACCAATGTAAAACCTAGGTGAGTCGTATCCTTGGTGGATCATCGATAACTCGTTTTGAATCTATTGGAGCGTAATATCCAATAGATCCAATCTGCCTATCCCTTTATCTTTCTTGCATTTTAAAACCCAAAATCCTACAAAAAGTACCATCTTTGTCACTATTTTGTCGACAAATCAAGATCGATCATAAACGAGGCTTTGGAGGTGATTTTCCTTGAGCCATCACGATGCTCCTTAGGGGGAAACACATCATTTGGTATCAGAGCTTGATCAAGATAAGTCTAAACCTTAGCTTGTCTTGATCTCAAACTAGAGGTTGTTTGTTCTTCAAGATTGCCGTTCTTGCACTAATCTTGTCCCAACCTTGAGAGTACGAGTTTCAGTAGGACGACATCCTTTAGAGCATCCTAAAATCTTGAGGGAGACCCTTTGAGAGAACCCCATCAAGAAAAGGCCAAGAGTTGCCTTGAGATCCAAGAAGAGAACCTTAAATCTTGCATCTTCAAGTACGGACCCATCTATCTTGTGCGTGAGATCTTGTAAGGGGGGACTACCCTGGGAAGTCCTATAACACCTTAAGGAAACTAGCCTAAGCTACCTCGACAAGGGAGAGCGAAAAGGAAGGGCGCCTTGTGCACCAAGTCAAAGGGCATTCGCCCTTGCTTGTGCCCTATTTCTTGCGCCCCACTCCTTGCCATCACCCCAACCGTAACCAACCCCCAACCAACCCCAAGATCTATCTTATTTTTATTTGCACCTTAAAGATAAGATTCTTATTGTGCTTTTTATAATTGAATAAGATTTTGTTACAAGATTTACTTAGATTAGTTTGTTAAGATTCTTGTTATCTTTTGGGACCAAAAGCTATCTTAACTTCTTAAATCTTTTCCTAACTAACTCGTGTCCAAACAAAAAGAAAAGAAAAGGCCAAAAGACAAGGGAAACCCTAAGTCGTGTACAACAAGAAAGTAAAGAAAGAAAAAGAGGGACCCTTGCTATGTTTGAGCAAGCCAAAAGGGATTCTTACTAAAGCTCGAGAAAGCTCAAGAAAGTCCTTCTTGATAGCAAGATTCTAGATTATTTTATTGATTTAAGTTAATCTTGGACGTTACTTTATCTAGTTACATCTTTCTTGATAAGATCTTGTTTCTTTGGTTCTAATCTTTTCTATCCTAAAGCCAACCGTGACCAAACCCTAATTGAACACCACTTGTGTTTTATTTTGAGATCTTGCATGGGCCCTTACCTTGAGATTGCGAAATATTATCTTGATTGCACTAACCTAAGGGCCAGGCTAAGGTTGTTAAGATACGTCCAAGATCACGGCCAACCAAGAAGAGAGAGAAATGTCCTTCAAGAAAAGGTACCTTCTTGCCTTAAAAGATAGAGTTTTCATTATCAAGATAGAATCTTTATTGTTAGGATATAATCTATTTTAGTTTATTTTGTTATTTCCATAACTTAATCAGTTTGTTTGCTTTGATTAAGTGCTAGTTAGTTTGTTTAATCCCTTTCTTGAGACCGAACATGTCATGACGGGGCTAAAGTCGTTATGCCTTATCAAAGTAATCCTTAAAAATCTAACCAAGTATAGTAGGCAAGCAAGGGTCGAATCCCACAGGGAGGTAGTAATCTTTCTAAGTGCAACAGTTGTATGTCAACAGTAACAAAGGGGTTTTTTTGGTTTGTTTGCAAATAACAAAGTAAATATAAGCAAAGGGTTGTACTCAATTGGGAAAAGTAACTTAGCTAGACAAATATCCAACATTCATTTGATTGATTGATCCTAGATTATTTCTATTCCTTTCTATGAATATTCCTGTCCCTATTCTAAAATAGTTATCAGTCCAACTAGTCCTGATAACCCTAACTATCGAACGCACAAGAAACTATCAAGATTTAGAACAATAGCAACAGGAAGCATAGGAATTAACCAGGACACATGCAACACCACAACACGTAGCATTTAACACATAATCAATTCTCTTCACAATAAACTAGTCCAACCAGTCCTAGAATATCATGTTTGCTACACAAGATAAGAAATTTCAACCCGAAATATCCAAACCCTAGCAATAGACAATTACTAATATCAACTAGATGATCAGGCCAGTCAAATCAGCAAGAATCAATAGGAATAAGCACAAAGAGAAGAGATATAATCAAAGGAAAGGAAATAGAGTTATAATCTCACAATCAAATGCCAACGAAGGCTTCAATCATCGGACTAACCAAAGGTTGCTTAGTTCTTCATAGTCTTGGAAACGTAAAACTCAAAGGGAAAAACAGAACGATAAGTAATTCGATAATGAAAAGAGGCTGCTAGGAAACTAGGTTATAAACCCTAGCCAAACCTAAAACTAAAGATAGGAAATAATATCTAAAAGGAAATAAAATAAACTAACGAATTAAAAGAAATAAAACTTCTCGCGCGCGTCTGATGAACAGTCTTCCGCGACCACGGATGGATTTCCGCGACCGCGGAAAACTTTATGTGGAATCTCGCGTCTTCAGGTTTCCGCGACCGCGGCTGGATGATACACGACCGCGGATTTCTCGTTGATGCTCTCTTCACTTCGTGTTGTTCCGCGACCGCGGCGGTGACTTCCGCGATCACGGAAAAGCTCATGTAGCTTCTCTTCAGCTCCTTCTTCGGTCTTCTCTTGTGGCTTTCTCCTCCATTTTCTTAAGTCTTCATTTAAGCTCTTCCAAACCACCAATTCAACACTTCTACTACTCAACTCCATTCTCCACAATTGTGCTCTAAACTCATCCAATTGGTACCTAAAATTCCAGTAATAACTCCTAGTTAAACCCTACAAAGTAGAGCTGATCAAATTCCCCCATGCTTAAACCTTGCTCGTCCTCGAGTAAGCTAATAGAAACCTACTCCTCCAATGAAATACCCAAGGTCTCATGAAGCATAGAAAAATCATATCCACTAATAACTGCACCTAAACATGAATCTCCAAGGCATCAACACAATAAGCACAACACATACAACATACAAGTTTAAAGGAAAGCAAAGTACTTGCCCCAAGCTTATCCCGAATACCATAGAGTGAATAAAAATATCTAATCCTAGCCTCCATCTATCTTCTTATGCCTCATAGAGTGACCTACCCGAATCCTCCTTATATCACCTCTTTTTATGTCACCACGCCAGGAAAAATGAGGAATCCTAATAATCACTCTTCTTCTTTTCACTCATTTTGCCAAGGCGCCGTTTCGGGTTTTCACCAAGCCACTCATTTCATTTTTCAATAGATGGGCTCATATAAAACTCACATCACTCTTGACCTCTTATTATCCCAGCCTAATGCTGGTCCAATCCACCTGCTTATTACCTAAGCCGTCCTTTCGGGTTTTCGACTTATCCCAGGATTTATTTTTGTCTTTTTTCTTATTTTTGACTTTTTCATTTTTTTCTTTTCTTTTTCTCCTCAGACGACTAGCAAGTATAGAAAACTCCCCCATGCTTAAACATTGCATTGTCCTCAATGTAATGAAAGACAAAAAGATGAAGCACAGGGAAGAGCAAAAAAGTACCCACAACCGTCGTTGAGGTGGCCTGGATGTGGATGTGGGGGCTGGCGGTATATCAATAAAAGCACATGTCGCTGGTGTTGCGGCGTCTTCATAATCAAACTCTACCGTGCAACCAAATAAATCCACTGTAAGGTGTAGTGGTACATCAAAGAAGCGGGGTTACACGGCCTTCAATGAACACAGAAAGGGAGCCCAAATGTAATCGTGGTGTGGGATCTGGTGTTCCTCCTCGTCAGCTGTTTAATGTCGGGCCATCATCGGTGCCAACTAAAAAGGTGGGGCGAATGTCTCCTCCTTGGCAGCATGATGCGCACCGGTCATGAAGTGAATGTCGGACAGTTGGGCTTCAGTAAAATTGTTTTTTTTTTCGAATTTTTTTCTCCAGGTCAGGGGACTTACAGTGGTTTTTCCGCGGTCACGGAAAAGTTTCTGGTGCATATTTGAACACCGTCTTCAATTTTGGCTTGGGCCTCCTACCTGCAAGTTAGTCTAAAAACAAAACAAAACAAAAACGAAACAACAAAAAAAAACTAGAAAGGAAAAGACAAGAAAAGAATTTCATACCTCGGGTTGCCTCCCGAGCAGCGCCTTGGTTATTGTCGTGGCTCGACTTGGTGCTCTCCAACTCAACTTGGGTTGCTCACATCACAAGTACACTTGGGGTCACAATCATGAGGGTGTCTCTTTGTATCGTCGATGTTGAATCCGACCCTCACCCCATCAAACTCCATTGTGAGCGAACCACTGCTCACATCAATCTTTGTTTTCGCCGTGTTCATGAACGACCTTCCTAGCATCACAGGGGCTGTGTTTTTGTCTTGCCCCGTATCCATCACAAAGAAATCCGCAGGGAAGAATAATTTATCAACCTCTACCAACACGTCCTTCACCACTCCTTTGGGATACACATAGGAATTGTCCGCTAGTTGGATCACTAACCCCGTCTTCTATAATGGCCCGACCTCTAAAGATTCATACAGTGAAAGAGGCAACACATTGATAGAGGCACCCAAATCCAGCATGGCTTTATCGATCATGGTGCCACCTATCTTGCAGGAAATAGTAAACATGCCTGGGTCACTGCACTTCTTTGGCAACCGCTTTTGCAGCATAGCGGAGACGTTTTCACTGACTTTGACCTTCTTCTTCTCTTTCACCGCTTTCTTCTTCTTTATTTTGCACAACTCCTTCAAGAATTTGGCATAGCGAGGGATGCTCTTAACAAGTTTGATCAAGGGAATATTTACCTCGCAATTTCTAAAGGTCTCGAAGAGTTCCTTATCATTCTCCAGCCTTCTGGTGTCCTTCAGAGCCTTAAGAAAGGGTGCGGGTGGCTTTAGTGAACTCAGCGGAGGAAGATCTAGACGGACATAAGTGTCGTGGACATCAGAGGCAAAACCGCGATCGTGGTTTGGGGCCCGCGGTCGTGGCTCTTCATCTGGGCAAAATAGGTCTCGAGGGAGTTTTCCGCGGTCGCGGAAGTCTGTCTGTGGTCGCGGATTTTCTTTGAACAAATCCTCTTCCCCAGAAACTTTTCCGCGATCGCGGAAAATCGCCGATTTTCGTCTCGGCTCCAGGAGCAATTCCGCGGTCGCGGCCTTCTTTTCCGCTGTTGCGGATTTCTTTCTGTTGGCCACGAGCTTCATCTACTTGTGTTCCTCTCCTCAGCGTCATGGCACATACATTCTCCCTCGGGTTTACTACCGTTTGAGATGGTAGTTTTCCCGAGTCCCGGGCTTCCAGCTTTCTCACTGTGATGGAGATTTGTCCCACTTGCTTCTCCAAGTTCTGAATACTTGACTGCATCTCTTGATTTTGTTGGACCATAGTGTTGGCCAACGTTGTTACATTATGAGCTAGAGACTTCTGTTGCTGGACCACCGCTTGAATTTGTGACCCCATCGAGGTCACAGTGCTAGCCAACGTCGATACGCTTTGGGTGAGAGAATTGATCATGTCATCACCGGACATAGATGAATTTGATCTATGGCCTTGAGGTCTTGGGTCATATTGAGCTCTAAATTGTTGTTGTTGACCCCCAGGCTACTGAAATTGTTATGGGTGCGGTAGGAACTGTGGTGGCCTGTGGTGATATTCTTGATTATCTTGGCCTTGAGGAGGGTTCTACTGATTCCCGTATCTCAAATTGGGGTGATCCCTCCACCCTGGATTGTACGTATTGGAGTACGGGTCATATCTTGGTTTAGGAGGACCAAAACCTGCAATAGCATTTACTTCAGCAGTGGGTTCCTGCAGCGTGGGACATGCATCAGTAGGGTGCATCGTGTCATAGCATATCCACAAGACTTGACTTACTGCTGGCCACCCTTCATCATGTATCTCCTCATCATCTCCTTCATCTCAGCCATCTCAGAAATTAGTAAAGACGATGGCTGAGAGTCTGCATCTTTGACTAATTGGGTGCTCGCCCTCTTACTAAACTGTCTTGAGCCCTCAGATAGCTGAAAGAATATCTCGATTGCTGCAGCCGGCGTCTTGTTCAAAATGTTCCCACCACAGGCTGCATTCACCATCCTACGCTCGTCGTTAAGAAGACCACCGTACAAATAAAGTACGAGGTCTTGGTCTGAATACCCATGGTAGGGACAACTAGAAAACAATCTCTTGAATCTCTCGTAGTACTCGTACAACGTCTCAGCAGCCTGCTGTTCGATATTGCTGATGTTCCTCTTCAGGCTGTTGAGCTTGGTCGCAGGGAAGTACTTCTCCAGGAAGGCTTTCTTCATCTTAGCCCATGTATCAATGCTCCCTGGAGCCAAATAGTAGAACCAATCATTGGCCGCATCCTTTAGAGAGAAAGGAAAGACCCTCAGCTTGATATGGTCCTCAGTAACGCCTCATGGCTTCATGTTGGTGCAGGCGGCGTGGAATTCAGACAGATGCTTGTTGGGGTCTTCTCCACTCATCCCATGGAAGTGAGGTAGTAAATGGATCAGCCCAGATTTGAGCTCGAAGTTCACACCATCCGCCAGCTCAGGGAACTGCACAGCAAGCGGTTGCTGCTGCAGATTCGGGGCAGTCAACTGCCTCAACGTCGGTGCTTCCTCAGCCATCTCTAGTTGCATACGGGCTGCTACACGGTGTCTGGAAAGTGTTCTTTCGATCTCTGTATCAAAATCTAACAATGGAGAGTCAGTAGCACGGATGTGGACCATAAGATAGGTCCACACAAAACTTGGCACACAAACAAACACACAGAAAAATTAAAACTTGCCTCCCAGGCAACAGCGCCAAATTTGACGGGGCTAAAGTCGTTATGCCTTATCAAAGTAATCCTTAAAAACCTAACCAAGTATAGTAGGCAAGCAAGGGTCGAATCCCACAGGGAGGTAGTAATCTTTCTAAGTGCAACAGTTGTATGTCAACAGTAACAAAGGGGGGGGGGGGGTTTGGTTTGTTTGCAAATAACAAAGTAAATAAAAGCAAAGGGTTGTAATCAATTGGGAAAAGTAACTTAGCTAGACAAATATCCACCGTTCATTTGATTGATTGATCCTAGATTATATCTATTCCTTCCTATGAATATTCCTGTCCTTATTCTGAAATAGTTATCAGTCCAACCAGTCCTGATAACCATAGCTATCGAACGCACAAGAAACTATCAAGATTTAGAACAATAGCAGCATGAAGCATAGTAATTAACCAGGACACATGCAATACCACAACCCGTAGCATTTAACACATAATCAATTCTCTTCACAATAAACTAGTCCAACCAGTCCTAGAATATCATGTTTGCTACACAAGATAAGGAATTTCAACCCGAAATATCCAAACCCTAGCAATAGACAATTACTAATATCAACTAGATGATCAGGCCAGTCAAATCAGCAAGAATCAATAGGAATAAGCACAAAGAGAAGAGATATAATCAAAGGAAAGGAAATAGAGTTATAATCTCACAATCAAATGCAAACGAAGGCTTCAATCGTCGGACTAAGCAAAGGTTGCTTAGTTCTTCATAGTCTTGGAAATGTAAAACTCAAAGGGAAAAACTGAACGATAAGTAATTCGATAATGAAAAGAGGCTACTAGGAAACTAGGTTATAAACCCTAGCCAAACCTAAAACTAAAGATAGGAAATAATATCTAAAAGGAAATAAAATAAAATAACGAAATAAAAGAAAAAGAAATAAAGTAAAACAAAATCTTCGGATGAAACTTCTCGCGCACGTCTAATGAACAGTCTTCCGCGACCGCGGAAAACTTTCTGTGGAATCTCACGTCTTTAGGTTTCCGCGACCGCGGCTGGATGATCTGCGACCGCGGATTTCTCGTTGTTGCTCTCTTCGCTTCGTGTTGTTCCGCGACCGCGGCGGTGAATTCTGCGACCGCGTAAAAGCTCCTGTATCTTCTCTTCAGCTCCTTCTTCGGTCTTCTCTTGTGGCTTTCTCCTTCATCTTCTTAAGTCTTCATTTAAGATCTTCCAAACCACCAATTCAACACTTCTACTCCTCAACTCCATTCTCCACAATTGTGCTCCAAACTCATCCAAATGGTACCTAAAACTCCGGTAACAACTCCTAGTTAAACCCTACAAAGTAGCGCTGATCATGTCACGAGAGAATGTAGGGAATGAGACGTGGAATCAACTCGTGAAAAGCCCAGAACATTCACCTTGGAGGATCTTCCAACCCTACTAGAGAAACAACGTCTTGACATCCTTGGGACGTTGAAGAGAGGATGTAATAACGTCTAAGGGAGATGAGGAGAGAACCTTCGCAAGAAGAAAGATCCACCTTTGTCCGGGAAAACATAGAGTTTCAAGAAGATCCTCAAGAATCCGACCCTTCTAATGTGCCAAGGGGAGGAGCTAGGGTTCAAGCACCACCGAACCACAATCTTGGAAATCAAGAGGAAGAGATGGATAAACCTTTTGCACATGACCAAACCCGCAGGCTGCCTATGGAGATTCCAAGGATGACCAACACGTCCTATCTTTGAAGGGATATAACGAAGGCCTCTTGCCACAGCCACCGAACCTATGATGCAACCTAGACGAGTACCTAGTGGGCCAAGAGACTTTTGTGAGAGGGCAAGGATGAGAGATATCTAGCAAAGGGGTCAAATTGTGGAGGAGAGAAGAGATGTAGCCACCCCTACACCAACACCACATTGTGAAGCTATCCATTCAACCCTTTATAGGGACGTCCGACGTGGAAGCTTATCTAGATTGGGAGTCCAAGACCGAAATTATATTTGACTATTATGGATATCAAGATGCCCAAAGGGTGGCTATTACAACCATTCATTTCACGGATTTCGCCTACTCTTGGTGAAAGGAAGAAAAAAGAAGAAGAAAGAGCTCACAACAACTATCACCCCATCTCGTCATGAGAGGAGATCAAATTTTCCCTTAGATTTTGATTTGTCCCCGAGGACTATCTAAATAAGGTCCAATCAGATTGGAGGAGGTGAAACAAGGCACAAGAACCCCAAAGGAGTTTTTAAAAAGAACTAAGACAACTAGTGTATCGGTCGGGAGTCCAATTCCCCGAAAGGTACGTTATTTCTAAGTTTATTGGAGGTCTAAATGCTGATGTTAATACACATGTAGAGATGCAATAATTCGGCCCGAATATTCAGCTTGAAGAGATGTTGCACTAAGCCACACAAGTATACAAAAACTTGCAAAAAGAAGGCTAGTGGCGGAACAAGGACGTGGGATTCAAACTCTAACCCTACGACCTCCAACCTGCCTTAAGCTTGCTCTGAGGCTAAGAGTGAGCCAGCCAAGTTGTTCCCAAAGAAAGAGACAACTCCGGCTTCCGTGGATACTAGAGGGGAAGGAGCACCAAGGGCTAGAGATCTTAGATGCTTTGAATGCATGGGACGAGGTCACTTTGCGCGTGATTTCCCTAACCGCCGCCACGTATTGTTGAATATCTACAGTGAATATGAGTCCGAGGATGAGAAGGATGTCACAGTAAAGGAGGAGGAGAACCATGAGAAGAAAGAAGTAGTTCTCGCCACAGCCGCCATAGGGGAATGTTTTGTGATCTCTAAGGTGAAAGAAGAGACACACGACCCCAAATTTGATGAATATGGGATCATGCAACCCCTATATGATGAGAAACTTGAGGATATGCCACCCATGTTTGATGAGGAGCTAGTTGACATCCCACCTCTTATTGAAAAGTTTTAGCAGCCAACACCACCACAACCACAACCATCACCATTGACAAATTCTTACACGGTGGATATCAACCAAAGGGAGCAAAGTTTCCACCACTTGTGCAACATGGCAGGCTATGAACAACCATTTTTAGCCCTAGTAGACAGTGGAAGTGATCAAAACGTGATAGCGGATGTAATATCCCGATTTCGATTGAAATTTTATTGGTTTAAATGGTTCTGAAAATTAGATTTGGAAAGTGGATGATATTCTTTTTCATTTATTAGTCGTATAAGTGGAGATAGTACGTTGGTTATTGTGTTGCAGTTGAGAGTTTATAGAATCGAGCTAAACATTCTTATGGAGATTGGTAGCCTTGTTTTTCGATGAGATGTTCTTATCTATTTTTGAGAATTATGTGAACTAGTTTGGGTTACACAGTTTATTTCAAAGTGTTGGGGTTTATTATGAAGGAATATTCTTATTAAGGAAAATAATGGAGAACTAGTTCCTTTTGGAAAATTATTGATTAGTTTCTAAGTTTGGTACAATACTTTGGGTTATAATTTATCTATATATCATGTCGGAATACTATATTAAAAAAATTGGGTATTTAACAATTGTAAAAATTAATGGATATTACATATGAATAATAGTGATTTTTTTTATAATCTACATGTTTAGGGTCCGTTTGGATTTCCCAAATAATGCATTAAAAGGCATTATCTTGCATTAAATTGATAATTTAATGCAATTTAATGCAACATAATGCATTTTAATGCATTCTCCGAGGGAATCCAAACAGACCCTTAGTTGATATTTTTGGGTTAATCTAATGATCCACTTAGCCTAGCCTCATAGTTGTATATATAAACATTACAAAGACCTACTTGCCGTCATTTATCAACTTAAACACAAAGGAATTTGTTGGAATGAAACTCTTTGGAACGTCAGTTTCCATGGAGTTCCCTTCCTCTGTTTCTCTTGTTTTGACGATGACAAACACTTGAACTTAACTGACTATTCTAGTGTTTAATCTACAGCTGAAAAGATAAGGGAACCAAGTCCAAAGTGAGCTAAGATCAAGATCAAGGGAACTGGATAGGAACCGTATCTGTGTAACTACCAACGTTATCTACAGAATCTTTGTGAAGATTTGTTTCCGGATTTAACGCGCCCAACAGAAGACCTTAGGCATCAAGATACACATAGATTATCTTTATATGATTGTGTATATTGTAATTCGGTTAAGGAAATATTTCTTATCTTATCTTAGGTAGAGATGAAATACCGAATCATGGATTTATGGAATATGCTTGTTCAAAGAATATCTCCTCTGAGATCTTTCCTTGACAAACGTATTGTATAAATACATGACGCTGTTAGTAGGTGAAAGTTATGCATTTTCACGAGCTTTAGAGTGCATCAGAAAGAAGAAACAGAAAGAAGAAGTGTTCGAGTTGATAGTGTCGAAGTAAGTCTATTGTGTGTTAATCTGTGATTTCTAGGGAACTAGGTTTAAGTCTTAATGAGTTAGACTGAAACGAGATAGTTCGAAAGTTGTAATCGCATATTAATATATAAGTAGACTGTTTGAAATCCTTGAAAGAGGGGTGGTTTTTATCCTAGATAACTAGTTGGTTATCAAAGGTTTCCACCTTAAGTAATTGTTCTTGATAACTTGTTTACTAGTTATTCCGCTGCCCATAGGAACTGAACACATTTGTGTCTCAGTTCCCTTGAAACTAACGCACAGATCCTACAATTGGTATCAGAGCTAGTGCTTTAGATTGTGTGTTTACTAAGCAGGTTGTCAAGATGTCTCGCAACAATGAACCTGAACTCGGTGTCTCCATCAACAAGCCAAACATTCTTAAGAATGGACAAATCAACTAGTGGACGCAACAACTCATTGGCTTCATGCAAACCAACGACATGCAATGCTGGTATGTCTTGGAGAATGGGAACTATCCTAAGCCAACTGATACAAAGGATCCCACCAAGCTTCTACCTATCTTTGAATGGACTCAAGAGCAATTCAATCAACAAGAAAAGAATGTCAAGGCTCGTCAATACATCCTGAATGTATTGACAAAAATCGATCAAGACAAAGTCATTAGCATCAACAATGCTAAGGAGATGTTGAAAGCTCTGAGGGAGTTCAACCTGGGTGAAGACCTTCAAAATAGCAGGAAATTTGATCTACAAGGAGAATACCACAGATTCAAAATGCTTGAAACTGAAAATGTCTCATCTTATCACTCTCGTTTTAAAATCCTATGCAATGAATTCACAGCTTGTGGTGTAGAACCTGAAGAGTGGTCCAAATCCATGGTGATTATCAACGGACTCAACTCCAAGTTCGAAATGACACAGAGCATTATGCTACAAAATCCTTCCATCAGAGTTCTCCCTGTTCAGGAACTCATTGGTCAACTCCAGCGACAAGAAGACAAGTCTAAGGGAACTGAGCAAGTGAAAACTAATCAGAGCATTGCCCTGATGCTGACCAAAGTTATGGAAAGGCTGAAGACTAATGAAAACTCTGATGAAGAAAATGATGATGAGATCACTGCTCTTCTGACTCGCACTGTAAGGAACTTTCAGAAAGGCAAGTTCCCGAGGAAAGACTTCAAGAGGGAACACAAGAAATTCAGATGCTACCAATGCAACCAGGTTGGGCATCTTGCTAAAAATTTCCCAAACAAGAAGGAGGTTGTTGAACCACAACAGAAAAAGGCGTTGGTTGCTACATCCACATGGGGTGACAATGATGAAGAATCTGAAGGGGAACCAGACGACTTATCCGCTGTACAGTGTCTGATTGCTTAAACGTCATCTTCAAGGGAACTCGATACCAGTTCCCTTGACGTCTGTCTCATGGCAAATACAGACCCAAGTGCTGACTCAGACCCTACTAAACCTGAGGTATCGTCTGCTGAACTCACTGAAACTCTCTCTAAGTATGATAAAAAGCACTTGATTAAACTGATTATCAAACTTAGCGATGAAAACAACTCTCTGCAAGAAAAGATAACTGAAAATGAAGAAGAAATTTCTTGCTTAACTAATGAGAATGTTGTTTGGTGTAAGAAATTTGAGGATGCTTCTAAGTCTAGTAACACCTCGCATGTCATTTGTCCTACGTGTGATTTGCATGATAAACTGAATCTTGGTAACAGTTCCCTTGCTAGTTCCTCTCCTGGCCATGAATTGTTGATGTCTATCATTGATAAACTTGACTCTCTCTCTGATTGCATTCATGAAAAGACTGTTACTCAAACTATTTTTGTGAGACCTAGGGCTGGAATAGGTTATCTTCCAAATGACTTATCTGACCCCCCTTGTCATGCTCATAGTGACCTTGATAAAGTGTCTAGTGATCTTCAGGCTAGAAATGAAAGACTTGATTTAGCTCTTCAAACCTCAAACTGCAAAAATGAATACTTGCAAAAAAGAATCAAGGTCCTTGAAAATGAATCTAATGAAAACCTTCCATGCGCTCCAAATGATTCTAAGATACATGAGATGTATAAGGGAATTGGGTGAAATACTCCCAGGAAAAGGGTTGACCTAAGGGAAAGAAAGAAAGCCAACTGATGTGCGTGAGCACATTCCAGGACCCGTACAGTTCAAGACGAAGGGCGCCAAGAACTCCTTTTTAGGGAACCCTTGGCTAGACTCTCAAAAGACGACACTCTAATGTGTTTTGGGTTGTTTTTGGGTTTTTGACTTGATGGAGATTGGACTACAAAGGGAAATGGATATAACTCGTCACGAAGGATTCGAGACGAGTTTGGGATAGGCATCTTATGAGTCTTGGATACAACTCACCAAGAAACACAAGACGAGATTGATTGATCATGGATGGAACGCACCATGACCAAACAATCACCTCTGGATGTGACACACCAAAGGGTGTTTTGGATGTAACTCACCAAAACGCGACTAAGGATTCGAGGATACAACTCACCTCGGAAACCATTGTCATGAGACTTGAAATGTACTAAACACTCGTTTTTATCTCCATTCAAATCTCACAATTACAATGCACTTGGCTACCTATAAATAGGTACCAATACAAAAAAATAGGAAAATACATAAATTGACTCCACTAACCTAGCACTAACGTAGGGCACTAACACCACTACTTAGAGCACTAACTAACTAGCTAAAATAAGAAAAATACGTCAACAACAAAAACAACTAACTAATTAACTAGGTAACTAAAGAAAATACGTAAACACATATTAACTAGCTAATTACCTAATTAATTAATGAAAAGGGAAATACTAGCAAAAACACATAGAATATCACTTCCTAGTCAATCTTCACGTCCTTGCATGAGGCTCCACCGATTGTTGGATGATCTCGTCTTCTGAAAGGTGTTCGATGGGATCCATGATCTCATCATCCTCCTCTCCTTTAGGAATATTCGACCTCGAATCTTTGCTCATTCCCATTGCATAGTCTCTGGTTTGTTGGAACATCCGTTGGGCCAATCCCTTGGCCCGGAAAAATTTAGCTCTACTCATTGGATCCAACGTATACAATATCAAATCCTTGACTATGTGGCAACGGTTTCGTCGACCTTCATGCAACACATTGCGGTCGAACTGCCATGGTCTTCCTAGGATAACGGCGTTGGTTCGGCTCGGCATTACCAAGCAAGTTACCATATCCGTATACTCCCCTAGACGAATGGCAATGTTGACTTCTTGAGTCACCTGAATACGGTGGCCTTCATTGATCCAAGCGATTTCAATGGTTGGCACCAAAGCTCGGGTCGGGAGGCTGAGGTGCTGGACCACATGCTCCGCTAGAATGTTGCGATCACTTCCGGTATCGACTAAGGCTATGAATGGCTCGAGACATCCACCAATGAAACACTCAAGATGGCAGCCCATCTCACGTTGATCGAAGTCGACCCAATCCTCAAGTGTCATCTCGGGCATGTCTTGGAGGAACTCCTCTTTAAGGAGGTCGATCTCGAGTTGATCCTCGAACGTGTGCAACAGTTCACAAGGCTCGTACTTAGGCTCCATGTGCGTCCTCTCGGCTGGACGCTAGGAGGATTAGCTTGCTGCGGTGAAGTTGACGACGAGGAAGACGGTGGTCGTCGGAAAGGCACGTCGGGGCTGCACTTGGCGTCGCCGGATTGGACTGTGGTGGTCGTGCAACAGCTTGGTGGATCTGGGAGAGGGCTAATTAATTAGCATAATTGCAGCAGCTCAAGGGAAGGATGGGACGTGTGGGAGTTGGATTTGTAGGAGGTGGAGATCATGTAGGGATTCATCAACTAGCTTCCACAATTCACGGACTCGGTTGAGATATGAAAGATGGGAAGCTGTTGGTGGGCAAGTGTGGCGGGAGGTGCTGAATTTGAAAGGAGAGAAATAATAGGGGAATTGGTTAGTGGGTGGTTAGGATATGACTCACCCAACCGCAAGCCTTAAATCGCAAGCCTATTTGCTCTCTTCTCTCTCTTTTTTTTTTTGTATTCCATACTTAACCAATTAATCCTAATTAATTAAGTAGGAATAAGGCTTTAGACGTGGGAGTTGGTGGGTAGTGATGATGGCTAGACGTGGGGAGTGGAGGCTAGAAGTGGTGGTGGGTGGGTTAGCCGCAAGTTAGAAGCCTCACTTAGCCATGGTCTGCCCTTTGCTCTTCTTGACTGACCCGTGCCTTCCTTGGGTCTCCTCATGGTTAGAACTTCCGCTTAATTAAGCTTCCGATGACTCCTAGACCGAGACGATGTGGCTGCGGCATTGGCGTCGAACCACGAATCTCCTCGGCATTGCGTCGGCTTGAATGATCATCCCTTCGTCTTGAATAGCTCTGATACCAGATGATGTGCGTGAGCACATTCCAGGACCCGTACAGTACAAGACGAAGGGTGCCAATAACTCCTTTTTAGGGAACCCTTAACTAGACTCTCAAAAGACGACACTCTAATGTGTTTTGGGTTGTTTTTGGGTTTTTGACTTGATGGAGATTGGACTACAAAGGGAAATGGATATAACTCGTCATGAAGGATTCGGGACGAGTTTGGGATAGGCATCTTATGAGTCTTGGATACAACTCACCAAGAAACACAAGACGAGATTGATTGATCATGGATGGAACGCACCATGACCAAACAATCACCTCTGGATGTGACACACCAAAGGGTGTTTTGGATGTAACTCACCAAAACGCGACTAAGGATTCGAGGATACAACTCACCTCGGAAACCATTGTCATGAGACTTGAAATGTACTAAACACTCGTTTTTTATCTCCATTCAAATCTCACAATTACAATGCACTTGGCTACCTATAAATAGGTACCAATACAAAAAAATAGGAAAATACATAAATTGACTCCACTAACCTAGCACTAACGTAGGGCACTAACACCACTACTTAGAGCACTAACTAACTAGCTAAAATAAGAAAAATACGTAAACAACAAAAACAACTAACTAATTAACTAGGTAACTAAAGAAAATACGTAAACACATATTAACTAGCTAATTACCTAATTAATTAATGAAAAGGGAAATACTAGCAAAAACACATAGAATATCACTCCCTAGTCAATCTTCACGTCCTTGCATGAGGCTCCACCGATTGTTGGATGATCTCGTCTTCTGAAAGGTGTTCGATGGGATCCATGATCTCATCATCCTCCTCTCCTTGAGGAAGATTCGACCTCGAATCTTTGCTCATTCCCATTGCATAGTCTCTGGTTTGTTGGAACATCCGTTGGGCCAATCCCTTGGCCCGGAAAAATTCAGCTCTACTCATTGGATCCAACGTATACAATATCAAATCCTTGACTATGTGGCAACGGTTTCGTCGACCTTCATGCAACACATTGCGGTCGAACTGCCATGGTCTTCCTAGGATAACGGCGTTGGTTCGGCTCGGCATTACCAAGCAAGTTACCATATCCGTATACTCCCCTAGACGAATGGCAATGTTGACTTCTTGAGTCACCTGAATACGGTGGCCTTCATTGATCCAAGCGATTTCAATGGTTGGCACCAAAGCTCGGGTCGGGAGGCTGAGGTGCTGGACCACATGCTCCGCTAGAATGTTGCGATCACTTCCGGTATCAACTAAGGCTATGAATGGCTCGACACATCCATCAATGAAACACTCAAGATGGCAGCCCATCTCACGTTGATCGAAGTCGACCCAATCCTCAAGTGTCATCTCGGGCATGTCTTGGAGGAACTCCTCTTTAAGGAGGTCGATCTCGAGTTGATCCTCGAACGTGTGCAACAGTTCACAAGGCTCGTACTTAGGCTCCATGTGCGTCCTCTCGGCTGGACGCTAGGAGGATTAGCTTGCTGCGGTGAAGTTGACGACGAGGAAGACGGTGGTCGTCGGAAAGGCACGTCGGGGCTACACTTGGCATCGCCGGATTGGACTGTGGTGGTCGTGTAGCAGCTTGGTGGATCTGGGAGAGGGCTAATTAATTAGCATAATTGCAGCAGCTCAAGGGAAGGATGGGACGTGTGGGAGTTGGATTTGTTGGAGGTGGAGATCATGTAGGGATTCAACAACTAGCTTCCACAATTCACGGACTCGGCTGAGATATGAAAGATGGAAAGCTGTTGGTGGGCAAGTGTGGCGGGAGGTGCTGAATTTGAAAGGAGAGAAATAATAGGGGAATTGGTTAGTGGGTGGTTAGGATATGACTCACCCAACCACAAGCCTTAAACCGCAAGCCTATTTGCTCTCTTCTTTCTCTTTTTTTTTTTTTTTGTATTCCATACTTAACCAATTAATCCTAATTAATTAAGTAGGAATAAGGCTTTGGACGTGGAAGTTGGTGGGTAGTGATGATGGCTAGACGTGGGGAGTGGAGGCTAGAAGTGGTGGTGGGTGGGTTAGCCGCAAGCTAGAAGCCTCACTTAGCCATGGTCTGCCCTTTGCTCTTCTTGATTGACCCGTGCCTTCCTTGGGTCTCCTCATGGTTAGAACTTCCGCTTAATTAAGCTTCCGATGACTCCTAGACCGAGACGATGTGGCTGCGGCATTGGCGTCGAACCACGAATCCCCTCGGCATTGCATCGGCTTGAATGATCATCCCTTCGTCTTGAATAGCTCTGATACCAGATGATGTGCGTGAGCACATTCCAGGACCCGTACAGTACAAGACGAAGGGTGCCAATAACTCCTTTTTAGGGAACCCTTAACTAGACTCTCAAAAGACGACACTCTAATGTGTTTTGGGTTGTTTTTGGGTTTTTGACTTGATGGAGATTGGACTACAAAGGGAAATGGATATAACTCGTCACGAAGGATTCGGGACGAGTTTGGGATAGGCATCTTATGAGTCTTGGATACAACTCACCAAGAAACACAAGACGAGATTGATTGATCATGGATGGAACGCACCATGACCAAACAATCACCTCTGGATGTGACACACCAAAGGGTGTTTTGGATGTAACTCACCAAAACGCGACTAAGGATTCGAGGATACAACTCACCTCGGAAACCATTGTCATGAGACTTGAAATGTACTAAACACTCGTTTTTATCTCCATTCAAATCTCACAATTACAATGCACTTGGCTACCTATAAATAGGTACCAATACAAAAAAATAGGAAAATACATAAATTGACTCCACTAACCTAGCACTAACGTAGGGCACTAACACCACTACTTAGAGCACTAACTAACTAGCTAAAATAAGAAAAATACGTAAACAACAAAAACAACTAACTAATTAACTAGGTAACTAAAGAAAATACGTAAACACATATTAACTAGCTAATTACCTAATTAATTAATGAAAAGGGAAATACTAGCAAAAACACATAGAATATCACTCCCTAGTCAATCTTCACGTCCTTGCATGAGGCTCCACCGATTGTTGGATGATCTCGTCTTCTGAAAGGTGTTCGATGGGATCCATGATCTCATCATCCTCCTCTCCTTGAGGAAGATTCGACCTCGAATCTTTGCTCATTCCCATTGCATAGTCTCTGGTTTGTTGGAACATCCGTTGGGCCAATCCCTTGGCCCGGAAAAATTCAGCTCTACTCATTGGATCCAACGTATACAATATCAAATCCTTGACTATGTGGCAACGGTTTCGTCGACCTTCATGCAACACATTGCGGTCGAACTGCCATGGTCTTCCTAGGATAACGGCGTTGGTTCGGCTCGGCATTACCAAGCAAGTTACCATATCCGTATACTCCCCTAGACGAATGGCAATGTTGACTTCTTGAGTCACCTGAATACGGTGGCCTTCATTGATCCAAGCGATTTCAATGGTTGGCACCAAAGCTCGGGTCGGGAGGCTGAGGTGCTGGACCACATGCTCCGCTAGAATGTTGCGATCACTTCCGGTATCAACTAAGGCTATGAATGGCTCGACACATCCATCAATGAAACACTCAAGATGGCAGCCCATCTCACGTTGATCGAAGTCGACCCAATCCTCAAGTGTCATCTCGGGCATGTCTTGGAGGAACTCCTCTTTAAGGAGGTCGATCTCGAGTTGATCCTCGAACGTGTGCAACAGTTCACAAGGCTCGTACTTAGGCTCCATGTGCGTCCTCTCGGCTGGACGCTAGGAGGATTAGCTTGCTGCGGTGAAGTTGACGACGAGGAAGACGGTGGTCGTCGGAAAGGCACGTCGGGGCTACACTTGGCATCGCCGGATTGGACTGTGGTGGTCGTGTAGCAGCTTGGTGGATCTGGGAGAGGGCTAATTAATTAGCATAATTGCAGCAGCTCAAGGGAAGGATGGGACGTGTGGGAGTTGGATTTGTTGGAGGTGGAGATCATGTAGGGATTCAACAACTAGCTTCCACAATTCACGGACTCGGCTGAGATATGAAAGATGGAAAGCTGTTGGTGGGCAAGTGTGGCGGGAGGTGCTGAATTTGAAAGGAGAGAAATAATAGGGGAATTGGTTAGTGGGTGGTTAGGATATGACTCACCCAACCACAAGCCTTAAACCGCAAGCCTATTTGCTCTCTTCTTTCTCTTTTTTTTTTTTTTTGTATTCCATACTTAACCAATTAATCCTAATTAATTAAGTAGGAATAAGGCTTTGGACGTGGAAGTTGGTGGGTAGTGATGATGGCTAGACGTGGGGAGTGGAGGCTAGAAGTGGTGGTGGGTGGGTTAGCCGCAAGCTAGAAGCCTCACTTAGCCATGGTCTGCCCTTTGCTCTTCTTGATTGACCCGTGCCTTCCTTGGGTCTCCTCATGGTTAGAACTTCCGCTTAATTAAGCTTCCGATGACTCCTAGACCGAGACGATGTGGCTGCGGCATTGGCGTCGAACCACGAATCCCCTCGGCATTGCATCGGCTTGAATGATCATCCCTTCGTCTTGAATAGCTCTGATACCAGATGATGTGCGTGAGCACATTCCAGGACCCGTACAGTACAAGACGAAGGGTGCCAAGAACTCCTTTTTAGGGAACCCTTAGCTAGACTCTCAAAAGACGACACTATAATGTGTTTTGGGTTGTTTTTGGGTTTTTGACTTGATGGAGATTGGACTACAAAGGGAAATGGATATAACTCGTCACGAAGGATTCGGGATGAGTTTGGGATAGGCATCTTATGAGTCTTGGATACAACTCACCAAAAAACACAAGACGAGATTGATTGATCATGGATGGAACGCACCATGACCAAACAATCACCTCTGGATGTGACACACCAAAGGGTGTTTTGGATGTAACTCACCAAAACGCGACTAAGGATTCGAGGATACAACTCACCTCGGAAACCATTGTCATGAGACTTGAAATGTACTAAACACTCGTTTTTATCTCCATTCAAATCTCACAATTACAATGCGCTTGGCTACCTATAAATAGGTACCAATACAAAAAAATAGGAAAATACATAAATTGACTCCACTAACCTAGCACTAACGTAGGGCACTAACACCACTACTTAGAGCACTAACTAACTAGATAAAATAAGAAAAATACGTAAACAACAAAAACAACTAACTAATTAACTAGGTAACTAAAGAAAATACGTAAACACATATTAACTAGCTAATTACCTAATTAATTAATGAAAAGGGAAATACTAGCAAAAACACATAGAATATCACTTCCTAGTCAATCTTCACGTCCTTGCATGAGGCTCCACCGATTGTTGGATGATCTCGTCTTCTGAAAGGTTTTCGATGGGATCCATGATCTCATCATCCTCCTCTCCTTGAGGAAGATTCGACCTCGAATCTTTGCTCATTCCCATTGCATAGTCTCTGGTTTGTTGGAACATACGTTGGGCCAATCCCTTGGCCCGGAAAAATTCAGCTCTACTCATTGGACCCAACGTATACAATATCAAATCCTTGACTATGTGGCAACGGTTTCATCGACCTTCATGCAACACATTGCGGTTGAACTGCCATGGTCTTCCTAGGATAACGGCGTTGGTTCGGCTCGGCATTACCAAGCAAGTTACCATATCCGTATACTCCCCTAGACGAATGGCAATGTTGACTTCTTGAGTCACCTGAATACGGTGGCCTTCATTGATCCAAGTGATTTCAATGGTTGGCACCAAAGCTCGGGTCGGGAGGCTGAGGTGCTGGACCACATGCTCCGCTAGAATGTTGCGATCACTTCCGGTATCGACTAAGGCTGTGAATGGCTCGAGACATCCACCAATGAAACACTCAAGATGGCAGCCCATCTCACGTTGATCGAAGTCGACCCAATCCTCAAGTGTCATCTCGGGCATGTCTTGGAGGAACTCCTCTTTAAGGAGGTCGATCTCGAGTTGATCCTCGAACGTGTGCAATAGTTCACAAGGCTCGTACTTAGGCTCCATGTGCGTCCTCTCGGCTGGACGCTAGGAGGATTAGCTTGCTGCGGTGAAGTTGACGACGAGAAAGACGGTGGTCGTCGGAAAGGCACGTCGGGGCTGCACTTGGCGTCGCCAGATTGGACTGTGGTGGTCGTGCAGCAGCTTGGTGGATCTGGGAGAGGGCTAATTAATTAGCATAATTGCAGCAGCTCAAGGGAAGGATGGGACGTGTGGGAGTTGGATTTGTAGGAGGTGGAGATCATGTAGGGATTCAGCAACTAGCTTCCACAATTCACGGACTCGGCTGAGATATGAAAGATGGGAAGCTGTTGGTGGGCAAGTGTGGCGGGAGGTGCTGAATTTGAAAGGAGAGAAATAATAGGGGAATTGGTTAGTGGGTGGTTAGGATATGACTCACCCAACCGCAAGCCTTAAATCGCAAGCCTATTTGCTCTCTTCTCTCTCTTTTTTTTTTTGTATTCCATACTTAACCATTTAATCCTAATTAATTAAGTAGGAATAAGGCTTTGGATGTGGGAGTTGGTGGGTAGTGATGATGGCTAGACGTGGGGAGTGGAGGCTAGAAGTGGTGGTGGGTGGGTTAGCCGCAAGCTAGAAGCCTCACTTAGCCATGGTCTGCCCTTTGCTCTTCTTGACTGACCCGTGCCTTCCTTGGGTCTCCTCATGGTTAGAACTTCCGCTTAATTAAGCTTCCGATGACTCCTAGACCGAGACGATGTGGCTGCGGCATTGGCGTCGAACCACGAATCTCCTCGGCATTGCGTCGGCTTGAATGATCATCCCTTTTTAGGGAACCCTTAGCTAGACCCGTACAGTACAAGACGAAGGGCGCCAAGAACTCCTTTTTAGGGAACCCTTAGCTAGACTCTCAAAAGACGACACTCTAATGTGTTTTGAGTTGTTTTTGGGTTTTTGACTTGATGGAGATTGGACTACAAAGGGAAATGGATATAACTCGTCACGAAGGATTCCGGACGAGTTTGGGATAGGCATCTTATGATTCTTGGATACAACTCACCAAGAAACACAAGACGAGATTGATTGATCATGGATGGAACGCACCATGACCAAACAATCACCTCTGGATGTGACACACCAAAGGGTGTTTTGGATGTAACTCACCAAAACGCGACTAAGGATTCGAGGATACAACTCACCTCGGAAACCATTGTCATGAGACTTGAAATGTACTAAACACTCGTTTTTATCTCCATTCAAATATCACAATTACAATGCACTTGGCTACCTATAAATAGGTACCAATACAAAAAAATAGGAAAATACATAAATTGACTCCACTAACCTAGCACTAACGTAGGGCACTAACACCACTACTTAGAGCACTAACTAACTAGATAAAATAAGAAAAATACGTAAACAACAAAAACAACTAACTAATTAACTAGGTAACTAAAGAAAATACGTAAACACATATTAACTAGCTAATTACCTAATTAATTAATGAAAAGGGAAATACTAGCAAAAACACATAGAATATCACTTCCTAGTCAATCTTCACGTCCTTGCATGAGGCTCCACCGATTGTTGGATGATCTCGTCTTCTGAAAGGTTTTCGATGGGATCCATGATCTCATCATCCTCCTCTCCTTGAGGAAGATTCGACCTCGAATCTTTGCTCATTCCCATTGCATAGTCTCTGGTTTGTTGGAACATACGTTGGGCCAATCCCTTGGCCCGGAAAAATTCAGCTCTACTCATTGGATCCAACGTATACAATATCAAATCCTTGACTATGTGGCAACGGTTTCGTCGACCTTCATGCAACACATTGCGGTTGAACTGCCATGGTCTTCCTAGGATAACGGCGTTGGTTCGGCTCCGCATTACCAAGCAAGTTACCATATCCGTATACTCCCCTAGACGAATGGCAATGTTGACTTCTTGAGTCACCTGAATACGGTGGCCTTCATTGATCCAAGTGATTTCAATGGTTGGCACCAAAGCTCGGGTCGGGAGGCTGAGGTGCTGGACCACATGCTCCGCTAGAATGTTGCGATCACTTCCGGTATCGACTAAGGCTGTGAATGGCTCGAGACATCCACCAATGAAACACTCAAGATGGCAGCCCATCTCACGTTGATCGAAGTCGACCCAATCCTCAAGTGTCATCTCGGGCATGTCTTGGAGGAACTCCTCTTTAAGGAGGTCGATCTCGAGTTGATCCTCGAACGTGTGCAACAGTTCACAAGGCTCGTACTTAGGCTCCATGTGCGTCCTCTCGGCTGGACGCTAGGAGGATTAGCTTGCTGCGGTGAAGTTGACGACGAGAAAGACGGTGGTCGTCGGAAAGGCACGTCGGGGCTGCACTTGGCGTCGCCAGATTGGACTGTGGTGGTCGTGCAGCAGCTTGGTGGATCTGGGAGAGGGCTAATTAATTAGCATAATTGCAGCAGCTCAAGGGAAGGATGGGACGTGTGGGAGTTGGATTTGTAGGAGGTGGAGATCATGTAGGGATTCAGCAACTAGCTTCCACAATTCACGGACTCGGCTGAGATATGAAAGATGGGAAGCTGTTGGTGGGCAAGTGTGGCGGGAGGTGCTGAATTTGAAAGGAGAGAAATAATAGGGGAATTGGTTAGTGGGTGGTTAGGATATGACTCACCCAACCGCAAGCCTTAAATCGCAAGCCTATTTGCTCTCTTCTCTCTCTTTTTTTTTTGTATTCCATACTTAACCATTTAATCCTAATTAATTAAGTAGGAATAAGGCTTTGGACGTGGGAGTTGGTGGGTAGTGATGATGGCTAGACGTGGGGAGTGGAGGCTAGAAGTGGTGGTGGGTGGGTTAGCCGCAAGCTAGAAGCCTCACTTAGCCATGGTCTGCCCTTTGCTCTTCTTGACTGACCCGTGCCTTCCTTGGGTCTCCTCATGGTTAGAACTTCCGCTTAATTAAGCTTCCGATGACTCCTAGACCGAGACGATGTGGCTGCGGCATTGGCGTCGAACCACGAATCTCCTCGGCATTGCGTCGGCTTGAATGATCATCCCTTTTTAGGGAACCCTTAGCTAGACCCGTACAGTACAAGACGAAGGGCGCCAAGAACTCCTTTTTAGGGAACCCTTAGCTAGACTCTCAAAAGACGACACTCTAATGTGTTTTGACTTGTTTTTGGGTTTTTGACTTGATGGAGATTGGACTACAAAGGGAAATGGATATAACTCGTCACGAAGGATTCGGGACGAGTTTGGGATAGGCATCTTATGATTCTTGGATACAACTCACCAAGAAACACAAGACGAGATTGATTGATCATGGATGGAACGCACCATGACCAAACAATCACCTCTGGATGTGACACACCAAAGGGTGTTTTGGATGTAACTCACCAAAACGCGACTAAGGATTCGAGGATACAACTCACCTCGGAAACCATTGTCATGAGACTTGAAATGTACTAAACACTCATTTTTATCTCCATTCAAATCTCACAATTACAATGCACTTGGCTACCTATAAATAGGTACCAATACAAAAAAAATAGGAAAATACATAAATTGACTCCACTAACCTAGCACTAACGTAGGGCACTAACACCACTACTTAGAGCAATAACTAACTAGCTAAAATAAGAAAAATACGTAAACAACAAAAACAACTAACTAATTAACTAGGTAACTAAAGAAAATACGTAAACACATATTAACTAGCTAATTACCTAATTAATTAATGAAAAGGGAAATACTAGCAAAAACACATAGAATATCACTTCCTAGTCAATCTTCACGTCCTTGCATGAGGCTCCACCGATTGTTGGATGATCTCGTCTTCTGAAAGGTGTTCGATGGGATCCATGATCTCATCACCAACTCAGTTCCCTTTCGTAAAAAGGGTAAGTACCTCTGGATTCCCAACAATCGGGTTTGCTGGTACTGTGGGAACCAAGGTCACAACATTGACGAATGCAACAAGAAGGAAAGGGACGAGGAAAAGGCCTCTATGAAGAGAAACTATATGAGGAAAGATAATAGGAAAAGAACTGAAATTTCTGACTTAAATGATCCCTATTATTATTATTCTCCTTCTCAGGGAACTGATCATGTTAATCCACCTAGGAACTCTCCTCCTAATAAACCCGGGAACGGTCAGCCGACCTGGGTTCGTAAGAAATGATGTTTAATTGTACAGGCTGAAGTGAGTAAAGAAGAAAAATGGTACATAGACACTGGAGCTTCATGCCATATGACTGGAAACAGGAAGAAACTGCACTCACTTCAGAAATACAACGGAGGAAAGATTTCCTTCGGAGACAAGAGAAAAGGAGCCATTTGTGGCGTTGGATGCATGGACCTAACTGACAAAGTACAGGTAAGTGATGTTCATCTTGTTGACAATTTGGGTTTTGATCTAATGAGTGTGTCTCAGCTTTGCGACCAAGGGGAGAACCATGTCTTATTCACTCCCAAAGAATGCTTCGTGCTGAATCCAGAGACACACAAAACTCTATTGAAAGGGAAACTTTACAACAATGTCTATATCGTAGACACAAGCTTCATTCCTGAGGAAAATCTTTGCTTGTCTTCTATAGCTGATAGAACGACAATATGGCATCAAAGACTTGGCCATGCTAGCCCTCAGCTTATTCATAAGCTACACAAGAAGGAACTGGTGAGAGGACTTCCCTCTGTTCAAATTGAAAAGGACAACATTTGCTCACACTGTGTAAGGGGGAAACAGGTACGTAGTTCCTTTAAGTCAAAATCTGAGATCAGTTCCTCTCATCCTCTTGAACTTGTTCATATGGATTTATGTGGTCCCATGCATACTCAAAGCTTTGGAGGGAACAGGTATATTCTTGTACTTGTTGATGATTTCTCTCGCTTCACCTGGACCATTTTCATAAAATCAAAAGATGAACTGGTGAGAGGACTTCCCTCTGTTCAAATTGAAAAGGACAACATTTGCTCAGACTGTGTAAGGGGGAAACAGGTACGTAGTTCCTTTAAGTCAAAATCTGAGATCAGTTCCTCTCATCCTCTTGAACTTGTTCATATGGATTTATGTGGTCCCATGCGTACTCAAAGCTTTGGAGGGAACAGGTATATTCTTGTACTTGTTGATGATTTCTCTCGCTTCACCTGGACCATTTTCATAAAATCAAAAGATGAAGTATTTGACAGGTTCTCAGCTATTGTTCCTACTCTTGAGAACTCCCTTGGGCATAATCTTCGTGCCATACGTTCCGATCATGGAACTGAGTTCAAAAATGACAAGTTTCTAACCTTTTGCAGGGACAAGGGAATCTCTCATAATTTCTCAGCTCCTCGCACTCCTCAACAGAATGGAGTTGTTGAAAGAAAGAATAGGACCTTGGAGGACATGTCTCGTACTATGCTCCTTTCTGCTGGTCTTCCTCACAGGTTTTGGGCAGAGGCAGTCAACACCGCGTGCTACATTCTGAATCGTGCCATGCTTCGCCCTATGATTGAGAAGACATCCTATGAGCTCCTGAAAGGCAGAGTTCCCAACATTTCCCATCTTTGGGTCTTCGGGTGCAAATGCTTTGTGCACAATAATGGCAAAGATCCAATTGGGAAATTTGATCCCAGAAGCGATGAAGGGATATTCCTTGGCTATGTCAGCAACAACAAGGCTTACAAAGTGTACAACCTTCGTACACAAAAGATTGAGGAAAGTGTTCATGTTGTATTCAATGAATCTGCTTTCTCTAACATGCCATAGGTACCCTCTAGTTCTCCTCCTGCTGATGATGACCCCGATGAATCCTTCCCCTCATCTACTCTTGAGTTCTCTCTCAACCTGTCTGGCGACTCTGTTGGGAACTCCCCCGATTCTGAAGAGCAATCCTCTCCTGCTTCTCCGAATCTTGATCAGCAAAATGATACTCCATCCACTAAGAGTCCTCAAGACATCGGAACACATGTTCAAGCTCCCAATCCTAGGGAACCTATCTCCTCCGATGCTCCTGCTTCCAGTTCCCATGCTGAAGGGAACCTTGATGTTCATGCCACATAGAACTCTGATGATCATTCTGTAAGGAACCCTGATGTCACACATCCTGTTGTGATCAATGACTCAATTCTTGTTCCCAACTACAAGTACAAAGGATCTCATCCCGTGGATCTAATCATAACTCCATATCACAAACCAGGTCCGTCCATTAGATCCTCTCTAAATAACTTTTGTGTTTTCAATGCCTTCTTATCTCTTGTAGAGCCCAAGAACTACAAAGAAGCACTCACTGACCCAGACTAGATTCATGCAATGCAAGAGGAATTACATCAATTTGATCGTAACAAA
Source organism: Rheum nobile (assembly GCA_027886185.1). Taxonomy (NCBI): domain Eukaryota; kingdom Viridiplantae; phylum Streptophyta; class Magnoliopsida; order Caryophyllales; family Polygonaceae; genus Rheum; species Rheum nobile. The sequence goes on along the minus strand of WOAB01000741.1, from coordinate 70,544 downwards.
GTCTGGCGCTTAGTTCCATGTCCTCCCAACAAAACCATCATAGGAACTAAGTGGATCTTTCGCAACAAGCTTGATGACTCTGGTGTCGTCACAAGGAACAAAGCTCGTCTGGTAGCTCAAGGGTACAATCAACAAGAGGGAATTGACTACGATGAGACGTTTGCTCCTGTTGCACGAATGGATTCCATTCGCCTAATGATTGCCTTTGCTGTCCACAAGGGATTCCAGCTCTTCCAAATGGATGTCAAAACTGCCTTCCTAAATGGAATTCTTCAAGAGGAAGTGTATGTCAAGCAACCCCCTAGATTTGAGGACAGAGAGCATCCTGACTACGTCTACTTCCTAGACAAAGCTTTCTATGGGCTAAAGCAGGCTCCCCGTGCATGGTATGACCGTCTTGCTCAGTTCCTGTTATCCAATGGATACAGAAGAGGTTTGATTGATAAAACTCTTTTCTTACTGGAAGTTAAGGATGATATCTTGGTTGTTCAAGTATATGTCGACGCCATTATCTTTGGTTCCACTAACCTCTCTCGTGTAGAAAAGTTCAAGAACTTAATGAGCAGTGGATTCGAGATGAGCATGATTGGGGAACTGACCTTCTTCCTAGGTCTTCAAGTGAATCAGCTCTCAGAGGGAACTCAGATCCATCAACAGAAGTATGTGAAGGAACTTCTTAGAAAATTCAAGATGGACACTTGCAAACCCTTTGCAACTCCCATTTCCCCAGCAACCAAGCTCACGCTGGAAGATTCTGATCCCAAGGCTGATCAATCCTTATACAGGCAAATGATAGGTTCCTTTCTCTACCTAACTGCTAGTAGACCACATATTATGTATTTTGTGTGTCTTTGTGCTCGCTTTCAGGCTGACCCTCGCTCAAAGCACATGGCCGCTGTGAAACGTATTCTCTGCTATCTGAAGGGAACTGACAATCTTTGTCTTTGGTACCCCAAACACTGTGACTTCGAGCTCCTCTCCTACACGGATGCTGATTATGCTGGATTCCTCCAGAATCGAAAAAGCACTTCTGGAATGGCTCAGTTCCTTGGCCCCTGCCTGGTCACATGGGGCTCCAAGAAGCAAACCTCCATATCTCTCTCCACCACTGAGTTTGAATACATTGCTGCTGCTGCTTGTTGCTCAACTCCTCTGGCTCAAACAACAACTCGTGGACTTTAGTAAATCCTATGACCCTCTCAAAATTCTATGTGATAATACTAGTGCCATTAACATCTCTAAGAATCCTGTCTTTCACTCCAAGTCTAAGCATATTGACATAAGGCACCACTTTTTGAGAGATAACGTGGAAAAAGGGATCATTATTATGGAACATTGTCGTACTGGGGAACAAATTGCTGATATATTCACAAAAGCCCTTAATCGAGAACCATATGAGTACTTTAGACTCCTTCTTGGAATGATTTCCATAGCTTAGCGGTTCTGAGTTCCCTTGCCTATTTCCCTGCTACTGACTAGTTATGTGACTTATTTGTTTCATTGGTAACTCGTTGGGAACTGTGTTTACTGCTTTTCTTGTCCTACTCTGTATTCATATGTTTGTTGTTATGCCGTCAGTTGTGCATTATTCTCGCCTTCATGCATTAAGTGAACATCTTGCTTGCATTTCTTTTAACAATATATAATCAATCTGATCTCTGAACCTACATCATAAGCCGAAAGGATGATTGATTATAAGTTGTCCCTAGCCTGGCTTCCCTAGTAGGTCCCTATGAACCTTTTCTTGATTAAGTCCACAACTGGGAACTTACTAGGTTAGCGTCAAAATTGCCTTCCTACTATTTATATGCTTTTGGATGTGTACTCTTCATGATTTATATACCCTTTACATATATGCATCCAAAGCCTTCCCTAGCCAGGAACTTCTAAGGAACTAAGGGGGAACTGAAAAGGTAGATGCATGTGTGCTCTCTCTGCCGCCGCCTCGGATATTGGGTCTGCTCTCCTCCTTTGTGCTCAGAAGTATTTAAGGCAGCTCTGCTTTTTCTAGCCGTTTGACATGATTCTGGATGTGACGTGATCTTTATCTTTTGATCTTTGGAGATTTTGAAAGATTTGGGAATTTGATATCTTTGAAATTTGGAAATTCAAAAGATCTGGATATTATTTCCTCCGTGTGACCGTTGCTGGGCATGTTTATTTGGAAGTCGGATATTCTATTTAAAGGGAAGTTCTACACTGTTCAAGATCACCGCTCTTGTTTTCTCTGCTTTTGCTCTCCGTCTTCTCAAGTCTCTCCAAAGATCATCGCTTTCTCTCTCAAAAAATTTCTCATGGCTGAAGAAACCGTCAACATCGCCATCTCCAAGGCCGATCTGGAGTTCCTCGCTGCTCACGGCCGGTCTGCTGCATCACTGGCCTCTAGCGCTCCGATCACAGAGAACCCCACTCCCACAAAAGACCTAGCCGTCCCTACTCCTACCTCTACCGCCGCTCCTGTATATTCGGCGATGGAGTTCCCGGAATCTGAGGCCACCCCACAAAAATCAGCCCCCACTGAAATCGCCTCACCTTCCCCACTCAAATTAAACCCTCCCACAGACATCGCCTCCACGGAAATTGTACCCTCCCCTTGCCTCAAAGAAACCTCCCCCCTGTCAGCCGTACCCACTCCCAGCAATACTCCTCTCCTCCCGCCGACGATACTGCTCAGGGCGTAGAGGTTTCTCCCCTTGAGTATGTGCCTCCCAAAGAACCTCGCAGTGTTGGCGCTGAATTCATGAAGCGACTCCGTGATGACTCAGACGACGGCGAGGCCACCATTGTCAAAGAAACTCGGGCCTCTCGTCCCAAGAAAGCCAAGCTTTCCTCTGTTGCCGGCCGCACTCGCTCCGCCAGAACCACTGTTGCTGCTAAGTCTTCGGTGAAATCGTCGGATTCTCACAAGAACTCCTTTGCTTAGCGCAACATTCTTGGCCCTCTGTTCATGGGTTCACAGCTCTGGTCATCCACTCTCCAAGAAGTCGACTCTTTCCGTGCCGTGCTTTCTACTCAAGGTTGGGACCACCTTTTCTCTGAGGTCACTGGTGTTGATGACGATGTTGTTCGCAGCTTCTACTCCTCCATGTCCTTTGTCCAGGTCAAAGACGGTGAGGACCCCACAGACATTGTAGTTATTGTTGGAGGCCGTCTACTGCGCATCACCTCCGATATGATTGGCGCGGTTCTTGGTGTCCCCACTGGGGAAGGGTTCTTCCAGATCACCAAGAAGAACTGGCCCACAAAGAAAGAGGAGTATGTCAAGTTCCTTTTTGGCGACAGAAAGCTGAAGGACCTCTACACCAAGTATCTTTCCCTCCCAATAAAGCTGCTTCATTCCTTCCTCATCTACAATGTCATCCCGTGACAGGAAAAGCGGAATACCACTCAGATTGCGGAGGTTGTGTTCATGGATAAGATGCTTTCAGGTGAACGGCTGGACCTCCCCAAGATAATTATGCTGCATATGCAGGCTTGTCATTCTCATCCATCACACTCTCTGCCCTATCCTACCATCATCAAAGCCCTACTGACATCTCTAGATGGGTACCCGGCTTCCCCCTCTGAGTCTATGTACCAGCACCTCATGGACATGGCATACATCAACAGTCTCAGGGTTGATGAGGAACCGGAAGTTAAGCCAAAGAAAACTTGTGCTGCCACTGCCCCATCTGCGCCTGAGGAGTCTGGCCTTCCCAATGTCTTTGCTGACATCTCTGCCAAGCTCAAGGGACTGACCGCGGCTGTGAGGGAACTGTCTTCTGCCTTCACCTCATTTGCGACTACTTTGACCGCCAGGCTGCCTCCTAATTCCTCCTGAATTCCCCATGCTTGTCTCTGGCTTAGTTTTCCTAAGATCTCCCCTGCACACTAACTGCTCTGCTTTGTTGGTTACTATCTCTTCGTAGTCTTGTTTGTTGGCTTGTTGTGTGTCTGCTAGTTGTTTTGTTCATCTTTTGGTATAATTAATGAATATCTGTTTGCTTAGTTGTGACTTGCAATTTGCTTTGAACTTGTTCCTCTCTGAGTTATCAATTGAAACTAATCTATCTTTTCGATGATGTCAAAAGGGGGAATAGACTCTGGTTTCTTGGAACCAATAGGACTGGTGTCTTTCTAAGGGGGAACTAAGTACTGCGTTCAAAAATTAAGGGGGAACTATAAAGCATTTTTCTTAGTATCTTTGTTTCCATAATATGTCACTTAACTTTGCCTATTGGTTATATGCTTAAGATTGGTATTAGTTTGTCATCATCAAAAAGGGGGAAATTGTTGGAATGGAACTCTTTGGAACGTCAGTTCCCATGGAGTTCCCTTCCTCTGTTTCTCTTGTTTTGACGATGACAAACACTTGAACTTAACTGGCTATTCTAGTATTTAATCTACAGCTGAAAAGATAAGGGAACCAAGTCCAAAGTGAGCTAAGATCAAGATCAAGGGAACTGGATGGGAACCGCATCTGTGTAACTACCAACGTTATCTACAGAATCATTGTGAAGATTTGTTTCCGGATTTAACGCGCCCAGCAGAAAACCTTAGGCGTCAAGATACACATAGATTATCTTTATATGATTGTGTATATTGTAATTCGGTTAAGGAAATATTTCTTATCTTATCTTAGGTAAGAGATGAAATACCGAATCATGGATTTATGGAATATGCTTGTTCAAAGAATATCTCCTCTGGGATCTTTCCTTGACAAACATATTGTATAAATACATGACGCTGTTAGTAGGTGAAAGTTATGCATTTTCACGAGCTTTAGAGTGCATCAGAAAGAAGAAGTGTTCGAGTTGATAGTGTCGAAGTAAGTCTATTGTGTGTTAATCTGTGATTTCTAGAGAACTAGGTTTAAGTCTTAGTGAGTTAGACTGAAACGAGATAGTTTGGAAGTTGTAATCGCATATTAATATACAAGTAGACTGTTTGAAATCCTCGAAAGAGGGGTGGTTTTTATCCTAGATAACTAGTTGGTTATCAAAGGTTTCCACCTTAAGTAATTGTTCTTGATAACTTGTTTACTAGTTATTCCGCTGCCCATAGAAATTAAACACATTTGTGTCTCAGTTCCCTTGAAACTAACGCACAGATCCTACAAAATTGGATTATAGGCAGTACCTCTAATATACACATCACTTTCAACGATCATGATGATCTCATCCCACTATTTTTTTAGCCGAGCATGAAGACATCATATCACTCGGTTGTTTAGCACGCACCGGTTAATCGTCACTGGGTTCTCGTTGTTTTAGTTTGAAGTAAGTTCAATGTTCTGAATTTGTTTGCTAATATATAGGTAATTATTATATTTAGGTATGATTTAGGGTGTATGTATAGATAAATTGGAGGACCATGAATCGTTTAGATGGTCTATGGATATTAAGGAGAATGATAGGAGGATGTAGTCTGTTTTCGAACTTGAAATTTTATGAAAATTTATGGATCATAGGCGATATAGTAGGGAGATGCTTTGTAAAACTTCATGGTATTTAGATCTATATCGAAAGAGATAAAAAAGTATAAGTGATTCTCGGTATTCATTGAAAATTGGATAAAATCAATATACTTTGAAAATTCATTATAAATTGAGTTTAGATCGGAATTGAGTGTATGATATGGATAAAATCAATATACTTTGAAAATTCATTATAAATTGAGTTTAGATCGGAATTGAGTGTATGATATGTCGATGGACTCTTCTTGAAGCCTAGTTTATGTATATTGAATTTCATGATTTTTAAAGAACGCTAGGTTATGGAATTGTATGCAAAACCGAGTTAGGGTTGAAATCTGCAAACTATGGTATAGCAGTGGAGTGTATTTGCAATATCGTTTTCGTTTGAAATCCGATTAAGGCGATTCTTGAGGCATTAGGTTCGTAACATTGAACTCTGTCGTTTTGTGAATTTTGAGGAATTTTTGAAGTTGTTTGATCTAGTTTATGTATTTTACAAGTTGACTATCAGATTCTAAAATTTGGGGGTTTTCATTTATAAATGTATTTTTAATGATTTTTGTTGATTTGTGGTGTTGTACTCCTATGGCTTGTTTAGGCCGGGTTATGATGACGATCACTCTTCATTGGATATTGTGTGCTTGGTTTCGAGGTACGTCCCCCAAGACTTATTTAGTTGATTGCCTTGGCTTGGCCTGCATGATGATTGCATTTCAGGATTCTATATGCAATTCCCGTGTTTCCTTGTTTTGTGACTTAGCTGAAATGTGTCAATCATTTCCGTGTCTACCTCTTTTATGTGTCTTAGTTGTGGCACATAATGTGTTAGGATTGTGGCTTAGCCTCTCATGGCAGAACAAGTGTTGTGTGTATGTATGACATTATTGTGGTTCGACAATCGGTGTATATGTGTTGTGTGTTGGGTTGGGTTGTGTGCTTTGTGTTGTGTGTATGCGTGCGTGTGGTGTTTTGTGTGTGTGTGTGTTATTTTGTGTGTTGTTAGTAAATCTTGATTTCGTTGTGTTCGTTTAATTATCTTAGTAATCCACTCTGATGTGCATTTAAAATTTGGTTAAACTTTGTTTGTAATTTTTCATGTTTAGTTTTAGGATTTGTGATTCGATTGTGGGTTCTTTGCTGAGATCTTAATTACTAACCCAGATTACTCTAGGGTTTTTCTGTTACATGTTTTCAGCTTTGCACAATTTGAAAGCTACATGGAAGAGTTGGAGGTGCTCGATAGTGGTGCTAGTTTAGCCTTTGGTCCTCCTTTTGTATTCCATTGCGTACTCTGACATTATTGTTGAGTCTAGTTGACCTTATGTTAGACATTCATTTCATTTTCACCATTAATTTTATTAAGTTCAAGTCTTTTAGTCGCTTCCACCATCATTGTTATTCTGTTGGTTTTCTTTTGCCTGGTGGGTTCTGGGTTGAGTCTACGGTGGTGACACCCTGGGTTTGGGGGTGTTAAAAATTGGTATAAGAGGCTAGGTTTTGAGATTAATCTGCTTCCTTCTGCTTCTTAGAGTAAAGTTTGTCTTTCTTGAAGGGTATTTTTCATGGGGTGAGTTTGGAGCTAGCACCATCGAGCCGTCAGCGTCTTCCATGTGACTTGTGCATAGTAAGTAAGTTCTTTATTGTTTTTTTCCCGATTCGTATATGATGCGAACGATCCTCGAAAACACCGTTGCAAGATATGATCTTTAACGTTGAACAAGCCTCCCTTTGTCTCTTCTAACTTGCCAAAGAGATGGTGTCTTCTAAGGCTAAAGAGATAGCCTTTTCACGCAGGAAACTGGACCAAAGTGATGGTATGAACACGTCCAAAGTGATGGACAGTCACGATCAAAGAGATGATCAAGACGTTTGCCAGAGGAACGTCAGATTAATGCTTGAAGCGACAAGCTACGGGATAATTGAGAACCGGGGGATCGTAGGGGGTTGATGTTGGGATTCAAGAAAGGAGATAACTCAACTTAACAACTCAAATCAACATACTCGTATTAATGAATGAAAGAAGGTTTAAATAGTCTAGACAAAAACTGAGTAATGGAAAGTAACCTAGCTAAGAAACACCAAAGAGTGGGTCGGCCCAAAACACATAAGGGCACGCCCGAAACACTAGCTAAAATAGTCTTAAATAAATTAAGGAAAGAAACTATAAAGCTGTTCAAAGACGGCAGCGATCGCAGGCAAATTCAAGAACGAGCCGCGGTCGTGGATGCAAGGCCGCGGTCACGGCTTTGCCGCGGCGCGGGAGCATAGCAGCGGTTTCGGCTTTTCCGCGGGCGCAGATACACAACAGCGGTCGCGGCTTTTCCGCGGTCGCACAACAGCGGTCGCGGCTTTGCCGCGGGCGCGACTTGCATTTCAGGATGGGGTGTCACCCAACCCTTCATAGGTCAAAAGGAGGACCCATTTAGGACTGTTTGACGCTGAGTAACTTGCATAACTACGGGTGACTAAAGATTGAGTTGCTCGTTCCATTGCCCTTGCACAAGCTCTAGTCACCGGGCCGTTGGTTTGCACTTCCATTGCTTCCTCTTCGTCCTGCGCCGTCATTGATGGGGTCATGGAGCTATCAATCTCCCCTTCTTGGCAGCGAAGCGTCCCCACTTTGTCCTCGTCATCAAAAACAGGAGGTGTATAAGGAGAAAGATCAGCGACGTTGAAGGTAGGATGCGCACCATAGTCATCGGGCAAATCCAAACGGTAGGCGTTGGCACCAAGGCGTTGTAGCACCTGAAATGGGTTGTCACCTCTAGCATCCAGCTTGTGGCATCGCTTCAATGGAAAGCGATCGCGATGCAAGTGCAGCCACACCAAGTCTCCGGGCTCAAACTCCACGGCACGCCGGCCTACGTTGCACTGACGAGCGGTATGCGCGGCCTTCTTCTCCAGTTGCGCCTTGGTCCGCTCATGCAGCGCCTTCACCATGTCCGCACGCTCCACGCCCTTGACACTCTCCTTGTTCTTCATGGGCCTCGGTGCAAGATCCAAAGGCGTGTGGGGATTGATTCCGTATACAACCTGAAACGGGCTCAACTGCATCGTCGAGTGCATGGACCTGTTATAAGCGAACTCAACAAAATACAAGCACTCTTCCCACTTGCGGAGGTTAGACTTTAACATAGTACGTAATAAAGCACCTAAAGTCCTATTAGTGACCTCCGTTTGGCCATCCGTTTGGGGATGATAACTAGTAGAAAATAACAGCTTAGTCCCCAACTTGGCCCATAAAGATTTCCAAAAATAACTCACAAACTTAGCATCACGATCGGACACTATACTACTAGGAATACCATGCAGCCTAACAACATGCTCAAAAAATAAAGAAGCAATCTCAGAAGCATTATTAGTAGTCTTGCATGCAATAAAGTGAGCCATTTTCGAAAACCGATCAACAACAAAAATATCGAGTCCCTCCCCTTCTTAGACAAAGGCAAACCAGTGATAAAGTCCATACTAATATCCTCCCATGGGATGTTAGGAATAGGCAAAGGGGTATACAAACCTTGGGGACTCGACCTAGACTTAGCATGCACACAAGTAACACAAGCCTTGCAATATTGAGTAACATGATGCATCATTTTAGGCCAATACAAATGATCCCTTAATGCAGCCAATGTCTTAGGAATACCAAAATGTCCTCTACCTTCATGAGCTTCCTGAATTAAAAACCTACGTATAGACGTTTTTGGGATACATAGTTTCTCGGCCTTAATTAGGTAGCCATTATCCACATAGAACTCATTAGACTCCTTTTTCCATGCATGTTTTAAAATTTTCAGCAAAGTCATCATCATGCATATACAGTTATTTGATCAAGGAAAAGCCTAAGATAGAAGCATCAAGTTGAGTAAGAAACACATACCGTCGAGAAAGGGCGTCGGCAACCACATTCTCCTTACCTTTCTTGTACTTGACCATATAGGGGAAGGTCTCCATGAACTCCACCCATCTGGCATGGCGCCGGTTGAGGTTGTATTGTCCCTTCAAGTACTTCAAAGCCTCATGGTCTGAGTGTATGACAAACTCCTTGGGCCAAAGATAGTGCTGCCAAGTCTTCAACGCCCGAATAAGAGCATAGAGCTCCTTGTCATAAGTGGGGTAGTTGAGTTGGGCGCCGGTGAGCTTCTCACTAAAGTAAGCAATGTAATGGCGGTCTTGTAGTAAAACACCTCCAATGCCATGGTGAGAGGCGTCACACTCCACTTCAAAGGTCTTGGAAAAGTCTGGTAATTGCAGCAAAGGGGCGTGGCAAATATGGTCCTTCAAGGTGACAAAAGCAAGCTCATGGGCGTCCGTCCACTCTATGGATGCAACCTTCTTGGTTAGCTCATGCAACGGGGCTACAATGGTGGAGAAATCACGCACAAACCGATGGTAGAAATCAGCCAAGCCTAAGAAAGACCGGACCATCGTCGGTGTAGTAGGTCGTGGCCACTCTTTAATGGCGCGTACCTTCTCTTGGTCGACCTTCAATCCATCCTTGCTAACAACAAAACCAAGGAAAATGTAGACTCCGAGCAAAAAGAACATTTACCTAAGTTAGCGTAAAGTTTCTCTTTCCTAAGACATTATAAAACTTTCCTAAGATGTATAACATGCTCATCTAAGTTCTTCTATAAACAATGATATCATCAAAGTAGACAACTACAAATTTTCCTAAGTAAGCCCGTAAAACATGATTCATAAGTCTCATAAAAGTACTAGGAGCATTAGTAAGGCCAAAAGGCATCACCAACCACTCATAAAAGCCATACATAGTCTTAAATGCAGTTTTCCATTCATCACCCTCATGCATCCTAATTTGATGGTAACCACTCTTAAGATCAATCTTAGAAAACAAAGTAGCAGTGTAGCACCATGTAATTCATCAAGCATATCATCAAGTCTAAGAATAGGGTGGCGATACTTCAATGTGATTTGGTTGATGGCTCGACAATCAACACACATACACCAAGTACCATCCTTCTTAGGCACTAAGATGATCGTCATGGCGCATGGGCTTAAGCTCTCTCAGACATATCCCTTGTCCATCAACTCCTGCACTTGGCGCTGTAACTCCTTGGTCTCTTTCGGGCTCGCACGGTATGCAGCTCGGTTAGGCAATGATGCGCCTGGCACAAAGTCGATTTGGTGCTCTATCCCTCGGATTGGTGGCAATCCTTCAGGCAACTCCTCAGGCATAACATCCTCAAATTCCTGCAAAAGAGTAGACACCGCAGGGGGTAAATCAACCAAATCCTTAACATTTAAGAGACACGCAAAAGGAACAAGTAAAAATAAAGGAAGACGTTCTTGAATAATTGGAGAGACATCCCGGGACCGGGCTAAGAGAAGCCGATTCTCGCATTTGCCTTGAATGTCGGGATGTGGAGGCGTCGGGGATGGGCTGGCCGCGGCTTTGGCGGCCTTGTCACGGCTTGGTTTAGTGGGAATGGCACCCTTGTCACCGTGGGCAGTGGCAGCTGCATTCTTGGCTTGCTCTAAAGCCTTGGCTCGGTTCCTTTTGACTTGGTCTTGTAAGATCTCCTTAGGACTCATAGGAAGTAAGGTTACCTTTCTCCCATTGTGCATGAAGACATAGTTGTTGAGGAAACCATCATGAAGGACTCGCTTGTAAAATTGCCAAGGTCGCCCTAAGAGAAGATGTGTGGCATCCATATGAACTACATCACAGAGCACCGAGTCCTTGTAATACCCAATGCTGAAAGTTATTGTGCATTGACGCTTGACAACATTGGTATCATCGCCTTCCGAGATCCATTGAAGGCTATAGGTTACGGGTGTGGAGTCGTCTCAAACTTGAATTGTTTGATCACCTTTTCATTGATGATATTGCAACAACTCCCACCATATATGATCACACTCAAAGAAGCACCTTGGACTGCACACTTAGTATGGAAGAGATTCTCGCGTTGGTTCAATGATGTACCTTCTTTGGCGGTGAGGACACGTCGTGTGACGAGGCTAAGAGGCACGGTGCCTTGCTCATCCATGGAGTTGCAAACATAGCCGTCATCATCGCCGGCGGCATCAGAATAGTGCTCGTCAAACACGGGACCGGTGTCAACATCGTCTTTCTCAAACGACTCGATCACGAGCCCTTTATTCGGAAGTAGCGGTGCCACGCGAAGGAGGCGGGTTGACGCGTGCCAAGGCACTAGAACGACTGGCCGGCGTCGGAGTGGATGGTGCGGGAGCGAATTGCGAAGATGAACACACATTAGTAGAAGGGGAACTTGACATAGGATTAGAACCATACCTTGTGTTAGGCCGAGACCAAGACGCCTTCTTAGCCGCTTGTGCTTGCGTCCAAATCTCTCGATCCATGTGGGCGCACTTTTGAAGGTTCCTAATGGCGAGTACTCGAAGTTGGTTCCGAATAGGTTCATGCAAACCACGAAGAAACATACTCCGAAAATCCTCATCGGAATGGTAGATACCCGCCTTGTGTGAATGTTCTTCAAGCTCGGCATAGAAATCAAGGAGGGATCGGTGTCCTTGGGACGCAAGTTGTATCTTGAGGTGCATCTCGGATGTGAAGTCCTCAGGAAGATACTTCTTCTTCATGATATGGATGAATTGACACCAAGTGGCTACGGGTGGATCACCACGGCGGTCTCGGTCAGTCCGGAATCGGTGCCACCATGCACGCGCAGCGCCCTCGAAGTGCAACGTTGCGACTTCAACTTTGTCCTCCTCGGAGTATTTGTAATAAGCCAACACATACTCCACGGACTGCTGTCAATAAAGGAACTTAATTGGATTATAATCACCATAAAAGTTAGGAACTTTTACCTTGATGTCTCGGCGTGGGGTGTTGTGACGGTGCGGGCTTGAATGACGTCGGTCAGACGGACGTCGACGCTCGGTGTTGTAGCGTGTGGCTCTATATGCCACCTGTCGTTCTGCCTCATAAGCTCCATCATCATCGAAGCTGTCCCGGTCATCATCTGAGGCGGAGTCACGGTAGTCATCAACGTCGGACTCAGGATCGTCATACCGGGTTTGACGTTATCCTCTTTTCCGGCTATCCATATAGTGTTGACATAAGGGAATAGATCCTTTGAAACACGAATGTTACGTCTCGAACGATTGCCATCCGAATAGGCCGCATCATGGATAGGATCATACCGATCATGGGGGTCAACGCGTCGAGAAGAGGGATAGCCTTTAATTTGGAAATGAAGGCATTCATGCGGGGTAGACGCGACTGCCTTGCCCTTGCGATCATGTGGCTGGCATGATGTAGCCGTGGGGTTCACCATGGGATCCTCCAAAGGTAGGTGCATGTCACTAACAAGACGGCGTAGGCGTGCAACCTCGGCTTCAGGGTCGGCCAAGGCGCGGTCCTTCGTGGCATTGGCGGCATGGGCGTCCTCCAATTCACGATGAACGTCGTCTATGGGGTCGGGATTGCAGCATCCGGATGAGCGGGTGCGACTCATAGTGGGGATGTCCATCGTACCTATACGAAGCATGCAACACACAAGGATCAAAACGCACCAAGCAAAAGAACAAGTTCAAACCAAGTCCTTGTCTCAAAAGTGAACCAAGAAATTTTCCGCAAAGCATACTAATTTGGTTACTCGTGAGGAGGGAGTGGCTTGAACGTAAGGCAAGAAAAGAAGGAGCAGTAGCAAAATCAAGTCCAAATAGAAATCAATATCCCACGAGTTCACGTATGATCAAATTCAAGTTTCTAGGAGTTAAGCACAAGAAAGTGGCAAGAAATCTCTCCTTTGATTTTAGTTGCGTTAGACATGAGAGGTATGAAGATGAAGTGTAGGACCGCAGTGAGGGATTTCCCTTGCCTTTGTTTTAGGCTCCGTCTTCCAAGTTTCTTGTTTGAGGAAGGTTTTTTTTTGTTTTTTTGCAAGAAAGAAGCACAAGATGAAAGTGCAAGAGAGAAGAAGAGATAGACTTATGCAACCTAGAAGGAAATAAATCAAACAACTAGTCAAGTAATTAACCCTAAGATAAAGCAAGAAAAAGATCACAAAATAAACAAGGGAATAAGATATGCAAATAAAAAAACAAGATAATGCTACGTATGGTTATTAGCAAATTAAGAGAAGCAAGGTTGAAAGTCAAAGATTAATCTTACTTGAAGACTAACCTAATCCTAAGGCAGCCGTGAATAATAGGGGTGGTGGCGGAAGTATTGGCGGTGGTGGGATGGTGGTGCGATTTTTTTTGGGGGGGGTTTAACACGGAAAAAAATAATCAAGGAACACTTAAAAGATAAGAGGAAACTCATCTTGTACTGGCTCTGATGCCAATTGATGCGAACGACCCTCGAAAACGCCGTTGCAAGATACGATCTTTAACGTTGAACAAGCCTCCCTTCGTCTCTTCTAACTTGCCAAAGAGATGGTGTCTTCTAAGGCTAAAGAGATAGCCTTTTCACTCAAGAAACTGGACCAAAGTGATGGTCTGAACACGTCCAAAGTGATGGACAGTCACGATCAAAGAGATGATCAAGACGTTTGCCAGAGGAACGTCGGATTAATGCTCGAAGCGACGAGCTACGGGATAATTGAGAATCGGGGGATCATAGGGGGTTGATGTTGAGATTCAAGGAATGAGATAACTCAACTTAACAACTCAAATCAACATACTCGTATTAATGAATGAAAGAAGGTTTAAATAGTCTAGACAAAAACCGAGTAATGGAAAGTAAGCTAGCTAAGAAACACCAAAGAGTGAGTCGGCCCAAAACACATAAGGGCACGCCCGAAACACTAGATAAAATAGTCTTAAATAAATTAAGGAAAGAAACTATAAAGTTGTTCAAAGAAGGCAGCGATCGCAGGCAAATTCAAGAACGAGCCGCGGTCGCGGATGCAAGGCCGCGGTCGCGGCTTTGCCGCGACGCGGGAGCATAGCAGCGGTTTTGGCTTTTCCGTGGGCACGGATACACAACAGTGGTCGCGGCTTTTCCGCAGTCGCACAACAGCGGTCACGGCTTTGCCGCGGGTGCGAATCCGCGGGCGCGGCTTCCATTTCAGGACGGGGCATCGCCCAGCCCTTCGTAGGTCAAAAGGAGGACCCATTTAGGATTGTTTGACGCTGAGTAACCTGCATAACTATGGGTGACTAAAGATTGAGTTGCTCGATCCATCGCCCTTGCACGAGCTCTAGTCACCGGGCCGTTGGTTTGCACTTCTATTGCTTCCTCTTTGTCCTGCGCCGTCATTGATGGGGTCATGGAGCTATCAGTATATGTGTTAACTTGCAGGCGCGGTGTATTAGGTCGTGTTTTAAGACTTAGTATGATGTGTGTAAGGATGTTTTTCGGGACTTAGTACTCCCTTGCTGATTATTGTTTAAAATGTTATAACGGTTTCTTGTAATGGTTTCCACCGGTATGGTTTTAGGCATGGGGTAAGTCATTGAGGAAATGACCCTTGGGTATAACCATGCGGCTAGGATCGACCCCTTCTCGAGATTATAAAAATGTTTCTGCGAGAGCTCTAGTAGAGACTCAGCCTGGGTTAGAAGTTAATGTTTTGATAATGGGTAACGTGTAGAGCTGCGCGCTGACCGTTGTGTGCAATGAGTTAAGGTCGGAGGGTGCCACATGATTGGTTTGAGTTATATGATATTGGATGATGGTTGTCATATGATTGGCATATGAATAGTTATGTTATGTTGGATATTTATTATTGCTTGATTGGTTTGAGACTGCACGTTATGTTGGATGGTTGTTATTATGAAATTGGTTTGAGACTTGTAAGTTATATTATGTTCAATAATGTTGAGATCTGATTGATGATTGATGTGAGTTATGTTGGTTGGTTGGTCTGATGACAATAATGTGAATTATGTTGCTTGGTAGTTGTAATGAAATTGTCGTGAGTTATGATAGATGATTATTGTTTCGTAGATGTTTAGCATTATATAAATTATGCAACATTTTAAGCATATGCATATAGGCTTATTTGAATATTTTATGGGCATCTACCCGCAACAAGTGATCCTTTCGTTTCTGATGCTTTTGATTGCTTGCTTTCTAGTTTCGAGAACGAAACTATATTTAAGGATGGGTATATGTAATATCCCCGATTTTGATTGAAATTTTATTGGTTTGAATGATTTTGAAAATGGGATTTGGAAAGTAGATTATATTCCTTTTCATTTATTAGTCGTATTAGTGGATATAGTACGTTGGTTTTGGGGTCACAATTGAGTGTTTATAGAATCGAGCAAAACATTCTTATGGAGATTAGTAGCCTTGTTTTTCGATGAGGTATTCTTATCTATTTTTGAGAATTATGTGAACTAGTTTGGGTTACGCAATTTATTTCTTACTTTTGGAGTTTATTTTGAAGGAATATTCTTATTAAGGAAAATAATGGAGAACTAGTTCCTCTTGGAAAATTAATGATTAGTGTTTAACTTTTGTACAATACTTTGGGTTATAATTTATCTATATATCATGTCGGAGCACTATATTTAGAAATTTGGATATTTAACAATTGTAAAAATTAATGGATATTACGTATAAGTAAAAGTGATTTTTTATAATCTACATGTTTAGTTGGTATTATTGGGGTAACCTAATTGATCCCCTTAGCCTAGCCTCATAGTTATATATATAAACATTACAAAGACCTACTTGCCGTCATTTACCAACTTAAACACCAAGGAATTGGATTGTAGGCAGTACCTCTAATATACACATCACTTTCAACGATCACGATGATCTCATCCCACTCTTTTTTTTTAGCCGAGCATGAAGATCTCATACCACTCGGTTGTTTAGCACGGACCGGTTAATGGTCACTGGGTTCTCGTTGTTTTAGTTGGAGTAAGTTCAATGTTCTGAATTTTTTTTATATATATAGGTAATTATAATATTTAGGTATGATTTTGGTGTATGTATATGTAAATGGGAGGACCATGAACCGTTTAGATGGTCTTTGGATATTAAGGAGAATGATATGAGGATGTAGTTTATTTCGGGTGTCATTTGTAGTATGTTTTCGAACTTGAAATTTTATGATCATTTTATGGATGATAGGCGACATAGTAGGGAGAATTTCTGTAAAATTTCATGGTATTTAGATCTGTATCGAAAAAGATAAAAATATATATGATTCTCGGTATTCATGGAAAACGGGATAGAACGATATACTTTAGAAATTCATTATATATTGAGTTTAGATCGGAATTGGATTTATGATATGACAATGGACTCGTCTTGAAGCCTAGTTTTTGTATATTGAATTTCATGATTTTTAAGGAAAATTAGGTTATGGATTTGTATGCAAAACCGAGTTCGGGTTCAAATCAGAAAACTATGGTATAGTAGTGGAGTGTATTTTCAATATCTTTTTCGTTTAAAATCCGATTAAGGTGATTTTTGAGGCATTAGGATTGTAACATTGAAGTCTATCTTTTTTGTAAATTTTGAGTAAGTTTTGAAGTCGTTTGATCTAGATTCTGTATTTTACAAGTTTACTCTCACGTTCTGAAAATTAGGGGTTATCATTTATAAATGTGTTTTTAATGGTTTTTGTTGATTTATGGTGTTGTACTTCTATGGCTTATTTAGGCCGGTTTATGATGTCGATTGATCTTCATTGGATATTTTTTTCATCGTTTCGGGGTAAGTCTCCCAAGACTTATTTAGTTGATTGCCTTGACTTGGCATGTATGACAATTGCATTTCTGCATTCTATATGGAATTCTTGTGTTTCATTGTTTTGTGACTTAGCTTAAATGTGTCAATCGTTTCCATGGCTACATCTTTTATGTGTCTTATTTGTGGAACATAATATGTTAGGATTGTGGTTTAGCCTCGCATGGCAAAACAACTATTGCGTGTATGTATGACATTATTATGGTTGAACAATCGGTGTATATGTGTTGTGTGTTGGGTGTGTTGTGTGTGTGCGTGTGTGTGTGTGGTGTTTTGTGTGTGTGTTGTTTTGTGTATGTGTTATTTTGTGTGTTGTTACTATGTCGTGATTCCATTGTGTTCGTTTAATTATCTTAGTAATCCACTCTGATGTGCATTTAAAATTTGGTTAAACTTTGTTTGTTATATTTCTGTTTTGTTTTAGGATTTGTGATTCGATTGTGGGTTCTTTGTTGATATCTCAATTACTAACCCAGGTTACTCTGGGGGTTTTCTATTTTGTTTCCGCTTGTTTTCGGTTACAGGTTTTCAGCTTTGCATAGTTTGAAATCTACATGGAGGAGCTGGAGGTGCTCGATAGTGGTGCTAGATTAGCGTTTGGGCTTCCTTTTGTATTTCGTTATGTAGTCTGACATTATTGTTGAGTCTAGTTGACCATATGTTAGACATTCATTTCATTGTCACCATTAATTTTATTAAGATCAAGTCTTATATCCGCTTCCGCCATTGTTGTTATTCTGTTTGTTTTCTTTTGCCTGGTGGGTTCTGGGTAGAATCCACGGCGGTGACACCCGGGGTTTGTGGGTGTTACAAATTGGTATTAGACGCTAGGTTTCGAGATTCATTTGCTTACTTCCGCTTCTTAGAGAAAAGTGTATCTTTCTTGAAGGGTATTTTTCTTGGGGTGAGTCTAGAGCTAGCAGCATCGAGCCGCCGGCGTCTTCCATGTGACTTGTGCATAGTAAGTAAGTTCTTTATTGATTTTTTTTCTGAATCGTATATGTGTTAACTTGCAGGCGCTGTTGCATAGTAAGTAAGTTCTTTATAGAATTATTTCCGATTTGTATGTGTTAACTTGCAGGCACGGTTTATAGGGTCATGTTTCAAGACTTAGTACGATGTGTGTAAGGACGTATTTGGGGACTTAGTACTCCGTTGCTGATTATTGTTATAACGGTTTCTTGTAATGGTTTCCACCGGCATGGTTATAGGCATGAGGTAAGTCATTGAGGAAGTGACCCCTGAGTATAACCATGCGGCTAGGAGGGACCCCTTCTCCAGATTATAATTTTTTTTTGGTGGGTGCTCTAGTAGAGACTCAATCGGGGTTAGAAGTTAATGTTTTGATAATGGGCAACGTGTAGAGCTACGCGCTGACCGTTGTGTGCCATGTGTTAAGGTCGGAGGGTGCCACATGATTGGTTTGAGTTATATGATATTGGATGATGGTTGTCATATTATAGGCGACATAGTAGGAGAATTTCTGTAAAAAAATTCATGGTATTTAGATCTGTATTAATGGAGATAAAATGTATAAGTGATTCTCGGTATTCATTGAAAACTAGAAGGGAAAATATACTTTGGAAATTCATTATATATTGAGTTTAGATCCAAATTTGGTGTATGACATGTCGATGGACTCTTCTTGAAGCCTAGTTTCTGTATATTAAATTATATGATTTTTAAGGAACACTAGGTTATGAATTTGTATGAAAAACCGAGATAAGGTTCAAATCTGGAAACTTTGGTATAGTAGTGAAGTGTATTTGCAATATTTTTTCGTTTGAAATCCGATTAAGGTGATTCTTGAGGCATTAGGTTCGTAACATTGAATTCTATCTTGCTGCAAATTTTGAGGAACTTTGGAAGTCATTTGATCTAGGTTCTGTATATTACAAGTTGACTATCAGATTCTGAAAATTGGGGGTTTTCATTTATAAATGTGTTTTTAATGGTTTTTGTTGATTTGTGGTGTTGTATTTCTATGGCTTGTTTAGGCCAGATTATGATGATGATCGCTCTTCATTGGATATTGTTTGCTTGGTTTCGGGATAAGTCTCCCAAGACTTATTTAGTTGATTGCCTTGGCTTGGCCTGCATGACGATTGCATTTCTGGATTCTATATGCAATTATTGTGTTTCCTTGTTCTGTGACATAGCGGAAAATTTTCAATCGATTATGTGGCTACCTATTTTATGTGTCTTAGTTGTGGCACATAATGTGTTAGGATTGTGGTTTAGTCTCTCATGGCAAAACAACTATTGCGTGTATGTATAACATTATTGTGGTTGAATAATCGGTGTATATGTGTTGTGTGTTGGGTGTATTGTGTTGTGTGTTTGCATGCGTGTGGTGTTTTGTGTGTGTGTGTTATTTTGTGTGTTGTTACTAAGTCGTGATTCTGCTGTGTTCGTTTAATTATCCTAGTAATCTACTATGATGTGCATTTAAGATTTGGTGAAACTTTGTTTATAATTTGTCTATTTAGTTTTTGGATTTGTGATTCGATTGCGGGTTTTTTACTGAGATCTAAATTACTAACCCAGGTTACTCTGGGTTTTTTTGTTTTGTTTTCGGTTGTTTTTGGTTATAGGTTTTCAGCTTTGCACAGTTTGAAAGCTACACGGAGGAGGTAGATGTGCTCGATAGTGGTGCTAGTTTAGCCTTTTGGCTTCCTTTTGTATTTTGTTGTGTACTCTGACATTATTGTTGAGTCTAGTTGACCATATGTTAGACATTCATTTCATTTTCACCATTAACTTTATTAAGTTCAAGTCTTTTAGTCGTTTTCGCCATCGTTGTTATTCCGTTTGTTTTCTTTTGCCTCGTGGGTTCTGGGTAGAATCAACGGCGGTGACACCCCGAGTTTGGGGGTGTTACAACAAAAGATGTGGTCACACAATTTAGGCTTGAGACGCAATGTCAATGGCCATCAATCATGATCGGTTGGGTGAATGAAGGTGAGCTTTAGCTTAGGGGCATATTCGGACATAGCTACATTTGTGGTGATGCCCATCAATGCCTTCGACCTCATACTAGAAAGATCATGGCAATTCGACCTAAACGTCTTACATGAAGGTCGGCTCAACCGAAACCATGTGGCCATGGGAGATGTTGTGTATAGCCTGGAACCAATGAGCCTAGAGGAAGTGAGGGAGGCATGGAGAAAAGCAAGAGAATGGAACAAAAAGAAGAAACCAAGACGGCGAGCGATGATGCCCCACGAGATGTTCCACGACACTTGAAGCCCTAAATCACCAAAGGTGACCTTGATTCGGCAACCTTCAAAGAATGAGGGAGTCTTCTCATCTAATAATCTTCTCATGCTTATTTGTATTAGGACACACATCCTAGATTTTCATGTTCATGTTTCATGTGTCCTTAGAGTTCTATCTAGCTTCTCTCATGTTATTTATCCAAGCATAACACTAGGAGATAGGATGCATGTTAAGAAGGGAGTCCCCTCAAATTCACAACTGTACATTCTATAAGGGTATAGGGAATCGTGTCTAGGATAAGAGGCTTCACCTACCTAGGAACATTTGTTATGCTGTGCTATTTTATATTCCTTGGTATAGAATGCGCGGATTTGAGGTCGAATCCTTTCAAAGAAGGGGAGGATGTTGTGATCCAGGTTCACATCAAGCTGCAAGGAGAGACCATGAGACATGCCAAACCGAAGGGAGCACCTATGCGGCCGTCGATGTGCTTACAATTAGGGTTTCTCAAATCCACCGAGAAAACCTCATCCAACTCAAGCCTTACATGTTCCAATCTTTATAAGGAATCAGTTGAGGGACCCCTACCAAAGACGGGACCATTAGAAGGAGAAGTGCCTGGAGACTGGCCCTTAAGCACCATCCGAGCGCCGCCGCCAAGGCCCCGAGAGAGGAGCTGCTGTCAAAACGAAGATCCGGACCACTTGGCTCGTACAAGCCTTATCCACATGCCAAGAGAGACGTCAAGGAGCATATGGAACCCCACATGGCCGAGAGAAGTGATAGTGGGCTCGGAGAAGTCAAGTCAACCAAGCCCAGCGGCGGCACCGAGGATTTCAGCATGTGAGGACCAACATTGGCCAAAGGCCCAATTGTGATTTACTTGGGCATTTTGGATGGATTTTGGATATTTTTGAGGTATTGGATATGTCTAGCTCAATTCCAGTCCTGACGAAGGAGGGGAATATATGTTTTCATTACCTTTTCATTTAGGGTTTTTCGGTGAAACATTTTGGCTATTTATATGTTGCGTTCATTTTGAACTTAATCTTTGATTAATTTGAATACAGAACAATTAAGTTTCTCAATTAACTCTGAGCTTCACAGTCTTTAAGTGATTTGTCTTGGTGAGTCATATCCAAGTCAATTTACTGGATTTTGGTGAGTCATATCCAAAAGGACCAAAACCAATGTGAAACCTCGGTGAGTCATATATTTGATGGATCATCGATAACTCGTTTTGAATCTATTGGTGCGTAATATCCAATAGATGCAATCTGCCTTTCCCTTTATCATTCTTGCATTTTAAAACCCAAAATCCTACAAAACGAACCATCTTTGTCATTATTTTGTCGGCGAATCAAGATCGATCAAGAACGAGGCTTTGGAGGTGAATTTTCGTTGAACCAGTGCGAGGATCCTTAGGGGGAAACGCATCACATATCCCTTTCCGAAGGATGATATTGTTCCTCAATTTCTATAAGCATGTTTGTATCAACATTGATGTATGGGTAGCCATCTTCTGTATGATCTCCGAACGCCTCTTCCATGTGTTCCTCATTACCAAATCTATATATTCCATATATTTCATGCCACACATCATCAAGACCATAAGTGCATACTTCATCAACTAAAGTGCACTCGCCAAAATCGTCAAAACCATCAACTCTATCATCTTAACATTATCTCTCTCATCATCTCTATCATCCCCAAACACCTCTTCAATTTGCTCATTTCATCTGTTTCTCTATGAACTAACTTCAATGTCCTTATCATCGTTACATAGTGCTATAATGATAGCCGCTAAAATGTTTCTCTTTCTTGTGTTGTTTCTCCAGACTTCGACCATTTTCTCCCTAATAATTCTTGTTAACTGTGTTTCGTTGTCAGCCTAAATGATTTCATCTATATGTTCTCGACGTCTTCGTTTTCTTCCCAGACTTTAGCAAAGAAAGAAGTGATATAAGCCTTGTTGTATTTGCTCTACATTACTGGTGGTGTGGTTGGATTCATGGCAATCTCAAGAATAACGTTTTTAATTGGAGAGGTTTGTGCCACTTGTTGTACAACTCTTTCCTCCTTTTCTTTCATTACAAGGCTAATATACAACCCAATCTCCCACTATGCTTCCTTTTCTCTCATATTAAGAAACACGTAAGCTTGTAGTTCATCGTCATTTTTTATAGAGATAGGAGGAAGGTTAAGTTTCTTTGGTGAAACATATTTAATCTAGAGTTAGTACCTCTCTTCATCAAAGGGGTTCTTCTTGTAGATTTTCCTCTGCAACATATTGAAGTCGATACCTTCACAAACAACCATTACCCTTGCTATTCTATACCCTTCATAAGACCAGTTTCTCCCAATGAGTTTAAACTCTCCATTGCTTATGACTTTACGTAGAAAGGTGTTCGAACTACAAATAAAAAACACAAGGAAAAAAAGGGATTTCCTTAGAACTGCATAAACTATCGAATAAGTGGCAAGCAACTTAGCATGGATGCTGAATCGAAAAAACAAAGGTTGAACCCTAAAACCTTTACTACATTATCATAAAGTATTTGGGAGTGCTAAAAATATTAAGATCAAGCATAACCTCAAACGAGACCCGCAACCAAAAGCCAAGAAATGCGATCGTGGCAGTTCCGCGACCGCGGATTGAATCCGCGGGCGCGGTTTCGCCCAGAGCTAAACCGCGATCGCGGCTCTGAAACCGCGATCGCGGAAATCCCTGTTCGTTTTCTTCCTTCTTCCCCGAGCTTCTCCGATTCATTTTTCCATACGAGTTGTAACGGATGCCGGTAAGGGAACTCGAACCGATTGGGTTGCCGGAGTTAAGGCTCTTCTTCCCCTATAAATAGAGGCTCGTTTCCCTTGAATCTTCATCCAATCTGCAATCCATATTTCATCTCTCTCTCGTTCTTGTTGTTGCTGGAGTTTCTGGAGATCGTCGGAGGAAATAGTGGCAGTCTTGTGAAGCCCTGGTGTAGTAGTAGTGGTGTGCGGTTCATCCAAGTGAAGAAGCCGAGCTCGTCATCGTTGGTAAGCTCGAGTCCGCCTCCAAGCCGTCGTCTGGATGGGCATCCGCTACCGCGGCCCCATCCACCGCGACCGCGGCTCGGCCCAGAAAACCGCGACCGCGGTCAGGCCAACCGCGACCGCGGCCTTGCCCAGCAAGCGCGATCGCACCTTTGGCAACCACGGCCGCGGCTTAGGCCCTTTTTCCCTTCGTTCATTTCGTTTATTCGTTTCGTTTCGTATCTTCGTGTCGTATCATATCTAATTTAGGGTTTCATCTTTTATCTCGTCGCCATCGTAGGAATCCGTACTCAGATTCAAGTCTCCAGATCTCGGAACCCGATCTCTTCGATTCGTCTAGACTAAGGCAAGTGGCGGTTCGCTCTTGCTCATTATTCCATATTTCCCTTGATTATCAATTAATTGATTGTTAATTAAGATGGGATAAAAGTTGTTGTTTTCGGTTTGGGAATAGATTTTTATAAAACAAGGTGTTAAATATGACTTTATAATAGGTTGTATATATTGCTAGAAACAACGCTATGATATAGTTTTATATGATATTACCGTAATCGATTTTTGTGTGGATTTATATATGAACTTCAATGCTAGATTAGCACGAGTATTCGTAGGAACGCTAATTCCTTACAAGGATTAGTCATTTCTTTATAACTGGTATTAGGAGGATTTTTCCCTAGTACTTTCTGGTCATGACCTACCCTTATCCGAATATAGGTGGTGGTGTACTCAACTGGGGCCAATCTTTGGGATTTATTCCCATATCTCTTTGCGAGATCTGGTGTGGAAATTTAAAAGCTTCAACGTAAATGCGCATTTTGAAATTAAATAAGATAAGTGCTTTTATGCACATAATTAATATACCATCGGGCGAGGAGTAAAACGTGAAAATCGCCCGGACTCTTGTTAGAGTAAGTCTTATTTCCAATCTGGATTCGCATTGCGCGGTGAGGTTGGTCGTAGACCCAAATAATCAAGGTCGTGTTTTAAAGTTGTGTGAAAACTTAACGTTCCCAAACACTTGTCATATGTTTCCAATAAGACTCAATTCCTTTGGAGTCTTCTTTTCAAATGCATATCTGCTTCTATCATTCCGTGAAAGTTCCGGGTTATGTATCGTCCTTCGGTTATTATTCGAGGGACAATGATAGTAAATGGTTACGATCACTAGAACCATTATGTTTGTACCCTTGCATAGTCTTTCATTAGACTATCCAACCGGTTATTTTCCTTAGCATGGTTGGCTGTTGTCATCCGTCTCATACGGCACATCAGATAAGTTTCCGCATCAGTGAAGGCAAAGATCGTAAGTTGAGATCCTAGGCGTAAGATCGTAAGTTCAAGACCCGTTGAGTCGTTTCATTTCAAGACTTCCGCTGTAATAAATATTTGTATTCAATTTTGTTGTCAAATTGTAATTACATCACTTGAAATAAAATATTATTTGGGCAATTATATGTCATTTAATAAAGTTTATTTTATCATATAGTTTGTTATAAAATGGTTAAGCCTTGGGTGACCACAGATGTATATAATGAGGTCACTGGCGGTAATATTTCCAAAGGGTATTTTGGGGGTGTTACAGATTTGGTATCAGAGCCAAAAGTTTTTAAAACTCTAAACTTATAAACCATTTTGTGTTTTTTTAGGGTTTTATAAAACAAAAACTTCGTGTAGGAAATTTCTTTACTATAGGCCCTAAGTAAGGCTTAAAGGTAAAAACGTTTTTTTGAAGTAGATTCTAAATCACAATAATTTAGTAGGGACATAATTAACAAACGAGTCTCGGTTTGTTTTTAATAAGTTTTGTGGAAAAGACTTTCAGATTTAACAAACGAGTTTCAGTTTACTTTAACGATTTTCTGGAAAAGACGTTTTCAAAACTTCTTCCCACGTTAGTAGTCCGATCATCCTTGCCTGTTATGGAAGATAGAATTTCTATAAACGGGAAAGTTCTAAATCTCTCTTTGTCTCTCCGCAGACAATGGTATTCCCTAGAGCCCAGCTTAAGACCCAAGATGAATCCGAGTCCGCTCCGACAATCAAGTTTGAGCCTGATTCTGTAGAAGTTCCGGTGGTCGGCGGATCGGTGCTTAAGTTCACCCCGTTGACCGAAGAATCCGAGTCTGAGAGCGGGGAAGAAAGAGAAGTGCAATCCAAGCAAACCTCTACCCCCGAGGTCTCTGGTGAAGATAAGGACTCAATGGAGGATCCAGAGAATGAGAAGGATCCGTTGGATCCCTTCCACGAGGAGTGGGAAGACTTTTTCTGGATTTTGAATCAGCCCGGCAATGAGGATCTTTGGGGGCGAAAATGGCGAAGCCCCGAGCCATAGAAGGGCAATGTGGGCAAGTCTGGAGAGCCATCAGTGCCTGCTGAGGGATCAAGTGATCCAAAATAGAAGAGGTTAACTGATGACTCAGAGGAAGAGTTACCTCCGGTGGAGAAGAAGCAGTGAATAATAGCCCAGTAATGGTTTTCTTCCTAGTGTTTTCCTATTTGAACAATACTGGAGCAGAAGTCTCCTAATGTTCTTTTTCCCTATTTTCCTTTGAGTTGTTGTTTGACACTTGGTGTGTGTTTCATTAATGAAAAGTTGAGTTTATTAGACGACTACCTCAATTATTGTACTTTAAGTACTTACTACTTGCAACTTAAATTTGATGGTACATATCTAATATACGTAAACACAATCAGATGGTGAACGCTATAAACACCGCACGTCATGCAGCTGAACCAAGTAATGTTTCTCGGATTCAGATTTGAAATACAGCGGACCAAGAGGAAGTTGGGTCTGGTTCCCACAGCAACCCAGCGAGGAATACTCCATCCCAGGTAGGAGGGGAAAGGGTGCAGGTACCTCTTGCTGCTCCAATAGTTTTCAGTGCAGTTGTTCTAGAGGCAATCAGGCAGATCGTAATGCAAGCAGTCACTGAGTTGGTGAGGCCAGGGGTTCAACAAGCCCAGGGGAATCCAACCCCTCAGGGTACTGCTGACATTGAGGATACAACAAATAACCCGCCTCTAATGAGTGCTCCGAGAGATGAAGGAAATTATGATCGTGTGCTGAAAGCGATCAACTCCATGAGGCCTGACCCGTATGACGGTGTTGGAGAACCCGTCAAGGTGGCATACTGGTTCCTTCACATGGAGCGTTTGTTTAAGAACATTGTGTGTACTGAGGCTGAGATGGTGCACATTACTTTGTTATATCTAAAGGATAGGGCCAGTGAATGGTGGGAGAGCACGGGATTAGTTGATCATCCCGAGCTGAGCTGGTCAATATTTAAGATCAAGATGTCTGATCGGTTCTTCTCTCGGGCTATGAGGGAGGAGAAATGCAAGGAGTTTCTTTACCCAAAGACTGATGGGTTGGGGGTAACAGAGCTGGCTGCCAGGTTTAACCACTTGTTTTACTATGCTGGAGCGGAAGCGTCCAACGAAGAACAGAAAATCTGGCATTTTCACGAATGGATGAATCCTGACATCAAGCCCTTGATGGTGCGTCATGGTTGTACCACTCTGGAGCAGTATGTGGACGCTGCTTATAAACTGGAAGTGACTTTGGAGGAGTCAGCCATGAAGCATAACCGACAGAGATCGGGGAGCAACTGTGGTAATCAGCAGCAGGGTGGTGGGTTCAAGCCTCCAGCTCCGCCTTCCAACTTTTCCAAATCTAATCGGCCTAGGACTGAGGTGACCCAGTCCGGTTCTACTCAACGCTCAAGTCAGAGTAGGGGTCCTGTCTAGTGTTTCAACTGTGGGATACCTGGACATAAAAGCAATGAGTGTAGGAAAGAGAAGCGGGTATGCTTTACCTGTGGGAAGGAAGGGCATCTGCAAGCTTTCTGCCCACGAAGAGGAATCAGGGAGATGAGTCTCAGCAAGGATCGGTTAGCCATAACAACCGACCTCAGCAAAGGCATGCAGGAAGTGCTGCTACGCAGTCTACTGTTCAGGACAAGGGGAAAGCCCTGATTGTTTCAGGCAGTCAAGGGCAGCGACGCTTTGTGGTGAGTAATTTCAATGAGCAGGACCCCCTGTTCAATTAGATACCCTTAGGGTTATCTTTGAATAAGGAGCTACAACGTGTGTGTCAATAGTCTCCGTAGTTGTAAAAATCATTCGTTTGAACATTTCCTCTGTTAGTGCTAACTCAAGTTCCAAATAATAAAGAAGTATTCCCTCGTTTTGGGGGAAATTACTAAATTCATTTCTATCTTGAGTCGTACGTTCATCCAAGACTCCGTGAGTGCCAAAAACAGTATATGTCACGTGTGGTTAAGGGCTGTCAGGACTCATAAAGGAGGGGTAATGTATGGAGCCTAGGTGTTCGTCCCCAACGTGGTTAACACTAGGGTCGACTCTATTACTTAATTCCTATATCCATTCTTAGGGATCTCTCTTTATTCTTGGAGTAATGTCACATCGGTATGACATTAATTGCTTCCTTAGATGAGTTGACGAGCGTTGTCTCGTAAGTTAAGTGTTACCAAAATTCTTTATTTGAAAGGAAATAAATGTGTGTGGTTAATGCTCTATGGGGTTAAGAATTATTTCTCATATGTATACCCTGAGCATTTGTTGTGGTAAAAGTACGTAGGAGTGAACTAATATGAAGTCCAAAATGCCTAGTTGTGAGGTTATACTGTAGTCATTTAAGTGAATAGATTGCTGAGAAGAGAATAAATTATAGAGAGAGTTGTCTCTCTCTGAGGAATTGTATCCCAGAACGATTAATGTTCTGGAATATAAAATATGTAGTAATTTAAAAGTGAGGATTTAAGTGAGTGTGTTGCTTATAAGACTGATGGTTAACTTTTTTTTTTGGAAGATTAAGTTGTGAAGTACTGTATTAGGAGAAAACTCACTTGAATTTAATGAGATATGGAACAAGGACTAGTTATTCGGAGGATATCGATAAAATAAAGGTTGTAGCATGAAAATTTGTCTTATGTGCGTTTAAGGAGTAAGGTAACAAATGTTACTCGTATATCCCCACTGAAGGATTAGGACGTAAGTGATTGATTTTGATGGCAAGGCATCGTTCATCAATATGGTATTTTTGAGTAAATAAAATTGAGGAACCTTAAAGGTTTTAAGTTAGAGATTGAGTAATGGAATACGTTAAGTTATTCTTGGAAGGATTTTTAGGTTAGAAATGGCGTAAGGAACAAATTGGTTTAAAGATAAGTAATGGAATTGTGGGGTGTACCTTTACAGGAATTAGAGAATATATTGTCTCGAGGATTACTAAGATCTGATATTTGGATTATAAGGAGATAATGTACGAACTTTGAATTCGATTATGAAGAGGAAATTGGGAAAAAAATGTGTGTTCTCATGCTTACAGTATATCAAGACTATTGCGATAATTTTGGAGACTATTATCCTAAGATGATTATGACCTTGTGGATATAGTCATGAGATATTACAGGTGTAGCACATGGAGATAAGATATGCGAGATAATGGTATGATTGAGGAAACAGATCATTTTCCTAGGAGCAATTTCAAGGATGAAATGATTAAGGATACTAAGTTCAGGTAGTCAGGTTAATGGTGAAACCGGTCCCTCTACCTTAGTGATGCTAGTTTCGGGGTCGAAACTATTTTTAAGGGGGTAGTAATATAATAACCCTCATGTTGCCATAAGGGTAATGTGATAAAATGTATAATTGGTGAAAACAAAAGTTATAAAATTCCCTTAAGTTTTGAAGACTCTAAATTATGGTTAACCTTACGTTAATTGTAATTTGAACAAACTTATAAATTTTAACTTAGAAAGGCTTGAACCAATTTACAGAGTGTTAAATGGGTTAGGCATGGTTAAACTTATAAGGTTGGGTAATTTAAAATAAGGTCGCTTCTCCGAGCTGTTATCGACCAAGTTTTGGGGTCGAAACTTCTTTTAAGGGGTATTGTATTAAACCCTAAAAGTCTCAGACTATCGTTTTGTGAGAAAGACGTATTTGGCAATTTCTGTAATCTCTGTAATAATCTTTTGAACGTAATATTATACGTTTAATAAGATTTTGAGTCATAAAGTATTTGGGAGTGCTACAAATATTAAGATCAAGCATAACCTCGAACGAGACTCGCGGCCAAAGGCCAAGAAACGCGATCGCGGCAGTTCCGCGACCGCGGATTGAATCTGTGGGCGCGGTTTTGCCCAGAGCCAAACCGTGATCACGACTCTGAAACCGCGACCGCGGAAATCCATGTTCATCTTTTTCCTTCTTCCCCGAGCTTCGCCGATTCGTTTTTCCGCACGAGTTGTAACGGACGCCGGTAGGGGAACTCGAACCGATTGGGTTGTCAGAGTTGAGGCTCTTCTTCCCCTATAAATAGAGGCTCGTTTCCCTTGAATCTTCATTTAATCTGTAATCCATCTTTCATCTCTCTCTCGTTCTTGTCGTCGCCGGAGTTTCTGGAGATCGTCAGAGTGTCGCCGGAGGAAGTCGTGGCAGTCTTGTGAAGCCCTGGTGTAGTGGTAGTGGTATGCAGTTCATCCAAGTGAAGAATCCGAGCTCGTCATCATTGGTAAGCTCGAGTCCGCCTCCAAGCCGTCGTCTGGATGGGCATCCGCGACCGCGGCCCCATCCACCGCGACCGCGACTCGGCCCAGAAAACCGCGACCGCGGTCAGGCCAACCGCGACCGTGGCCTTGCCCAGCAAGCGCGATCGCGGCTCTGGAAACCACGGTCGCGGCTTAGGCCCTTTTTCCCTTCATTCGTTTCGTTTATTCATTTCGTTTCGTATCTTCGTGTCGTATCGTATCTAATTTAGGGTTCCATATTTTATCTTGTCGCCGTCGTAGGAATCCGTACTCAGATTCAAGTCTCTAGATCTCGGAACCCGATCTCTTCGATTCGTCTAGACTAAGGCAAGTGGCGGTTTGCTCTTGCTCATTATTCCATATTTCTCTTGATTGTCAATTAATTGATTGTTAATTAAGATGGGATAAAAGTTGTTGTTTTCGGTTTGGGAACAGATTTTTATAAAACAAGGTGTTAAAATACGACTTTATAATAGGTTGTATATATTGCTAGAAACAACGCTATGATATAGTTTTATATGATATTACCGTAATGGATTTTTGTGTGGATTTATATGTGAACTTAATGCTAGATTAGCACGAGTATTCGTAGGAACGCTAATTCCTTACAAGGATTAGTCGTTTCTTTTTAACTGGTATTAGGAAGGTTTTGCCCTAGTACTTTCTGGTCATGACCTACCCCTATCCGAATATAGGTGGTGGTGCACTCAGTTGGTGCCAATCTTTGGGATTTATTCCCATATCTCTTTGCAAGATCTGGTGTGGAAATTTAAAAGCTTCAACGTAAATGCGCGTTTTGAAATTAAATAAGATAAGTGCTTTTATGCACATAATTAATATATACCCTCGCGCGAGGAGTACAACGTGGAAACCGTCCGGACTTTTGTTAGAGTAAGTCTTCTTTCCAATCTGGATTCGCATTGCACGGTGAGGTTGGTCGTAGACCCAAATAATCAAGGTCGTGTTTTAAAGTTGTGTGAAAACTTAACGTTCTCAAACACTTGTCATACGTTTCCAATAAGACTCAATTCCTTTGGAGTCTTCTTTTCAAATGCATATATGCTTCTATCATTCCGTGAAAGTTTCGGGTTATGTATCGTCCTTCGGTTATTATTCGAGGGACAATGATAGTAAACGGTTACGATCACTAGAGCCATTCTGTTTGTACCCTTGCATAGTCTTTCATTAGACTAACCAACCGGTTATTTTCCTTTGTATGGTTGGCTGGTGTCATCCGTCTCATACGGCACATCAGATAAGTTTCCGCATCAGTGAAGGCAAAGACTCGACGTGAATGCAGTTGGCGTTTCCTGTGTCTTTTTCTAAGGTTGAGATCCTAGGCGTAAGATCGTAAGGTCAAGACCCGTTGAGTCGTTTCATTTCAAGACTTCCGCTGTAATAAATATTTGTATTCAACTTTGTTGTCAAATTGTAATTACATCATTTGAAATAAAATATTATTTGGACAATTATATGTCATTTAATAAAGTTTATTTTATCATACAGTTTGTTACAAAATGGTTAAGTCTTGGGTGACCCCAGATGTGTAATCTGAGGTCACTGGCGGTAATATTTCCAAAGGATATTTTGGGGGTGTTACATACCGGTCATTTTTATATGACATGTGGGTTATTTATATAGGTTTTTATACATATGTACACATGTTATTTTGTATGCACACTTAGGTTATTTTCATATGCACACATAAGTTATATTCATATGCACATAAGTTATATTCATATGTTTTATAAACATGCACAAATGTGTTATTTCATATGCATACATAGCACGTATGCATTTCACATGCACATGATAGTATATTTCACATGCACACGATAGTATTTTCATATGCACAGATTGTTTATTCCATATGAACGTATGAATTTATATACATGCACATGATAATGCATTTCACATGCACACAATACTATATTTCATAGGCATAAAACAATGTATTTCATATGCACACATAAGTATACTGTGTGTGCACAAGCATCTGTTTTTTTTTTGCATAAAAATCAGTCGTGTCAAATTTTTGTTGATTTTTTCCAAACTTTTAATGCGCGATCTGGACGCTTCATTTTCTTCTGATCCGACGGTTGTGGGGCGTCCTCACTCCTCTCCTAGACCCCCATCTTCACGAGATCTTTTCCCAAATGATAATACAAAAATTAGAGCAGTTTTGAGAGGATTTTAGTGTTACGTTTACTGAGAGGGTATCACAATGCTTAGGGTATAAAGTAAGCAGCAATGGTGGCCACTAAATTTAAGGAATGGAAAGTTAGGATTAAATCACATAATGTGTCAAATATATTTTTTTCTACAAAAAACAATTTGTTTTTTTGAAATCGAAAATTAATTTTTGAAAAAAAAAAGTCTCATGAACTTTAATATATTGATCATGCAATTATTTTAGCATATTGAACATGTATTTTAAAATACCAACATATACACTTTAACATAAAAACATACATTAGCTAAGATGTGCACTTTTGATATACATGCATGCACAGTTACATATAACCTCATTCACTTTAGTATATATTAAAAATGCAATTTCTTATACTTTTTGTGAGCATTAAAAATGGTGTTTATATATGCGCTTTGAGTTCTTATAGATGCACTTTGAAATATTATAATACATTTTTGGTGCATATATATGCAGTTTAAGTATAAATTTATAGGTTGTTGCACCGCTGAAGAAGAAAAAATCCAGAAAAAATAAGGGCAACAAAATTAATTTTTGAAAAAACGTTAAATTTCGAAAAAATAAATAAATTTTGACAAACAAAATTTAGACAAAAATAATAAATGTTAAAAGAGAATATAAAATTATTAATATTTACAATTTTAGCACTATAATCCTAGCTCATTTTTCTAGATTTAGTGGTCACCATCATTCTTCACTATACACTTAATATTACTTGAATCCTATTCTACTTTTAATAATTATTTGACTATTTTTATCTTCCTTTTAGGTGATTTTACCTATTTTATGTACTTAATATGCTTTTGTGTTTTGTGGTTTTTAAGTAATTTTTTTCAATGTCAATTAGGCTCATCTTAGAGACATTAATATTGTTCTAACCAGGAAGAGACAAAATAAGAGATCAATTAAGTCATCAAATCCGCACATTTATACTAGCTATTAACGTTTGTAATATGTTTTTCTTAGATAAAGAAATTAATTTTAGTTTCTACAGTAGCATAATTTCCTGGCCTGCACTCGAAATGCAAAACTTTTGACTCAGTTGTAAGGCATCATGGCCGTAACTTGTAGGTGCCATTTTTTTTTTTTCAAACTTGCTAATGATGACAAAGAGCCGTGTGAGAAAGGATGAACATTGCATGATCCAAATATTCCAAAATTGCATGTCTATAATTTAAAGGTCAAGGTTATGTTTTTTTTTTTGAGAGAATGTTCAAGGTTATGTTTTTTTTTTGAGAAATAGTGAAGGTTATGTTAATACTTCATAAATGCATATTTTATAAGGAAAAAGCTTAGCTGTACTTTTTCAAGGCCCGTACAGGTCTATTTGCATTATTATTTTTTTGGCCTGGTTGGACCGGACAGCCGCTCGGTGGCGGACCCAGGGGGGCTTGAGTGGGCGGCCGCCCCCGCTTAGCCCCCGGAAACCGTCGAGATTAGGGAAGAGCCGGTGGCGAGTTGCCATTGAAGCCCCTACAGGCTGCTGGAAATGGGGGTTGCGCCTGCGGTGCTGTGGTGAGGAAGGCGACCGAGGTTGAAGACGGCTTGTTGCCCCTTTTTTTTAATTTTAAAACGGTGCAAAAACGACGTCGTTTTGGTCCCATACCAAACGACGTCGTTTTGTTAAAAAATTAAACATTTCATTTCAATTCAATTTTTTAAATAATAATAAAAAAACAATGAAATCCCGCTGTCTTTCTACATTTCTGCAGTGCCAAAATTTCAAAGCTTCACTGGAGGCTGCTGCTGCGCTACACTCGAGCTCGGCCACTCGCCGCCACTGCCTCCCACGGCGACGACTCACCACCGGCAACCGCCCTCCGCCATCCCCGGACCCCGGCCGTCGACTATAGTCTGTAAGTTGCTCGGTTGCTCCCCCTCCCAGCCTCCCCTTTAATGTTTTTAGGGTTTGAATAGATTTTGGTTAAATTATTTTTGTTGAATTTGAACTCAATTGATTTTGTTTAGGTATTTAGATTTGTTTCCTATCTATATCTACTATATCTACTTGTCTTGTTGGTTGAATTTTATTGATAATTGGTTGAAAATTGTAATTTAAGATTGATTTTGTTTGAATTGAAAATTGGTTGAAGACCAAATGTGAAGTTGCTTTCTTTTTTATTAGGATTATGGACAAATTTGTTTAGATATTTATCCCATTTGTCGTTTGAAGAGTCGAGAGTGGTGTCATGACTTAATTATTTTCAATTTCTTGTAATGAACTTTTTTGTTGCGATTTTTATAATTACTAATATATATTAATCGACACATATTTTGAGTTATGTTAAATAATCTCGCCCCCTCTTTCAATAATTCATGGGTCCGCCACTGTAGCCGCTCTACGTCCAAACTGGAGTACTGTAGATTCATTTGCATTATTATTCCACGTGGAAACGAGTAAAATAAGAACTTGTATCGATACAAAAATATATACTGAATTTACGATCAATGGTTGTATATAATAATAGATCAGGGTGATTAGCCTTCCCCCCCGAGAACCTTGTTAAAATGATAATTGAAGGGACGTGATGTTATCTATATACTATATTAAAGTTTTAATTATTTCTCTTACGTATTAGTCCGTGAGCTATATTACGTAGGTAAATCTTAAAATACAATTATAATTTTCTCATTTTCTCATTTTGATATTTACATATTCCATCTTTTATATAATTATATTTTTTATCTAAAATTATTGACCTTAATTATATTGATAGTATCATCTCAAAGATTATTTATATCTTTTTACCTTATTAGTTTCTTCTTATTTGCAAATAAAATTATTCATAATATACTTTTACCTTATTAGTTACATTACTTTTAATAGTTTTATCACTTAAATTTATATAAGTGGTAACATACAATTAAACATAATTGGTAATATATGATTCATGATGCAAAAGTGGTAATATATATTAAAAATATTGAAATAAATATGTGATATAATTTAACCATTTTTCCCTTTTAATTAATTATACATAATTAACATTCTCATTACTTAAATCTAAACTTATACGTTTCCTTATTTAGTTATTTGTATGAAATTCCTAATTTATTTTCCATTTTTATATACAAATTCACGTATATACTTTCAATTATAATTATACAAAAACCTTATTACCATTTGTATCAAGAGATTAAACTTATAGTTTTCGATATTACTTTTCATAAATATTTTATAATATTTCAATTTCAAGTTTTATTAACCAAGCCTGTATAGGGCACAGGGACAAATGGTAGTTGTAGTTATAACTAATTCTATGAAATAGGCTTATTTGTTTTAAAAAGCCTATGAAAACCCAAAGTTCAATACTTATTGAAATGATTATGTATTAAGCACACAACTCATTAATTTAAGTGAGTTAGATCGGATAATATAGCTGGTCAATATGTAGTCCGGTGTTAACCGCCGATGATTTTTTCAAGGTATAATTTCTTTTTAGAAAAAAATATAAACTTTTGTTTGCTTTATATTTTGAAATACACATCTTATATTTCAAATGCACATACAATACCATATTAAAACATGTATAACACAAGATTAGGGATCAAGTGCGGATTACCCCTCTCGTGCGAAGTACGAACTAATCGTAGATGCACATCTCGCGTGCCCAACCCCCAGTGATGTTATATTCATTTTTCCTCCTAAATAAAACACATAAAGTTTTTGACCCAACTAGTTTGTTAGTGTGGAGGAAATGAGAGGTTGCGGGTTCAATTTCCTCCAACAACACGCCCATTGTTATCTTTTTTTATTTATTTATTCTCACTTTTCTCTTAATTACCTAGAGTACAGATCTTACACATTGTTTTAAATTAAATGTGAGAGGAATGAGATGTTATCATATATGAACATTAAATGACAATATATAAACATTTGCATGTTACATATAAACCTTGATGTTATCATATCTGAACATCTACACACAAAGACCAAGTAATTTTTTTTTCAAATATAAGAACATGTTCATGTTCCATATAAACCTTAGAGAACTAATATATGAACATGTTCATATTACATATGAACCTCAAAGACCAAGTAAAATGAAATAAACGTAAAGGGTGATGGATTAATAATTGTACACTATGCTTAAGGTTCACATTTAACACAATAGATGTCCATACTTGATATACTTAATGAATCTCTAGTATAAAGTGTGTTTGTACATCTTTAGTTTACTTTAGTTTGTAAACTTCTAGTATAAAATGTATGAATATCTAGTATGAGTATATGAACCTTATAGTACAAATAAATGAACATCTAGTGTATATATATGTGAACCTAAAGATAACATCTTAGAGCGATCTGGGGGGGGGGGGGGATAAATAAATAAAAAATTATGGACCGAAAACCAAATTCGCGATATTTACGAAAATGCTTACATGCCACTTATTCTCACCCGTTCCTTCCCCTTGATCAAATAGCTCATAACGCTTCTTACTTCTTAATTTAAGAGCCAAATGTATGGGAACCCCCCTCTATATATCAAATCATATTTAAATGGACATCTAAAATGGAAAATGCACATCCAATAATTTCTAAATACACATACATTGATATTCAAATGCACACATAGTTCAAAATGCATATTCACTCAAATTTAATAAAACATCCAACGAAATTCAAATGCATATATGTTTATATCTCATATAACCCAAATGCACATGCAACATAAAACCAAATGCACATACAAAATACATCCAAATGCACATATAGTATAATCTAAAATGCACATCTAGTGTATGTAATTGTGGATCCTATGAAATTCAAAAGCACAAGTGGCTTAAAATGCACATCTAATATAACCTAAATGAACATATAGTTCAAAATGCACATCTAGTTATATTCAAATACACATATAATTACATATAAATGCACGTCCTTTATATTCATTATTTTGACCTATATGTACTTCTGTATTATACATTACGTGCATTTGGATTGTACAATTTGTACATTTGGATTGTACAATATGTGCATTTTGATTTTTAAGGCAAACACAAGTTTTTCGGAGAAAAAAATATCGATTGAACTGTATGTGCTTTTGTATTATACGGTATGTGCATTTGGATTGTAAATCATGTGCATTTTGAATTTATAAGGCAAATACAAGTTAGGTGGTGAAAAGTTCAAACGAATTATATATGCTTTTATATTATACAATATGTGTATTTCAGTTTTACTGTATATGCATTTAAAAATTTAAGATAAACACAAATTGGTCGGAGGGAAAAATTGTCTAGAGAAAAAACAAAAATTCTTGTCCCAAAGATTCACCTCAAAATTCCAACATTAACCAACCTAAATAATCAAATACATTCATAAATCACTAGTTGAATCTCAACTGAACATAAAACCCCAAATTGGAAATTAGAGTTCAGGGAATTTAGGGAAATTCATACATGGGAAATTTGATGAAATTGGATTCCCACAAGAGATGATGGAGGTCCAAGAGAACCTTGCTAATGACAAGATGCGGTGGGGGACGATCGATGATGGGGGAACCAACGAACAAGTGACAGAGCTCGCAGTGGGAGGATGCGAGTGGAAGCTCTTTCTGTCGGCGACGGCTCATAACCGAGAGGAAGAGAGAAGGATGGAGAAGGAAGCCTCCTTGGCAGCTGCTTGGTCGAGCTTTGACGAGAGAAAGATGAATATGAGTAGAGAGAGGGAGTGTGAAAAGAGAAATATATTTTTGGGTTTTTATAAATTTTACAATAATTAATAATTTTCCACCATATGACATATTCCCTTTTATTCTCCATCTCACCCGCAAATTGAAGGAAGTGAACGATTCTCACCGTTATCGTCGGGGATCGTTATATATATTATCGTAAATGCAATCCCCATTGTCTGCCTTATAGGCTAAGGGTTTAACACCGTTCTCAGATCTCTTTTAATGGCATTTACCCAATATCCCTATTAAAAAATGTGAGGATGAACCATACAAGAATAGACACATATATACGAACTGAAAACATGAATACGTATTACAAAA
Organism: Rheum nobile; assembly: GCA_027886185.1. Taxonomy (NCBI): domain Eukaryota; kingdom Viridiplantae; phylum Streptophyta; class Magnoliopsida; order Caryophyllales; family Polygonaceae; genus Rheum; species Rheum nobile. The sequence goes on along the minus strand of WOAB01000741.1, from coordinate 32,413 downwards.
TTTATGAACACGGCGGATAAAAATGGCACGACCATATTATATTAAAAAACGCATATTCGCATGTGCATAAATGTTGTCATATACGTGTGCATTAAATTTGTACTGTGTGCATAAATTTTGTACATTGTGTGCATCAAATTGTTGAAAAATGCATGCTCATAAATTTTAAACTATATGTGTATAGATTTTCTACTATGTGTTCGTTATTTTTTTAATTGCTCATAAAACTTGTACTACATATGCATCATTATCATGTTCGTACAAAAGGGTCCATTCTCACGTGAATTAGACCCAATTTTTTATTTATAAATTACACAGAAAAAACAATAAACATTAGGTCGTTCATCTAGACGATCAAGGACTGAGGCCAATCAATAATGTAGAGGAAAGAGACGAAAATAAAATGCTCTCTGTATACTCCCATCCCAACCTTTCCCCTCCTCTTTTCCTAATCGCTCCGACCACTAGAAACCCTAGATTTGCAACCTCAATCCGTCGTCTTGAAGGTGGCATCTCCTCTCTGTTGATGGCTTCTTTCGACCAGGCTGCAACTATTACATTCAATCGCACATTCCCTCTTGCTATGAGAGTGTGCCCTCCTAAAAACCTGACAAAAACGTTTCAGCATGAACATGCTCGAAGTCTCAGAGCAAATGTCATTATTCTCTGACTTCCCAAAGTGCTTTTGCTCCTCTTACTCTCTGTAGACCTACTACCAAAGCTCCTCAAAAGGTCTGGTTTTTCCGGTGTCACGACCTTCCCCTCTACTTTCCGATGAAGCGATGTGTGCTTTGCTGGTGGAGTGTGTTGATGTTTTTCTTCACTCTTCTCTTGGATGGGATGCATCCTTTTCCCTGGTTGAATTTCTGGTGGTCACCTTTTCCGACTTGGATCCTCATCGTGTCTGCCTTCTCTCTGGTATATAGTTCGTGGAGATGACCTCTAGTTACGATCAAACTAGCTCGTATTCCTAGGTGCTACCCTTCCAACTTTTTAGAAAATGTCTTTACTTACTATGATTTATGTGCATGTTTATTCTCCTATAAATTGAGCCCTAAGTATGAACTGAAGAACTACCATCCCTTCTCTGATTTCGCTTTGTTTTATTACTTGCATGTGTGCTTGTCTTTGCTCTCTAATTCACTTTACTTTTTTACCTTTCTCTTTGTTTGGAATTTCTCAAAAAGCATGACTGGAGGAAAGAAACTCTACTCTTCGGTGATTTGCTCAAAAAACTTCGAATCTTCTAAAGATTCACAAAAAACTCCCTCCATTAGTGGTCCTATTTTGAATTATGCTTGTGGAAAATCAACACTACCAAATCGGCGATTGGGATCTCACAGACCATATCCAACCCGCCACTAGTAAACAATTCTACCTTGCCTAGAGCTTTTAAAGATTCATCTAGCAACGGAAAACAAAAAATGAAGGAAACAATCAACTCCAGAGGTCACTATGGTGAGCCAAAAATGATCTACCCTTATCCAAAACAAAATACAACTGCTGCTCCATGCCAGACTACCACTGAAACTCCCATTCTGGATAGCCTCCTTATTCCCTCCTTCAAGTTCTCCCTAAAACTGACAGCTCCATTTTGGTTGGTACACACGTCTCCATATCTCCTGTGATATTGGAACCCGATTCCATGCTCTAACCCAAATGATGCAACTATTGAGGTTGTCAAGGACATTCTTCTCCCTTTGGAGCAACCATTGCCAAATAATGATGAGGTGCTAGATGAGGATACCTATGATGCCTTCAACTATGATGAATATGACTTACTTGATGAAGACAACCCTACTGCATGAAGCTTTTGATGTAGATGAACTCAATTGTTTTCTCAATGAGCCTGCCCAACCTGAATATACCAATGAGGAGAATGCCCACTTCTTCTCCACCAATACAACTGGCTCTATGGTCCAGAAACTTGGTACCCTAGGTTCAAATCCAATGATTTATCAACCTCCGAGTCTAGCAAGAGGAAGGCTCTTGAGGGGGATGAAGACACTAGATCCTCAAAGTTGATGGGTAACAAGAAACCCAACAAGTAATCCCAAGTTTTATGATGCGTAAAACCATAATCTATCTACTTTTTCCACCAATGTCTGTTTTATACATGAATTGGACCAACTATCCCTTTCTATGCTATTTACCTATCTAACATCACTATCTTAAGGCATTTTATGTCCTATGTTTGTGCTTGATTCTAGGATTTTCAAATCTAAATTTCTTTGTAACTCCTTTCCTTGTGCAAGATGTGTGTAAATCTTATCTATATATGATATTTACCTATCTAATTGTGCTCTACTTAAGTCTTCTTATAATGTTTCTCTATCTACATAACTTACAATATAACCACATTTCTAGTTTTTCCTGGAAATGTTAGGAAAATTGATAAGTGCTACAATATAGCCCCTCTCATAAGCAATAGATTTATATGGTTGTTATCTCAGTTAACATCACCCCATTCACTTCTATTTACCAACACAAAAAGGTTGACACAACATAATCGTAATCTGAATGCAATAATCTTTGTCTTCAGTGAGACTTGGATTCTAATTTACAATTACAATTCTATGTGCCAACATAGTCCTAAACACTAATAAAAAAACATGTTTGTACCCTCTTATATGGATCTCTTAGTCTGCCCAGAACTTGGTTTTTAATGAACTAAGATCTCCTTTTGTAATATCCCTCATTTTTAATTAAGGGTATTGATGTAATTCTCAACTCTATTTCTAATAAATGAATTTTGGTATTTATTTCATTATTCCAAAAAGGGGAATAGATTAGAGATTCTTAACTTAAGTTGTTACAACTTTAAGTTATGAGTTATTTAAATTTAGTCTAACATTGTGTTAATTTAAATTTAAATAAACTTATCAATTTTAACTTAGATTATTTGAATTAAGATTAGCAAAGTGCTAATCGAAGATTTAAATTTGGTTAATTTTATAAGAAGGTATGACTTAAGCTTAATTGTAACCAAAAATAATTTTCCTACATCTTAATTTTGGGTTAAAATAATTATATAAGATTAGTATAATAAAATAAATACGTTTGGATAATTCTTGAAATTTTTGAAAAGTGAAATATTGGCACTTTTGCCACAACTTTATAAAGTTAGGCAAAAATGTGCAATTAGGCAAAAATAGTTGATGGCCGTGTGTAATTATGGGAAAAGTGGAGGTTGTCTTCAACCTCTAGTTTCATACATAGTAAGTTTTCTTCCATGGAGGATTTGGGTACCAAAATTTATGCGTTTTTGAAGATTAACCCTTGGGCAAGTTAAAGTTAGATAACACTATATCTTGCACTTACACACTAGAATTGGGTAGATTCATTCCCAAACAAGATCAAATTTCACCCGGAAAGGCAACAAGATATGCCCGAACGCGTTTTTGGTTTCTATGGAAATTGAGATCCAATTCGGGATCGTTTTGGGCCAATTTTTTTTATTAATCTGTAGGTTTTTGAGAGATCTATTGAATCTTTTTAAATACTCCTTCACCCATGGATTAGATTCATCCAACTTTGCATCCAAAGCTCACGAACCCTAGAAGTAAAATCACGGTTGTTCAACAAGGAATTCTTCCTCTTCCTTGCTTCATTTTTGCAATTGGTGCCATCCATAGATCCAACAAGAAGTCCTCTTCGAAATCCGTCTAACCCCAGCTCCGGTGGTGGTCTGACGAAGGCGAATTTCTCCATTTTTCGGCGAGTGTTCATCCGAATTTTCGGTAGGGTGTTTCGGCCAAATTTTTGATTTTGAATTGTTTGATTTTTATTATTCTTTATTAATTATATTAATCTGGATTAATAAAAAAATATTTTAGGCTAAATTAATTTTATTTTTATGTAATAAAATTATTTATAATTTTGGGGGTATTATCTTGTATTATGAATTGTTAAATTATAACACTTCATCTAGATAATATAATGGGTGAGAAATTATTAGGGTTATAAATAAATTATTGGATCAATTTATTTATGATATGATTAGTTAGAATATACGACTAATTGATTTTTAGTATCGTATAAATAATCGTTTTATGAAAAAGCCTTGAAATTGATTTATTTAGAGTTAAATAAATTATATAATCGAGACTTGTAGCCTTCAAATGTCATTATTGAATAAATTATCCAATTATAATTTCTTTATTTTGTGTGATTTGGGAACATAGGGACCCATTGCTTTTGGAACGGAAATAAAAAAAGGGAGCCAATTTGTTACTCGGAAGCAACCTTTCCTAGTATTCCGTTCATCTTCTTTGTAATTCAAGGCAAGTGGTTGTTCGCTCTTTCAATTTATTCCATATTCATATTAATTGAAAATGAATTGATTGTGCTATTAAGTTGGGATAAATATTCGTAATCTTCGTTTGAGAACTTGTGTGTTAAATTGGAGTGTAAATAAACCTTATTTATTAGGTTGTATATTTGCTAGCAACGACCCTCATTTACATATATATATTATTGTAGGCTGCTAGATGAACTTTGGTGTGTCTTTGGTGTGGACTTATATGCTTAGTTAGCACGAGTATTCATAGGAACGCTAATTACCTTGCGAGCTTTTGCTGTTTCTTTATAACTTGGTATTAGGAGGATTATTGCGCTAATACTTTTTGGTCATGACCTACCTTTATTCGAATATAAGTGGTGGTGAACTTAGCTAGTGCCAATATTCGGGATTCGTCCCATTCTATATCTTGTATCAAGATTGGTTGTGGAATTAAAAGCCTTAACATTAATGCACATTTTGGAATTAAATAAGATAAGTTCCGTTTTTCACATAATTAATATACCCTCGGGCGAGAAGTACAATATGGAACCCGCCTGGACTCTTGTTTAAAGTAAGTCCGCTTTCCAATATGGATTCGCATTATACAGTGAGGTTGGTCGAGGACCCAAATATTCAAGTAGTCGTTTTAACTTTGTGTGATAAATATAATGTTCCCAAACAAACATGCATAATTCCTATAAGACTCAATCTTTTGGAGTCTTCTCTTGGTGCATATCTCTTTCTATCGTTTTAGTGAGAGTATTCGAGTTATGTATCGTCTACCGACTATTATTTGAGAGGCAGTGATAGTAACTGTATACAATCACACATAACCATTCCGTTTAAGCCGTTGTTTAGTCTTTCATTAGACTAACCAACCTTTCTCTTTCCTTGCATGGTTGGCTGGTGTCATCCGTTCTATACGACACGTCAGGTAAACCTTCCCAAGTTGAAGACGTGGGACGTCGACATTGAAGGCAACTGTGTTTTTGATATTGGACATTTGTTTTGACAATAAGGTTAAGGTCATGTTTTTGGAGTTTTGATATTTTATAAGTCTTCCACTATTACTTTGATATATCATTAAGTTGTCGTATTCAGCAACATCGTATGTAAGACAATTTTGGTTTAATTTACAATGATTCATATTATTTTATATTTTTTGCGATCGATATTGTAAGCCTTCGGTGATTTCGGATATGTGTTCCGAGATCACTCATGGTAATATTCCTATGGTAATTTAGGGGTGTTACACCCTTTGCTATGTATGTCACAGGTGAGTGCAGTAACATGAACATTACTAAAAGCTACCCTCAATGGAAGTTTGATCGAACTAACCTGATCTATAACAAGAACACCTTATTTACTTCCTTTGGATCTCAACAAATTATGCATTAAAGCTACATGTATTTGGTATGATTTATCCCTTGCTCTTTATCTATGCTCTGGAAACAAAACAGATTTGCTCTTATATCTATTACTCACAAGAGCTCTTGCAGGCTTTCGTTAGCTTATCTCTGAATTGTCAAGTCAGTAGCTCACTCAAGCCCTCTTTTTGATTGGAACGACCCACCTCTGCTGCCCCAGAAAATTGAAAGAGAAAAACGAGACTCATAGATGAAAGGAAATGAAAGTGACGAAGCTAGAAGGTACTTGGGCCTTTCCATCCACCACCTTTTGTGGCATTTTGTTATCTGGAAGATTACCCATTTATCTCCATTACTGTGTTTGAGTAATCTTATAAACTATAATACTCACAACTACTCACCTAAACTACTTAACTCTTTTTTGTGCAATTGTGTTACTCCAAGCATATTCTTACGCCACTATCATTCCTATATCATCTCATCTTGTTCATCTATGTGCAACTTATTCTGTATTTCGACCCAATACTGCCTAATTACCCTTCATTTAAATACCAAGTTGTCTCACAAATAACAACTATCTAAGCCTTAATTAGTTATATATGGTCTCCCTTAACAAATCCACAATTTCCAGGAAAAAGCTCTAAAGTGCTCATAGCATGCCCATTAACCTACAATTGCAAACCACTACTAATTGACATAGAGTTCCCTATGATTTTTAAATATCCTCTAATGGTGACTAGTTTCAAACTTCTAGTTCACATTACTAGCCTCTTTGAGCCCTATTTGTGTTCTTGGACCACCTTAAAAATTAAAGAAAAGACTCAAGTCCCCTTAACCAAACAATCTGGATTTTTTATTCAGTGTCTTTGCTCTTGGTTCTCCATAACCAAGATTACCAAGGCTAATCACCTTTATTTACTGAAAAAAATTACAAGTACCAATTTCTTGCAAAAATAAAAAAACATGTTTCCCACTATAGAATTGTCGTTGATTTGGTCCGAAAAAACCTTTGGACAAATATTGAAATGTTTTGCAAAATTAACTATGTTCAAGTAATGGCACTAGCTGAACTTAAAACATATATTTAACCAAAAGAACCTATCTGGAGAAAAGTTGAATTTGATCATTTTATCTTTTCACCTTCTATTGGTAGAGCGGGTGGTATTTATTTCCTTTGGAAGTCATACCAGTTACACAATGAAATATTTGAATTAGTGATCAAACAAATCGATGGATATGTATGAAATACAAACTGCTAAATAAAGATAACTCTATGTTGATATCTTTTTATCTATGCCCCACCAAATGAAGCAGATAAAGACAGATTTTGCATAGATTTGACTAACTATATTAAACAAACCCAAGTACCATACATAATAATTGGTGATATGAATGAAATACACAAGCCTGAAGAAAAACTAGCGGTCTTATACCTAATCCAAGCAGATTCGATAGACTTCTAAAATTTAACAATGATTGCGACCATTGTGATGTACCAACTCTTGGGAACGAATTCACTTGGCTTGGTGAAAAAAATACAACTGATGTCAATAATATATATATATATATATGAAAAACTTGATAGAATACTCGTTCATAATCAAATCTTGTCTTGGTTCCCTTGCTTAAATTGCAAAAAACCATGCGTTCTCATCATCAGATCAATTCCCAATATCTGCGCTCCTAGATAATCAAACTAACACCAAAGGCCAATCTTTTAAATTTGAAAAAATGTGGATGAAGAGAAGAGATTTCAAAAATGTTGTAAAACAAACATGGAGAACCCAGGTCATAGGCTCTAATATGTATATCGTATCAAGAAAAACACAAGCAGACAAACATTGTGCTACAAAAATGGAACCATACTACATTTGTGAACATCTTTAATGAACTAAAATATATTGAGGACGAACTCCTCGGCAGCCCACCTATAACTGCGAGATTTGCAAACCAAACACTATCAAATACACAACTAAGGTTGCTAAACAAAAAAGATAAGCTCCTCGCTTTTTAAAATACATTTTGGGGACAAAGAGCAAGGATCGATCACATAGAGTCTTCCAACTTAAACACAAATTATTTTCATCGTATTGCTAATGGTATAAGAAGCACAAAAATTATCAAGGAGATTAAAACAATTGAAGGGACCAGAATTTTTGTAGAAGAAAACATCATGAATGAATATAGGGAAGATTATGAAATAAGATTCAGAAAAGATAGAATTAATAGTAGTTTACTATTCGCGCAACTACATAATATTGATCTTGAAATTATCAACAGGACAATGAAAAATTAACATCCAGCATTACAAACAACGAAAAAAAAATGCATGTTTTAATATTGGTGATAATAAATCCCCTGGCCTGATGGTATGGTTGTTGAGTTATATAAAAAAATATGGGCATATCATTGGGCCTTTTGTGACCAAAGCCATTAAGAATTTTTTCCATTCCTGAAAAATCCTGAAACAACTAAACCACACCTTTATTACAAATATCTATATATTATACTAAAGCCCTAATCATCTTTCCTACGTGTCAGCCTGTGAGCTATGTCACATAGGCAAATCTCAAAGTACAATTACAATTCTATCCTTCCATAATATTTATATTTACATATTCTATTACTTATCTAATTATATTTTACCTAAAATAAGTTACCTTAATTAAATCAATAGTATCATCTCAAAGATTAATTATATAGTTTTGCCTTATTAGTTTCTTCTTATTTGTAATTAAAATTATTTAAAATATACTTTTACGTTATTAGTACATTACTTCTTATGGTTTAATACTTAAATTTATCTAATTGGTAACATACAATTAAACATAGTTGGTAATATATGATTCATGATGCAAAAGTGGTAATATATATTAAAAATATTTAAATAAATATGTGATATAATTTAACTATTTTTTCCTTTTAATTAATTATACATATTAACATTCTCATTACCGAAAACAAACTTATATATTTTCTTTTTTAGTTATTCGCATGAAATTCCTAATTTATTTTCCATTTTTAATTATACACAAATTTGCGTAATTACTTTCAATTCTAATCATACAAAGACATTAACACCATGTGTCAAGAGATTAAGCTTATAATTTACCATATTAATTTTTGTAAATATTTAACAATATTTCATGTTTTCAAGTTTTATTAACCAAGCTCGTGTAGGACATGGGAACATATGCTAGTTAATACCTAAAGGTGATAACCCATCATCATCCAACCATTTTAGACCCATCAGCCTATGCTCCATCATCAATAAAACAATATCAAAGATAATAAACGAAAAAATGAAAAAAGTAATTGATAAATTGATCCATCTGCTTCAAGGAGTCTTTGTTCCAAACAGATCTATATAAGAGAACATTCTAATTGCACATGGCATTTTCCACTCCTTTCGGGCCAAGAAAGGAAAGGAAGGATGGATTGCAATTAAATTAGATATGGAAAAAGCCTATGATAGAAGTGATTGGGATTTTATACTACAAACTCTTCACAAGTTTGGCTTCTGTAGCAAATTCATCGCTTGGATCGAGGAATGCATCAAAATTGTATCCTTCTCCGTTCTAGTCAACAATGGACATACTGACCTTTTCTACCCCCAATGTGGTCTCCTTCAAGGGGACCCAATATCTCCATATCTATTCATTCTTGGGGCAGAAATCCTTACTAGAAATATGCAATAAAAGTGCAAAATTCCAACTAACAATATTGGTTTTAGTGTTTCTAGAAGAGGTACTCCTATCCCCTCCTCGCTTTTGTAGACGATATTATGATTTTTACAAACGCTAATCAATCTACTTGCTCCCTTGTTAAATCTAAAATTGAAGATTATTGTGTGGTATCAAGACAAAAAGTAAACTATCTTAAATCAGCTCAAGACACAAAGAATGTCTCAAACTCTAGAAAGAACCTAATACAACATACTCTTAACATAACATGTACCATTTCCCTTGAAAAATATCTTGGATGCCCCAATCATAAATTGAAAAATCAACAAATATACATTTAATGAAATCATTACAAACTACAAAAATCAGTTATCAAAATGGAAAGCAATCACACTTTCATAAGCTGGGAGATGGACATTAATCAAATCAAACCTCACAGCAAGACCAAACTTCATAATACAAAGCTTCATGCTTCCAACAAATAACCATAACGAACTAGATAAGATCAATATAAGATTCTTTTGGAACAAAGATAACAACTATACACCACTTATCGGTTGGGATAAAATTTGTAAACCCTACCATTTTGGTAGCTTGGGAGTAAGAAAGACAAAAAATGCAAATGAAGCACTACAAATGAAACTTTTATGAAAAACTATTACGGATCCTTTGAACATTTGGGTTAAAATCATATAAGAAAAGTGATGCGACCCTGCCCTCTATGACCTCCACTGAGGAAGAGGAAGCCATGAGCCTACGCTCCAATGGCCCCGTAACTCAGACTCGTGCCAAGGCCATCGCCCAAGCGACACAATCTCTGGTCGCGCGAGCCTTCGCTAGTACCGGCATCCCGGACACACCGACACCGCTCATGTTGATCGTTTCACTCAACACCGACTCGACGCTGACGCCTTCATTTGAGCCTTGGATGCCTAGCGCCCCAGTGGCATCTTCGCCTTAGCGACTCGAGCCTGCGCGTTCGCCTCGCCAGTCCTCACAAGACCGACGCCTATCCATTTTTAGCACTTATGTTATTTTGAGGTTCTTGTTATTTTTAGACATTGCTATGTTTGACTTGCCTAGTTTAGTAGTTTCTATTTTGGGCGTGTGCTCAACTAATGTTAGTGGGCTAGCCCATTAAGAGTGCCTCGGCCCATCCGAGCACCCTCACCTATATAATGCCTTCATCGTCCATCCTTGTATGCTTGAGGTAGTGCCTTGCTTGATTGTTGTGCATTTGATATAACTTGTGCTATTTGAACCTCGTGCATTTCCCCTATTCAAATAGATACCATGTCCACCGGCAACACAAGTGACCCGGCTCCACACGAGGTAGGCGAACCCACGGGGCACGGCTGAGCAATGTGAGCTCATTGAGTTGTGGCATCGAGTGGCTGAACTGGAGGCCCAAAGGCAAAATACCACGCCACAACTGCACATCCACCCTTCCGTTCACCAATAAACGGATGCGGCAAGTGAGTTGGACAAACGCCAAGAAAAGGGAAATGGACCCATGCCTACGATTACCCACCCGCCACCTCTACAACGCCTCAACTCCATGATTGAGAGTCGGCATGACACCGATCATTATGATCGCTATGAACCCCGCCCAAGCCTGCGCCATGACACCGATGAGGACGATGATGACTATGTCGCATCCGAAGAGGAGCACCTCTCTTATGACTACACCCCGAGACCACGTCCCTTGTGGGCACCGACAATCGTCACAGGAGACGAGAGCAAATGGAGCGCAAGGAACAACGACTCCAAGAGAATACCGCACGCTGTTGTCAAGGCAAGTGTAGCAACCCTGAGTGTCGCGGCCACTTTGAAGGCGCTTCGGGTAGGGATGCGCCCAACCACAGCGACTCCGCACGTCTCGCAAGGCGTGTCACCCCGGTCCAATTCTAGAAGTTTGATGATGAGGATTATGACCTTGCCGGCGACACCGGCCCCGATAACTTTCATCCACCACTTGGCGATCGAGTTGAGAGTCAACAATTTCCAACCGACTATATTCCGCCAAGGATTGACACCGACAGACGTGGCTACGGGCGCCATGGTGTCGATCCTTATGAAGGCCATGATGACTGAGGCCAGTGCCACACGCCAGCAGATCGCAGCTATGGGCATCGCGAGGCCGACGAGCTACCACATCGACAACGGAGCCATAGGCGCCAACATGAGGAGTGCGACGCCTATGCCATTAGGCATCACCCATATGATGATGACATGTGCTATGATGATTGTGTGCCCTATGCTCGACGCTATGAGGCCCGCGCCCCATGGCCCCAAACTTTGGTGCTCACCGCGACATCAAGGTAAAAATTGACCATTTTTGCGGTGACTATGATCCCTCTATTTTCCTTGATTAGGTTTAGGCTTCGGAGTACGAAAACATGGAAATTGCCATGCTCCACTTCACCGGTGCCGTGGGCACTTGGTAGCATCGCCTTGTGAAGGATCGCTTGCGGTGCAACCTGCCACCCATTGAGCAATGACACCAATTGGTGTTTGTCATGATAACGAAATATGTGCCTGAGGACTACAAGAACCGCATGCGTATGGACATAGCCCTAGCTCGCCAAGGCACCATGACTCCCCTCGAATGTTTTTCAAAGTTAGAGGATATGTACTACAAGGTGGGCGTGAATGTTTCCCCTTCTACCCTATGCACAAAGTTTCTGAGTGGCCTCAACACGTTTATCCGGGATCAACTTGAGATCCTTCCATCAAGGACCTCAACTCTCTCACACATACGGCTATGCAACTTCACAACCAACTCATGCGTAGAAAGCGCGAGCCATGGTCCACCACCAAACCCAACAGGTGTGATTCTAGATCATTCAATTTGGATTTGCCTATTGATGTGCGTTCGTCTTTGTAGGCTCCCAAGAGCTCGGTCCCCGTAGCCAAATCGCCTCTTATGGCACCGAAAGCAGCGCGCGCCACAGCGCCTCCCACGCAAGCGCAACATGCGGATCGCACCTGCGACCAGGTGTGCTTCAAGTGCGGTGGACGCGGCCACATGCATCATGATTGCCCCAACTCGAAGAAGTTCTTGTTCACCTAAGACAGTGGCTACAAGTCCTATGATGATGAGCCCCTAGAGAATGAAGCCTTCGAGGAGGAAGTTGAGGACGAAGATGACGACGCCTATGTGTGTGCCGCGGCCGACCTGCATGCTGGCACTCCCCTCAGCCTTGTGACGAGGTGCGTGCCCACAGTGAAAGAAGGCTACCTCATGGACCAACGGGAGAACCTTTTCCACATTCGGTGCGTGGTCCAAATCGCGTCCTTGAGTGTCATAATTGATGGTGGCAGCTACTGCAACATCGTCAATGAGAAGGTCGTCAAGCACTTCAACCACGCCACCATACCTCATCCATAACCTTATGGCCTTCAATGGATCTCGGAGAGCAAAGGCGATGTTGTCACTCGCCAGTGTTTGGTTTATTTTTCTATTGTCCATTATAAGGACACTGTATTATGTGATGTTATTGCAATGGATGCTACCCATTTGCTCATAGGGCATCCTTGGCAATTTGATAGGTGTGCGCTACATGATGGGTATTTAAACACCTATGTGTTTACTTACCATGGCAAGCGCGTCACTCAATTGCCAATGACACCCCAAGAAATTTTCCAAGACCAGGTGGAAAGGAATAGGCAAAGGGCCTTGGAGGCCCCGGTCGCCGCTCCAGGCAACGCGTCCGCGTGTGACGGTGTGCCCCATGCCCCCTCGCAGCGCGCCCCACACCTCTACGGCGATCATGATGCTCCACGGAGCCTTGTATCACCCACTAACCCCGCACCACACTTGGCCAAGAGCGCACCCACAGCCGCTCCCAAAACTTGAAGCAACACACCCGCGGCCAAGCGCGCACCACACACCGCCCCTAATGCGGCCGCCACATCGCCTCCCATCCATGGCCACTGCGAGAGTCGCTTGCTGCTGGCGCACCACAATGACTTGACCCCTTCACTTATGGGACGTTCTCCTTGCTTCTTTTTTATTCCTAAATTTTGCCATTCAATTTGAAAAGAGCTTATTCATCTTTCTCGTAGTGTTGTGTCTCTTTTGCATGAGTTTGAGGATGTCATGCCGGATGATTTGCCTCAAGTATTGCCCCCACTACATGGCATTGAGCATCAAATCGACCTCATGTCGGACGCCTCGCTGCCCAACCGCGCAACCTACCATGCTAGCCCCGAAGAAGCGAAAGACATACCGCATCAAGTTCAAGAGCTTCTTGACGGCGGCTACGTGAGGGAAAACCTTATCCCTTGCTCGTGCCGGTCATTTTGGTGCCCAAGAAAGATGGTTCATGGAGGATGTGCGTCAACTCCCATGCCATCAACCAAATCACCATCAAATACTACCACCCCATTTCGTGCCTATATGATATGTTAGACGAGCTGCATGGAGCCACACTTTTCTCCAAGATTGATTTGAAGAGTGGCTACCACCAGATTCGTATGAAAGAAGTCGATGAGTGGAAAATGGCGTTTAAGACAAAGTACGGTCTTTATGAGTGACTCGTCATGCCTTTCGGGCTCACCAACGCCCCAAGAACATTCATGTGCCTCATGAACCACGTTTTGAGGAACTTTTTGGGTAAATTTGTTGTCTAGTATTTTGATGAAATTTTGGTGTATTCTCGTAGTCTAGACGAGCATGTAGGGCATCTTAGGCTTGTGTTAGAATGCCTTAGAAAAGAGCATATGTATGCCAATCTTGGCAAATGTCGTTTCTGCTCCGACTCCACTATTTTTCTTGGCTTTGTGGTGTCGAAAGATGGCCTACGCGTGAGCGAGGAGAAGGTCCGCGCCATTAGAGAGTGGTCGATGCCAACCACCCCCACCATGGTTCGATCTTTTTTGGGTTTGTAGGCTTCTAACAGCATTTTGTGCGTGACTTTAGCATAATTGTTGCACCCCTACATGAGCTCACAAAGAAGGGAGTCACCATTGAGTGGCTTGACACACATAAGGCTACCTTCTCGGCCCTCAAGGAGGCGCTTTGCCATGCCATATTGCTGCAGCTCCCGGACTTCACCAAGATGTTTGAGGTGGAGTGTGACGCCTCTAACTTTGGCATAGGAGGTGTCTTGCTACAAGACAAGAAGTTGATCCCCTACTTCAGCGAGAAGCTCACATGTGCCACCCTCAACTACCCAACATATGACAAGGAGCTTTACGCTCTAATTTGGGTGTTGAAGACGTGTCAACACTACTTGTGGCCAAAGGAGTTTGTCATCCATTCGGATCATGCCATGCTCTCCTACTTGAAGAGTCAAGCCACACTCGGTCGGCGCTATGCTAGGTGGGTCGAGTTCATGGAGACCTTCCCATATGTGGTCGTCCATAAGACATGTAAGGAGAATGTGGTAGCCGACGCCCTTTCTCATAGGTACTTATTCTTACTCATCTTCAAGCTAAAGTTCTTGGTTTTGCTTTAATTATTGACTTGTATTTAGTTTATGATTATTTCAAGTCTATCTTTGCAACCTGCCTAGACAAAGGTGAGTTTGAAAACTTCTTTATTGATGAGGGTTTCCTATACAAAGCCGGGAGATTGTGTATCCCTAGATCTTCCATTAGACACCTCCTCATCAAAGAGGCACATGATGGTCGTGGCCACTTTGGGATAGCCAAAACTCTAGCGGCCCTTAGAGAACATTTCTTTTGGCCCCAGATGACTAGACATGTCACCAGATTTTGCAAGAGTTGTGTGACTTGTCAAAGAGCCAAGGCTAGATCGCGTATTTATGGTCTTTACACCCTTTGCCCATACCCGAGGCCCCATGGGAGGATTAGTCTATGGATTTTATTACGGGTTTGCCTATGTCTAGGAGAGGTAAGGATTCTATCTTTGTAGTTGGTGACTGATTTTCCAAAATGGCCCATTTCATAGCTTGTAAGACCACCAACAATACAACGGACATAGCTAACCTTTTCTTTGAGAATGTGATGCGATTACATGGTATTCCGAGGACTATTGTGAGTGATCGGGATGCCAAATTTGTTGGCCATTTTTTGGAGGACACTTTGGGGTAAGCTAGGCATTAACCTCCTATTTTCCACTAGTTACCACCCACAGACCGATGGCCAAATCGAAATGACCACCAGAATCCTAAGAACTCTCCTTAGGACCCTGCTCAAGTCCAACCCTCGGCGTTGAGAAGACTTACTCTCTATTGTTGAGTTCACCTATAACAGGTCTAGGCATTCGGCGACCAAGCTCACGCCATTTGAGGTGGTGTACGAACGTAACCCTTTGACCCCGTTGGATATGGTACCCCATCCCATGCGTGACTAGGAGAACCTCAAAGCTTCAAAGCAGGCAGAGTATGTCCAAGAGCTACACATGCAGACCCGGGCACAACTTGAGCACCACGCGGCTCAATGCGCGGCCCACCACAACAAGGGTCACCGTCGCATGGTGTTTGCCCTCAGTGACTTGGTTTGGCTCCATTTGAGAAACGAGCGGTTTCCTTCCAAGCGCAAGAGCAAGTTAGACCAAAGAGGTGATGGTCTGTTCCAAATTGTCACGACAATTGGCGACAATGCCTAACAAGTCGACCTCTCGGATGAGTATGGTGTCCATTCAACATTCAATGTGGTGGATCTTTCGTCATATGTCGAGCCAGAGTTTGATGACGGTGAAGCGGGGACGCTTCACAGCCAAGTGGGAGGAGGGTGATGCGACCCTGCCCTCTATGACCGCCACTGAGGAAGAGGAAGCCATAAGCCTATGCTCTAATGGCCCCGTCACTCGGGCTCGCGCCAAGGTCATCGCCCAAGCAACACAATCTCTGGTCGCGCGAGCCTTCGCTAGTGTCGGCATCCCGGACACATCGGCACCGCTCATGTTGCTCGTTTCACTCAACACCGACTCGACGCCGACGCCTTCATTTGAGCCTTGGATGCCTGGCGCCCAGCGTCGGAGGCATCTTCTCCTTGGCGACTCGCACCGACGCGTTCGCCTCGCCAGTCTTCACAAGACTGGCGCCTATCCATTTTTATCACTTATGTTATTTTGAGGTTCTTGTTATTTTTAGACATTGCTATGTTTGACTTGCCTAGTTTAGTAATTTCTATTTCGGGTGTGTGCTCCACAAATGTTAGTGGGCTAGCCCATTAAGAGTGTCTCGGCCCATCCAAGCACACTGGCCTATATAATGCCTTCCTCGGCCATCCTTGTATTTTGTACGTCATATTTGAATTTCAATCTAGAAGTTGAGTTTGTCTCCTCCATTGAACCTTGATGTCACCAAACACTTATCATTCTTGTTGATTGATATTTCGGTCACCACAACTTGGCGGTCGTCACAACTTGTCCTCCATTGAACCTTCGCCTATTTTCCGTTGTTAGGCGTTTCTAATTTTTTCCTTATAAAAAAAGGGACTGAGGGCCGATTCTAAGTAATTTATTCCTCTTTCAACAACTTGTGTAATTAAGGGTACTTTGCGTATGATTCAATATCGTATGTATCTGTATATTATTTTCTATCAGAATATCTATTGTATGTTTGAATATATTTATGAGAATAATAGTATTCCTAAAATGGTCAATAAATTATTATTTATATATATTGAAAATCATATAAAGATATTATTTGAATTGTGAAGGCCGTAACAAAGTAATATATATGATGTTGTGGAAATAATTTTTTATCTAGTAGTAGTATAGAAAGTATAGAGCTCGATCTCAATTGGATGAGGCAAGTTAGGTTGCATACCTTTACGTTATGGCATGAATTGACAAATAGCTTTAGTTGGATTTTTATTTAATATATACAATTCAACTGATGTTGGACAAGTTTCAACATTAATATCTATAAATTATAATAGTTGTGCATTAGCCTTTTGTTGTCATGTATGACCTCAGAGACTCTAACTAGCAAGAAAACTTGGGCTCTAGAGTTAGATTCTTAAATTGAGCCACATTTGAACGGTTTGCATGGTGCTAGCTAATCAAAGGGTATCATTCAACCTACACTCTAAATTCAAAGGGATTGCCTAACAAAGTGTGTCAGAGAATGATTACAATAAGGACATATATTTAACTAATAGCCTCAACTTTTCATCACCATAGTTGGTGATACAATTTTCTTCGGTCTACTTGGTTGAGCGCTCACCACTATACATAAACATCAATTCGGTAGTCATCCAAGGTTTTAACACTATCTTGTATAAGTATTGGCTTTGAAACTAAACTCAATATTTTTTCTTATTTTTTTTTTTGATGAGGAAAGATTTAGGTTGGTCTTAGTTTCTATTCGAAGACTAACCTAGAGCATCTTTACGGATGAGAACACGAAGTTCTGAATCATTTCTAAAGTTAGACACAGTTGGTGAAAAGCAGAGTTTAGCAATATGATCAACAGTCAATGTTCTAAAAGTCGCTAGGCGGGAGTTGGGCGGTGAGGGGGACCTAGCGGCTAGGCGGGGGCCTAGGCGGACTAAAAATTAATGCATGATCTATGTGATTATTTGATTATGTTCTTCCAAATCCATTAATCTTTAGAAAATTATGTTGGAATGAGATTTGATATTATATTATGGGTCTTATTGTACAAAGCCTAACCCAAAATCATGTTAATGCATCCGTCATCTTCTAAGATATTGCAGCTTCCACAACATTTGAGGATTCTTCTCGCCTAGGCGGATCTAGGCGGGTCCTAGGCGGAGGGTGACCACCTAGCGCCTAGTCGGGGCCTAGGCGGGGATTTTTAGAACATTGTCAGCAGTACAGTTCACCTCTCTAAAAATGTGTCTAAGCCGAACCTCCTAGAAAGAATGGATGTCGACTAGGATAGCAGCCACAATCATTTCAATTTCTCAGGGACAATCCCAAATGCCTTTGATCGAGTTAATAAGGCAGAGATTGCCACCTTCAATTTGAAGATTAGTTAACTTTTGTGATTTTGCATATATAATGCTGTGTTTTAGGGCAAGGGCTTCTGTCATGAGAATGTTGTTAAATCCACAGTGTTTGTTATCCATATGGATAACTTCTGCTTTGTCATTTCTAATGATGAAACCAATACCGGCTTCACCCGTGTTTTGTAAGTTTCCATCAAAATTGATTTTGTAGAAATTTTGGTCTGGCTTTTCCCATGATGGCTTACCTACAAAATCCAGACTATACCAAAATCACATCCCCATTCCATTAGCTTGTGATTCATGTAATAACCCTTTTGAAGATTTAACTCATCTTCTAACTAAATGCCCTTTTATGATTAAACAAATTGAAAACCAAAGTATCACTATCAGAAACATAGTGATAAACTTAGATGTAAACAACAAAAAACCAAAGGATATTCTTTATGAATTACAATCCCTTCTTACCAAAAAAGAATTCATTTGTCTCTCTACTATCTGGTGGGGCGTTTGGATTAATAGAAACCAAATCATTTTTAACACAGACCCAAATGACAAAATTAAGGACCTAAAACAATACATCTCCATCCTAATTAATAATTGGGATAAAACAAAAAGAACTGAGCTGGATGATGACTTCATTTAGTTTTGAAGATGAGTTAAATCTTCAAAACTAAACTCAGTATTAATAAGTATAGAGGGGTTTTGATGCGTCCCTATCTCCGAATGCCAGCACAAGTGTCGTGGCGACGAGGATCCAGATCTTGACGTGAGTCGCTGTGCTTGTCTTCGAAGGTTTGCCATGGAAACCTTGGCCTTGGCCTTGATGAATTGCACGAATGACTTCGAAGATGGGTAGGTGGTCGATGTGGACGCGGAGATACGGAGGTGAGACGAGAGGAGTGTCACGGCTCAAGGCGGTAGTGGTGGTGATGGATCTAGATCGTGGCCTCAAGACTAGGCTCGATCGAGAGATGGACTCAAAGTTCGAGTATGGCCGTAGCGTTGGCAGCGGAGGATGGATAGACTCGAAGGAATCGAGTGGGTGCCGTAGCATCGGCAGCGGAGGATGGATAGACTCAAAGGAATCGAGTGGGTGCCGTAGCGTCGGCGGCGGAGGTGAAGGAGATGAGAAGTTAGAAGTTTTGTGACGTCGATCTAAGAGAGGAGACGAAATGCTCAACAATCATTTAGAATTAAAATTGACGTAAACCATTACAAGGAGCCAAGTTTGGCTTAAATAGAGGCGCGGCACTCGGATGGGCCGAGACGCGCCTATGGGCTAGCCCACTCAACATGAGTTGGACGCACGCCCTAAAATAGAAATACTAAAATTAGAAACTTGCTAAAATAGAAAATGCTAAATATAGAAAGTCCTAAAAACAGAATGTTCCAATGCGTCAAATAAACCTCTAACTCAAAAATAGTCTAAGGCTAGCACTTGCGCCTTGGAGGGCTAGGCAACGGCGGCACGGGCGCGGCGAAGTAGGCACTAGAGAGGCGCGCTGGGGCGCGAGTGAGGCGCTGGCCTGGCCTAAGCTTGTAGAGGCTCCTCCAATGATGTGCCCATGTCAGAAGCTGGAGTGCCCGACTGGATTTCATCTAGGCCTTGGATGGTGGCGAGGAGTCGAAGTGGGGGCGCGGCCTCGGGGGCGCCTTGGCTGGAAACTAGGCGCGCGACGAGGGATTGTGTGGCCTTGGCAATGGCCTTGGCGTGAGCCCTGGTCACAGGCCCTTCACTCTTGATGCTCATGGAAGCCTCCTCTTCAGCGGCGGTCATGGCGGGTAGGGTCGCATCAGGTTTTATGTGAAAATGTCGGTAGAGTGAAAAATGGACTTTTGGATAAAAAAGAAGAGATAACTAGGATTAAAAGAAAAGAAGGACATTTTCATAATTTTACACTTTTTTCATACCATAATTGTTTTTGAATTACAATGCTCGATTGTACTTTCATTCACATATTTATTTCACAAAATTTATACTCCTAGTGATTTACAAATAAATTTATACTAGAGGTTCACAAACTTATACTTCGGTTCACGTACAATGCGTTTTGTATAAATGCATTTTCACTTTGTTTATCGAATGTGAACTTTTAGTGTACTATGTATAAACCTCCTTGGTATACGAGGTTCATATATACATTAGTTTTGAACACGTTCATGTTTGAAATTATTTTTCATTGGTCGATGGGGTTCATATGTTACATGTTCATGTTCATATATAGTTCTAAGGTTCATATTTACTTATGAAAACTTCATCTTATTTTCAATATATTGTGCAACGTAAAAATAAACTAGCGGTTCATATGTTATGTGTTAGTTCATATATTGTCATATAAGATTCATATATAATAACGTCGAGGTTCATATTAAGGATGTATAATACCTAATCCATAATTAATTAATATAGACAAAAATAAAAAATAATTTGAGAAATTATGCTTAAAATTATAATTAAATTTGTGTCAAAATTAGAAAATATAAAATATGTGCTCAAAGCTGTAATTATTGAACAAATTTATGCCTCTTAAATAGTATAGAGATGAGAGGAATATTTTTTTATAAAAAAAGACGAGGACGGTGGAAGGCAGAGAGAGGGAGAGGGTAAGGTAAGGGTGGTGATGAAAATTGTTTTAGCCGTTTGAGGGTCCGTTTACATTACATGTAATAATGCATTATCTGGCATTATCACATACAATCCAAACAAACCTTAATTACAATGATCTATTAGTTATATATTATATCTCATCATTTTTCTCCCTGATTTTTGTTTCATTTGATCTCACTTCTTAATAAGCATTCATGCATTGCACTTATATTGTCATCACATCACATTTTTAGTAATTATGAAATATTGATGTTATGCCACCCACTACTTGCAATGATAACTAATTCTCCTTTTGTTTGATGTAAAGGATCATACAAAAAGATTAGAGAGGTGATGAAAAGGCAGGGCTGGAGAAAGATAATGGAAGTGGCAAGCACTTACATAGAGATTTCCCACCTTCTTAGGCTATTGGTCTTTGGTCCAAGATTGGGATCTTAGAGGTTTGTAATCATGCAGTCCACCCTCCATCATTACTCATTGAACGAAGAAGAAAATCTCTCCATCTCTCTCTTTCAATATTTCCTCCCTCATCGATCAGCCCACCATTTTCACACACACCAATAAGTGAACGTACACGTACATCTCAATTCAAACCCTCAACCCTCTTCATTTTATAAGCACCACAACTTGCCATCATTCCTACACCCAAAACAAACACCTTCAACTTAATTATACCCTTCAATATAATTTCCTCTCTTCTTCTTTTGCGCGCTCTTTCCTATTACAATCCACGAGAAAATTAAACATGTGCCTGCATGCTATAAGGGAATGCCGTCTTGATACCTGCAGGAAGCTGCGTCGCCAGAGGATGAGGCCGAGATCACGCGTTCGGCTTCATAGGTTCATCAGGTACCTAGTACTAGCTTAATTGCATATATAATAATGATCTATGAATTCGTTATATATATATATGGTTATGAGTTGAGATGGCAAACTTAATATTGATGTAGCAAGAGGGAATGGGAAGAGGAAAGCCGGAAGGAGATGGAAGAGATGAACGTGAAGCTGTACTTGGAGAACAAGGGCATCCTGGAGGCCAACAACCAGCTGAGGAAGAGGGCGCTGCTCCTACACCTCGAGAATCTAGCCCTGCTTTCGCACTTTCAAAACAGAGTTTCTCATGAACTCGATTCAGACCCGACGTTACATGACATCTAATAATGTTATATATGCTTTATTCTTTTGTTTCTAGCTGGGTAATTCGGTAGCTTGAACTAGAGCAATTATATACATTGTAGCTAGTTTACCCTTTATTAATGAGTAAGCAGTTTATTTGGTTCTCAACATTCGGTCCAGTTGATAGAAATACAAGTATTCGATAGATAAATTATGATTGCGTGTGAATGTTAGGATCTGAAATGAATTGATTTTTGGAATAGTTTATACAGACAAATATGTTGAGAAATCCTACTCATATACATAACAGTACTCCATATCGATCGTTAAATATAGGGAAATTCTTGTTGGTGTCCCTGAGTTTAGGCTTATTCTTTTTGGTATCTCACGATTAAATTTTTTCCGGTTGGTACTCCTAAGGTTTGAGTTTGTTTGCTTCGTAACTAAACTTTTTCATGTTTGTACCATTCCAGTTCAAATTGATTAAATCCAAGTCAACAATTGTGTTCCTCGCCCTCAAATTAGTAAGATTTGACTCCTAAAATATCCAAATCCATGTCCGAACCATGTCGATTTAAATTCCGAAGCAACAACCCGTTTCTGACCTTAAGAATCCAAATCGGAATAGTTTAAGTATGAATTTGATTGTTTTAGGAGTCTAATCCTACTAAGTTGAGGTCAATAAACATATTAATGAGCTTCGATTTGATCAATTCGAACCGAAATGATACGGATATAGAAAATTTTGGTTACAAAGCGAACAAACCAAAATCATAGAGATACTAACCGGAAAAAAACTTAATCATGAGACACTAATAAAAATAACCCTAAACTCAGGGGCATTAACAAAAATTTCCCTTAAATGTATTATCGTGCAGGAGAAAGAAAACAGGAGAATATAGCACATAGATATTGTACACCTACACTCCTATTAAGTCTATGGGTTAATTATGATTCCAAGCTCACCAAGCTTACCAAATTCAAATAATTAGGCGTATATGATTATAACACATATGAACATAGTAACAGATCTGTACTTTGATGATTATAACACATATGAACAGGAAGATAAGTCAAAGTAATTATAATTGATGTTGGAATTATATTGAGCTACGTACTGAGAACGCATAATCTTTTAGAGAAACTTGCACGTTAGTCCACAGACGCGGCAAAGACATAATGAAACCTCGCTTTCCAAACTACAATATACTAATTGGATTAGTAGACAATTTTTTCCTCATGCAGCCCCACCTTTCGTTACATTAATTCAAAAAAAAAATGTTGTTTTTTGTTGTTTTTTTTACAATGGGAAAGACACTAGGTTCTCCAATTAATTCAAATTTTTTTTTGTTGTTTTTTTTTTTTTTTACAATGGGGAAGACACTAGGTTCTCCGAATGGAGGGAGACCTAAATTATCTAAAAAGACGATATTCAAGAAATACGACATTGATGTTTGCCGGGGTCCTTGATTGAATGGAAGTGTAGTAGTATGTTCTTAATTTTCGCACCCGAAAAAATGCATTCGGTTTTGGGCGTAATCATGACGATAATTTACGAGTACGTATATATTTATTCCGAAGTTTATTTTAAATTTAGTAAATTAAAGTAGTTTGTTGTAATTTAGAACTTTGATTAAAAAGTTCATACGATGAATACATGTTTTAGGTTAGCGACATTATTTTTGTATTTATATTTTCTGTATTCTATTATATAGTTGTGAAATAATTTTCTGAAAGTTTATTTGCGAAATATATTGTAATTTAGGTGTGTTAATTTATGATTTATTAAGTAAATTACATGTTCGTGGTAAGAACTTGGATATGTTAGTTTTAAGAAACGCCCATAGAAAAACCTCTAATTTATAAAATATTTTTGAAAATAAATAGGACAACTCTAGTGATAGAGAATATTCGCCAGTGGACTATTCTGCTCATTTTACTACAGATGAAGAATGGAATGATAGAGATAGTATGATCAGTTGGGCCAAAGAACGTTTGGAGTTGCATATGGTGATTGTAATAAGTAAATCATGGCCTAACCGAAAGGTCATATTGTCGTGTGAGAAGTTCGGGCCATATAGAGCGGCGAAGAAGAAGGCGGGTGAGGTTCCCGAGGCAACCCCTAAACGGACATACAATGCGAGGACAAAGAAGAACGAGTGTCCGTTTCAGTTGCATGGGATGGTTGTGAAAGGAGATTGGCTCAAATCTGACCGTTGGAGATTATCCGTCGGTTGTGGATGCCACGACCATGAGCTTTCTAGTAGTTTGCTCGGTCATGCATTTGCCGGGCGACTTTCGCAGGAACAACGAGAGCGCGTGAATGTATTGTCAGCCTCCGAAATAAAACCGAAGGCTATTATGAGTCTATTTCTACACGAGGATCCCAAATGCTTGACATCAAGGAACCAACTCTACAATTACAAGTGTTGGGAGAGGCTGAAATGCAGGGGGAATTTGACGGTGCCGCAATACATGCTGGATTTTCTAGACGCGAGACATTATTATACAAGCTATGAGATGCGTCGCAATGAAGAAGTAAAGGAGGTTTTGAGTGACATTTTTATTTGTCACCCCAAAGCTAGACATTTGTTGAGTTTGTTCCCCAGCATCGTCATCATGGATACGACCTATAAGACGAACATGTATGAAAGTTTAATTATCGATATTATTACATCTAAAATATGTAATTGCATATAAATGTTATAATTTTTACATTTATAGGTACGGTATGCCTTTGTTGGATTCACTTGCACCAACTGTACATTTTGTATTGCGATCGTATTCATGTATGATGAGACAATGGAGCACTACTCATGAGCCTTGGACCGCCTTAAGATCATTCTCGGGGGACAGGAACCCAAGGCGATCATGTTAGATCGAGAGCTCGGTCTTGTGAAAGCCGTCGATGTAGTCTTTCCCAACTCGAAGCATTTGTTATGTAGGGTCCATGTGAACCGCAACGTGGAAGCTTATGCAATGAAATGGGTCCCCAATGTTGACCATTTTAGTGGTAATATACGTTGGTTGTTGAGGTCGCCCACTGAGGATGTGTACAAGGAGCGACTTGAGCACATGGCGGAAGAAAAAAGGAAGAAGGACGAGGAAAAGAAGAAGAAGGCTGAGGACCGGAAAAATTCCTCCGTGGGATCTAAAGGATGTCCTCCGAGCGGTAAACGGCAAAACGGAGTTTCACCTGGCAAGGAAAGCACCAGTAGAGCACCTCAGGGCGACATGGACGTTATTTACCTCGGCTTCAACTAGGGTCGAGATAATATTGATTCGTTTATGCTCGCCTACATTGGAGGAGTACATAATGTAATGTGCGATGGTCATTGTGGGTACCGTTCACTGGCTGTACTATTAGGGCATGCCGAAGACGCTTATTGGTATGTCCAATGGGAGCTTTCCAAGGAGCTACAACAATGCCGAGCGTTGTACACCCGGACTTGTCATTTTACCCCCATATCATACCTGATCAGGTTTGTGAATTTTATCGGGGTGTGCACGAGGGATCACTGGATGGAAGTTCATATGGCCGGCTTGGTATTTGCCACACGATACCAGGTGGCTCTTGTTTTGCTATCATATGTTGGACCTCACACATGCCTCCCAATGTGGGCTCCCCGAGACACACAACCTCCCACTAGGTTGCATGTGATAGCCCTTGTAGGCAACCATGACCATTTTATACCGGTATGCATTTCCAAATTATTTCATCATTAACCTATATTTTTTTATACTGTGTTATAAGTAACCCCTGTTTTATTTGTATAGGTTTGGCTGGTTGATGATCAATGTCCGATTCCACCCCCGCTCCTTGTTTGGACCCAATGGAAAGATGTAAGCGTTGAAGGATGAGAGGAACCGTTTCAGGCTAGGATGCAAGATTACCTTATCCAAAGGAGCATGGGTGGTAATGGTCCCATATTTGTTTAGTCCTAGGGCTTATATCCAACTACTACAAATGTTGGATCGGGATGGAGTTGGATATGTTTTGTTGATGTAAATCCACTCCTTTTCCAATTTGTAGTTTCAGACCTCAATATCAAATCAATTTATAATGTATTTTAAGTAACCCCACAACCCATCGCTGCCCACCTGACCAAAAGAAGATTTTACTCAACAATGGGGAAGTTAAAAGGCCCCTTCTTGAAACTCGTTCAATGATGATTTAGTAGACAAGAAACTCTGTATTTACTTGTTAAGGACAACTGAATGTAGCTGATGATACTTTGAACGGCGTCGCGCCCAGGGTTTCGGTGCAACATGGTTGTGCCTAAACACTAGACGCAACGCCGTTGCGTCCAAGGGCTTGTGATGGGGATAGGTTTAGGATTTTTTGGGGTTTAGGGTTTAGGGTTTAGGGGTTTAGTGGCTATGGTCCATTCATCAGGGTTTAAAGTTTGGAGTCATTTTCCTAAACATATAGAAGAAGCAAGGGGGATTCGCCAAATGCTACATACGTACTCTTAAGAAATGAGATGGACTTCCATTAAAAGCTTATGTTTTTAGTATGTATAACAACAAGTAATCAATTCTAACAAAAAACACCAAAGTAATGAATGACAACTTTGAATTCAGTACCTGATATGAATGACATCTTTGAATTAAGTTATTAAACTGATAAGAACAGATACTACACTTGATCTTAGCCAAAAGGCCGAGAAAGGTATGATTTATCCCGTCTTCAATTCATCAGTCTATATCAGTTCTCGACCTTTGTACTCTGAGACCCTAAACCCCACCCTATGTCCTATGAGACCCTAAACCCAAAATCCAAAACCCCAAACCCTCCAGTTTGGGCGCAACGGCATCACGCCTAACTGGTTATAAGGGGGTTTAGGGTAGGGTTTTTTAGGGTTTAGGGTTTGGGGTTTTAGTGGATATGTTCCATTCATCAGGGTTCAAGGTTTGGAGTCATTAATTTTTTTTCGAATAAAATATCTTGAATAGGTATATATTGGCCCAATATTTTGTAGTTTTTTTCGTAACCATAAATGTACTTCTGAAGTTCTTCTACTGAAGGACCATAAAAGAAACTCAAATAATCCCAAACAAATTTGGACATGTCAAACCTCAAACCTAAACCCTAAAGCCTAATCGGAGACTATAATATCGTTTAAATCCTAAACCATAAACCATAAAAACCCTAAACCCTAGACATCAATCTCAAATCAATTTATAACTCGATTGTTCTTCTTAATGTTTTTACACTCAAACCCAATCTTTGAGAATCCGAAAGCCAGTCTAAAATGGAGATGAAATGTAAAGCGTCCTACTCTCTTGAAATTAGCTACAAGCGTTGGCTGCGATTGCTCGTTGCATATACTCACAATAAGTTTTTGTGAAACGTTTGGGCCATATATACGTCCTCGATATCCTTTATGCGGCAAAGTGTCAGAAATATTTTACCCTACCCTATGTCCTATGAGACCCTAAACCCTAAACCCCAAACCCTCCAAAACCCAAAAATTAACCCCCTCACTACCGTTTGGGCGCAACTGCGTCGCGCCAAGAATTATGGACGCAACGCCGTTGCACCCAACTGGTTGTGAGGGGGTTTAGGGTAGGGTTGTTTAGGGTTTATGGTTTGGAGTTTAGGGTTGAAGGGATTAGGTCATTAAAGTATAAAGTTTAAGTCAATCTGGTTTAATTTCACAAAAAAGCTCCCAATATCAACATATGGACAAAATATTTTGCTAAACCAATTAAGTGTTTTCAGGTGGACCTCGTTTCAATGTCCTAATATATGTTAGTTCTGCAAGAAGTTATAACAAAAATACAAGCTATCTCACTGAAGTCAAAACCCCCCTATGTCCTATGAGACCCTAAACTTCAAAACCCTAAACCCTAAACCCCAAACCCTCCAAACCCCAAAAATTAACCCCCCTTATAACCGTTTGGGCACAACGGCATCGCACCCAGAATGTTGGGCGCAATGTCGTTGCGCCCAACTGGTTGTGAGGGGGTTTAGGGTATGGTTTTTTAGGGTTTAGGGTTTTAGTAGCTATGGTCCATTCATCAGGGTTCAAGGTTTGGGATGTCCAAATTTGTTCCGAAAAACAAACCTTCAACAGCTATATATGGCCCCGATATTTTGTAGTTATTCAATAGTCGGGGATTTACTTCTGAAGCTCTTCTACTGAAGGCTTTGCAGAACGCCCCTTGAAGTTCCAAATAGAAAGACCGTTTCTAACCCTAAACAATATCAAACCTTATAATATCAAGCCTTACAACCAAATTAAAATGAAGGCTTCATTTTGGAGGGTTTAGGGTTATGAAGTTTAATTCCAAAATACAACATCCAAGAATTAGATATCGAATTAGATATTCTGGGGGGCTCTCAGCCCATATATCAGCAAGATGGAACGGAACACAAAGATACCACATTTACGGCCAAAACATTCTGGCCATAAAAACGCGCTATTCATCCTTTATGCGGAAAAGTTTCAGAAATATTTTACCCTACCATATGTTCTATGACACCCTAAACCCCAAAACCAAAACCCTAAACTCTAAACCCTCCAAAACCCACAAATTAACCCCCTCACAACCAGTTGGGCGCAACGACGTTACGCATAGCATTCTGGGCGCGACGCCGTTGTGCCAAAATAATTATGAGGGGGTTAATTTGTGCATTTTGGAGGGTTTGGGGTTTAGGGTGCTGCTCTTAGGTCATTACAGTACAAAGTTTAAGATGTTCACGTTTAATTTTGAAAAATAGCTTCCAATTTCCACATATCGACAGAAGATTATGCTAAACCCCAAGCTCGACCGTTACGCCACTTCAGTTCCATTTTGTCCATATCTTGTCAATCTATTCTTGTAATTATTTTTATGTCATATCATATTCTTATAGTAAGTACCCTAAACCCTAAAATATAACATCAAAGGGTATAGTTTAGGGTTATGAAGTTTAATCCGAAAATATAACATCCAATAATTAGATATCGAATTAGGTATTCTGGGGGCTCTCAGCCCAGATTTGAGCAAGATGGAACAGAGCACAAAGATACCACATTTATGGCCAAAACATTTTGTCCATAAAAACGCGCTATTCATCCTTTATGCGGAAAAGTATCAGAAATATTTTACCATACCATATGTTCTATGAAACCCTAAACCCCAAAACCAAAACCCTAAACCCTCCAAAACCCACAAACTAACCCCCTCACAACTAGTTGGGCGCAACGGCGTTGCGCCCAACATTCTGGGCGCGACGCCGTTGCGCCCAAACAAGTTACCGTTGTATAACGGTAACTTTGTGGGCGCGACGTGGTTGCGCCCAAAAAGTTACCCTTGTAAAAAGGATATAAAAGGGCATGTTACCAACTATGTTACTCACATCAAGGGATATCAAGTGCATATGAGAGTATGGCTTCATCGTTCAGCAGTGCTCAGGCTCCGGTTATAATGTCCTAGTGCAATTTTTCGGTCGTCATGTACACTTGTGAGAGACCCATTCACTACAAAAGAAGGTATCTCGCATGCAAGGATTACATCCCAATGGATCGGGATGGTACAATGAGAGGGTGTCATACTCTTAAGTGGCTTGATCTACCGTATGACGACAATGTTGCTAAGATTATCAGAGAATTATTGGTGCTAGAAAGAGATGAGCTTAAAAAGCTGTATGACACCCTTTTGATTCAAACTGGAAGTTAATGAGGAAGATATATTATCGGGTTATGATTACAAGCTATAAGTTTATTTCATTATTTATTTCGAGTTCTATGTTTGTTTCGAACGTCAATGTTATTTCTAAGTTTGTGTATGGCATCTTTGAATGACATATTTGAATTCGGTACCTGATATGTATGACGTCTTTCTATGCATTTGGGTGTAATGAAATATTGCATTTTTTTAATTAATGCCGGTTTTCAAATCCCTAAAATCCATAAAATCCGCAAGGCTAATAGACATAAAGCACGTATATACACAAAATGTCAGTACACAATCCATAATGTCAGTACAAAATCAAAAACATAACTACAAATACATAATGTCAGTAGCTATATCTCGTCATCGCTCGACTCATCCTCGGCCATGGCCCGCTCAGCCACGGCCCTGGAAGACTCTCCCCTCTCATATATAGACGGGACACGCCCCACTCGGGCTCGGTGCTCTGCTGCTGCGGATGACTCGGCACCACGACCCGACGACTGGATAATAGTTGCGACACCCGGATAAGCGGTGCAACTACAGGAATCTCGTCGCCGCATAGAATGGCCAGCATATGGTCCCAATCCGACCGCCATCCCGGGTCTGAATGATCTCCCGAGTGAATGCTGTCGCCATGGCCAAACGCTGTAAAAAAAACAATATTATTGTCGATAATAATAAAAACAAACATTTACAACAGAGATTGGTGGAGAAACGTAATCTATAAGCATCCACAGCAGGAGTAGGACCTCGAATATGAGGTTGGACTCGTGAGAAGGGGCTCACATACGGATGTGAGATCTGTAAATACCAGTCGAGGTACTCATCGTCCACATCCCATGCTGGGACGACCATCGGGCTCTCCAAAATGAATGGACAACGATGATCATCGAGGTGCTCCCAGCCGTCGCATGCGCGAGGAAAAGTCAACTTGTATGTGTCCTTCCCCTTAAACTTGGCGGGCCATGATGCGAACGACGACTCTATAACCTCCAAGGGCCTGCTCTAACGACGTCCAAACGGGTGCATCACCCGATCAGGCATGTATGGCTCCTCAACGTCCATAAACGCGATCGTCCCTCGGTATGTGGACGCCCTATAAGCACCAGCAAAATCTAGATTGCCATACGACGTCCAACGTACCTTCAATGATAAATAAAGTACAAACTTGTAAATAATTAGTCATAGAGAAGACATAAGTAATAAAAACATTAGGGTGCTTACATCCTCGGGCATATACTCATCCAAAATATGCATGTAATGTCGGTCGATGTCGATATCACGCAGTGCAAGGTGTTGGATATAAAACCGAGCAGCGCGTTGCTCGTCGTCGCCCATTCTAGGGAGGGGGTTAGGGTTCCCCAAAAAATATATGAAGTACATCCATATCCATATCTACATACGAAATAAATAATATGTTTGGTTAATAATAATTTAAAAAATGTAATAATTACTGCAACGACATCAATTTTACGTTCAATTACCTGAAGCAGATAAGTGCACCCTGCTATGCATGCTACCTCTCCCTGGGAAGCCTCGCCAAGGTTCCTATATAATAAAGCAAGCACCCCCGTCCCCCAAGCCGTACTGACCACTCGGTCCCAATCCTCGAATAACGGCAGCATCTTCACCATCAGTTGGTTCGTGGACTTCTCCACGAAAATGCTGCAAGAGAGAACGTACCATAGGTATCCCGCCGCTATCGACTAGGGCTCGTCGTCCTCCCGTATCATGTGTAGCAGGTGCTCACAAAAATCCAAGGCAGAAACCCGGCCCTTAAGGACCTCCCCCCGTATCTTCCTATCCCGGACACCGAACATGTACCTGAAAATCTCTTGCCCTAACGCCTTAAGCGATTTGTCAATATCCTTCGGGTCGACATTCATAGAAACTGAAGGATCGCGACACAGAAACCCATCTATCCTCAGTCCCAAGATCCTCTCCACGTCGTGAAGCGTGATCGTAATCTCGCCCCATGGAAAATGAAAGTTGCTCGTCTCAGGGTGCCACATCTCGATGAACGCTGATATAATCGACCCTACCAAACTGAAAATCCCGGAGACCGGCCAATCCGGACTACTGCACGAGCCAATACCAACTCCCCTCAATCACCTCGTCCGGAATGTATCTCCTCCAGTCACTGAACTCGGTCGGGCGAGTATAAGCCCTTAAACGTCGTACGAGGGACGATGTAGGGGGAGGAGGAGCGTGCCAAATCTGGTGCGCAACGTGACTCGTGAAGCTCCGTAGCACCTCAGGCAACTCAAGCCTGTACGGGGGGGGGGGGGGGGGCTCCACGACTGGTGGACCCTCGCCAGCGGGAGGGGCAACGGGCTGCTGGGGTGCGGGAGGGGGAGCGTGATCCTTGGGGGGCGGGAGGGACGCCCTCCGCAACGACGTCATCCAAATGAGGACTCTCGCCCGTAATCTCCTCTATCTCGACAAACGCATCCTCCATATGTGAATCGCCCATGTCACGGACGAGACTCTGCGAAGCCGGAGGTGAACACACGTCAGGATGAGGATCCGCTAACAGATCGGATACCGTTCCAATAATGGGTTCCTCTATTGGAACGGGATTCTACTCTTGCGCTTGGGGGGGGGGGGGGGGTTTGGCGGTTTCAGTGGTTACGACCGGAAGCTGTCACGGGTCGAGAATCCACCCTACGACCCCCCGTATCTTTCGTTTGATTTTATCGACTACATCATGTTTTATTCAAATAATTGTCCCAAATTAACTTAATTATATCCACTTACAATTTTGCTAAATTTTTAATTATAATATTCCATTATATTTGTC